>JAJQKJ010002013.1:0-312785 GCA_029574335.1 Rana kukunoris
TGCGGGAAATGTTTCGTGTGGAAAGATTCGCTCATCAGACACCTGAGAATCCACACGGGCGAGAAGCCGTTTTCCTGTCTAGACTGCGGGAAAACCTTCACTCAGAAAAGCAATCTTTGGAGCCATCAGAAAGTTCACATAGAGAAGAGTTCCATGGAGTGCGGGAACTCTCTTGATTATACATCCGAGCTTCCCATCCATCAGAGAGCCCAAGCCAGTAAGATGCTGTCGTGCTCGGAGTGTGGAAAACTGTGTGTAAGTAAATCTGAACTTACCATACACCAGAGAAGTCACACCGGCGAGATGCCGTTTTTATGCCCGGAGTGCGGGAAGTCTTTCTCGCGACAAGGGAGCCTAACTAGCCACATGAAAATGCACACTGGAGACAAGCCATTCTCCTGTCAGGTGTGTGGGAAATCCTACGGCCGGAAAAGTGAACTCGGCATACACCTGAACGGTCACACGGGCCAACATCGCTTTTCGTGTTCAGAGTGCGGGAAAGGTTTCTCTCACAAAGAGAAATTTCGCAGACACCAGAGAACCCACACGGGCGAGCGACCTTACAGCTGTCCGGAGTGTGGAAAAGGCTACCAACAAAATTCGCACCTTCTCGAACACCTAAGAAGGCACTCAGGAATTTGCCCGTTCCCGTGCTTGGTGTGCGGGAAGAGTTTCCCACTGCAGTCTGCTCTAGATAAACACCAGATCAGGCACACTGGGGTGCGTCCCGCTTCAAATAAATCGAATGCTGATAAAGGAGGCCTCCATCGGCAGCGGAAAAAAAGTCACACGGCCAGCATTCCCTTTCCTGAACGATGTGCGGGAAATGTTTCATCGCTTGATGTTCACCTGAGAATTCACAAGGGTCAGTGAAGATACCATGGAAGAAACCACCGAGGTGGACAACCTCCTCCCTGCCTTCAAAATGGTAAAGGTTTCCTCCAGAAATGAGAACTTTCCTAGCGGCCCTCTGGACTAATTCTATGAGCTCATTGGCTCCAGATAGACTCCTCCCATAAGATGAGGAGGTTTCCACCAATGGGTCCTCAGGAATGACTCATCCCAGGATCCCTCCACTGATATCATAGGAAGACTACTAGTCCCGGAATCCATTCACTGATATCATAGGAAGACTACTAGTCCCGGAATCCATTCACTGATATCATAGGAAGACTACTAGTCCTGGAATCCCTTCACTGATATCATAGGAAGACTACCAGTACCGGAAACCCTTCAGTGATATCATGGGGAGACTACTAGTCCCAGGGTCCCTTCACTAATATCATGGGGAGACTACTAGTCCCAGGATCCATTCACTAATATCATAGGAAGACTACTAGTCCCAGGATCCCTTCACTGATATCATGAGGAGACTACTAGTCCCAGGGTCCCTTCACTAATATCATGGGGAGACTACTAGTCCCAGGATCCCTTCACTAATATCATAGGAAGACTACTAGTCCCAGGATCCCTTCACTGATATCATGAGGAGACTACTAGTCCCAGGATCCCTTCACTGATATCACGGGGAGACTACTAGTCCCAGGATCCCTTCACTGATATCATGAGGAGACTACTAGTCCCAGGGTCCCTTCACTAATATCATGGGGAGACTACTAGTCCCAGGATCCCTTCACTAATATCATAGGAAGACTACTAGTCCCAGGATCCCTTCACTGATATCATGAGGAGACTACTAGTCCCAGGATCCCTTCACTGATATCACGGGGAGACTACTAGTCCCAGGATCCCTTCACTAATATCATGGGGAGACTACTAGTCCCAGGATCCCTTCACTAATATCATGGGGAGACTACTAGTCCCAGGGTCCCTTCACTGATATCGTAGGAAGACTACTAGTCCTGGAATCCATTCACTGATATCATGGGGAGACTACTAGTCCCAGGGTCCCTTCACTAATATCATGGGGAGACTACTAGTCCCAGGGTCCCTTCACTAATATCATGGGGAGACTACTAGTCCCAGGGTCCCTTCACTAATATCATGGGGAGACTACTAGTCCCAGGATCCCTTCACTGATATCATGAGGAGACTACTAGTCCCAGGATCCCTTCACTGATATCATGAGGAGACTACTAGTCCCAGAATCCCTTCACTGATATCATGGGGAGACTACTAGTCCCAGGGTCCCTTCACTGATATCGTAGGAAGACTACTAGTCCTGGAATCCATTCACTGATATCATGGGGAGACTACTAGTCCCAGGGTCCCTTCACTAATATCATGGGGAGACTACTAGTCCCAGGGTCCCTTCACTAATATCATGGGGAGACTACTAGTCCCAGGGTCCCTTCACTAATATCATGGGGAGACTACTAGTCCCAGGATCCCTTCACTAATATCATGGGGAGACTACTAGTCCCAGGATCCCTTCACTGATATCATGGGGAGACTACTAGTCCCAGGATCCCTTCACTGATATCATGAGGAGACTACTAGTCCCAGGGTCCCTTCACTAATATCATGGGGAGACTACTAGTCCCAGGGTCCCTTCACTAATATCATGGGGAGACTACTAGTCCCAGGATCCCTTCACTGATATCATGGGGAGACTACTAGTCCCAGGATCCCTTCACTAATATCATAGGAAGACTACTAGTCCCAGGATCCCTTCACTGATATCATGAGGAGACTACTAGTCCCAGGATCCCTTCACTGATATCACGGGGAGACTACTAGTCCCAGGATCCCTTCACTGATATCATGAGGAGACTACTAGTCCCAGGGTCCCTTCACTAATATCATGGGGAGACTACTAGTCCCAGGATCCCTTTACTAATATCATAGGAAGACTACTAGTCCCAGGATCCCTTCACTAATATCATGGGGAGACTACTAGTCCCAGGATCCCTTCACTGATATCATGAGGAGACTACTAGTCCCAGGATCCCTTCACTGATATCACGGGGAGACTACTAGTCCCAGGATCCCTTCACTAATATCATGGGGAGACTACTAGTCCCAGGATCCCTTCACTAATATCATGGGGAGACTACTAGTCCCAGGGTCCCTTCACTGATATCGTAGGAAGACTACTAGTCCTGGAATCCATTCACTGATATCATGGGGAGACTACTAGTCCCAGGGTCCCTTCACTAATATCATGGGGAGACTACTAGTCCCAGGGTCCCTTCACTAATATCATGGGGAGACTACTAGTCCCAGGGTCCCTTCACTAATATCATGGGGAGACTACTAGTCCCAGGATCCCTTCACTGATATCATGAGGAGACTACTAGTCCCAGGATCCCTTCACTGATATCATGAGGAGACTACTAGTCCCAGGATCCCTTCACTGATATCATGGGGAGACTACTAGTCCCAGGATCCCTTCACTGATATCGTAGGAAGACTACTAGTCCTGGAATCCATTCACTGATATCATGGGGAGACTACTAGTCCCAGGGTCCCTTCACTAATATCATGGGGAGACTACTAGTCCCAGGATCCCTTCACTGATATCATGAGGAGACTACTAGTCCCAGGGTCCCTTCACTAATATCATGGGGAGACTACTAGTCCCAGGGTCCCTTCACTAATATAGGAAGACTACTAGTCCCAGGGTCCCTTCACTAATATCATGGGGAGACTACTAGTCCCAGGGTCCCTTCACTAATATCATGGGGAGACTACTAGTCCCAGGGTCCCTTCACTAATATCATGGGGAGACTACTAGTCCCAGGGTCCCTTCACTAATATCATGGGGAGACTACTAGTCCCAGGATCCCTTCACTGATATCGTAGGAAGACTACTAGTCCTGGAATCCATTCACTGATATCATGGGGAGACTACTAGTCCCAGGGTCCCTTCACTAATATCATGGGGAGACTACTAGTCCCAGGATCCCTTCACTGATATCATGAGGAGACTACTAGTCCCAGGATCCCTTCACTGATATCATGGGGAGACTACTAGTCCCAGGATCCCTTCACTGATATCATGGGGAGACTACTAGTCCCAGGATCCCTTCACTGATATCATGAGGAGACTACTAGTCCCAGGATCCCTTCACTGATATCATGAGGAGACTACTAGTCCCAGGATCCCTTCACTGATATCATGAGGAGACTACTAGTCCCAGGATCCCTTCACTGATATCATGGGGAGACTACTAGTCCCAGGGTCCCTTCACTAATATCATGGGGAGACTACTAGTCCCAGGGTCCCTTCACTAATATCATGGGGAGACTACTAGTCCCAGGATCCCTTCACTAATATCATAGGAAGACTACTAGTCCCAGGATCCCTTCACTGATATCATGAGGAGACTACTAGTCCCAGGATCCCTTCACTGATATCACGGGGAGACTACTAGTCCCAGGGTCCCTTCACTAATATCATGGGGAGACTACTAGTCCCAGGATCCCTTCACTAATATCATGGGGAGACTACTAGTCCCAGGATCCCTTCACTGATATCATGAGGAGACTACTAGTCCCAGGATCCCTTCACTGATATCACGGGGAGACTACTAGTCCCAGGATCCCTTCACTAATATCATGGGGAGACTACTAGTCCCAGGATCCCTTCACTAATATCATGGGGAGACTACTAGTCCCAGGGTCCCTTCACTGATATCGTAGGAAGACTACTAGTCCTGGAATCCATTCACTGATATCATGGGGAGACTACTAGTCCCAGGGTCCCTTCACTAATATCATGGGGAGACTACTAGTCCCAGGGTCCCTTCACTAATATAGGAAGACTACTAGTCCCAGGGTCCCTTCACTAATATCATGGGGAGACTACTAGTCCCAGGGTCCCTTCACTAATATCATGGGGAGACTACTAGTCCCAGGGTCCCTTCACTAATATCATGGGGAGACTACTAGTCCCAGGATCCCTTCACTAATATCATGGGGAGACTACTAGTCCCAGGGTCCCTTCACTGATATCGTAGGAAGACTACTAGTCCTGGAATCCATTCACTGATATCATGGGGAGACTACTAGTCCCAGAATCCCTTCACTGATATCATGGGGAGACTACTAGTCCCAGGATCTCTCCACTAATATGGGGAGACTACTAGTCCCAGGGTCCCTCCACTGATATCATGAGGAGACTACAAGTCCCAGGGTCCCTTCACTGATATCGTAGGAAGACTACTAGTCCTGGAATCCATTCACTGATATCATGGGGAGACTACTAGTCCCAGGATCCCTTCACTGATATCATGAGGAGACTACTAGTCCCAGGATCCCTTCATTGATATCATGAGGAGACTACTAGTCCCAGGATCCCTTCACTGATATCATAGGAAGACTACTAGTCCCAGGATCCCTTCACTGATATCATAGGAAGACTACTAGTCCCAGGATCCCGCCACTGATATCATGGGGAGACTACTAGTCCCAGGATCCCTTCACTGATATCATGAGGAGACTACTAGTCCCAGGGTCCCTTCACTGATATCATGAGGAGACTACTAGTCCCAGGATCCCTTCACTGATATCATAGGAAGACTACTAGTCCCAGGATCCCGCCACTGATATCATGGGGGGGGGGGGGGGTGGGACTACAAGAATCCAACATAAGCACCAAGCCAAAAAGGTAAAGAGTCCAGAGTACTTTAATGATTCTTTAGCAACATCCACATAAAATATCCAACGCGTTTCGGACGCCGGAAGCTCCTTCATCAGGACTTTAAGACAGAAAAAGGCTTTTATCGATACTTTGTAGCAAATTTCTCTGTATTCCAACGTATATTAACCACTTCACGTCCGGAGAAGTTTTTCCCACACATGTTAAACGTTTGCCACTGTTAATTGTTACATTTTTTGAGGGAAAAATACAATAAAATACACAAGAAAAATGCAAAAAGACGGGTTTGTGTCCAGTAAATAGATACCAAGCGTGCCAAGCCTCACAATTGGTGGCCCTCCTTAGCCAGACTACTGGTGACTTGCCCCGTAGTATCACCCAGAGGCTCCCAGTACTGGTAGGCCAGGCGGGCCGCACCTTCAGCCCTAGTTGTGGGCCTTTGACTAAGCAGGTGTAAACGGTGCCGATCTTCCCACTGACCAAGCCGGACTTACTACAGGGCAAGGCGCGTTAGGCCGGACAGCCACTGTGACATTCACAGACATGACTGGGCATGATGGGAATTGTAGTTCCTGAACAACTGGAGGGCCGTAGTTTGAAGACCCATGGCCTAAGGCCTCGCACTCACAGGGGCCTCGCGGCTGCCCGATTTGCCTCTCTGCTCAATCACTGTGTGATAGATCCGTGGAACTTTCTGCAGCCATTGTAATTTGCTTGACTTTTTTTTACCCATCATGGGCATGAGTGGGCCCCCCCCCCCCCCGTGTCTAAGTTTTGGTTAAGGCCTCACAAAGCCTAGAGCCGCCTCTGGACCACGGGATGAAGATACTGAAAGCAGAGGCAACTCTAGGCTTTGTGAGGCCTGAAGCAAAAAATTCAAGCAAATAAAAATGGCCGCAGAAAATTGCACGGATCTATCACACAGTCATTGAGCAGAGAGGCAAACTAGGCGGCCGCGAGGCCCCTGTGAGTGCGAGGCCTGCGGTGCTACAGGTCCCACAGGTGAGCCAGCAGGCAAGGACAGAAGACTACGCACAACTTAAAATGTGGGCAGTTGCAACTGAAATTCGCCTCTGTCTATGGTTGTGCTTGATAAGATCTTCCCCTGTTGCTGGTAGGTGGGGTTACCACCTCAGGCCCACGTTGGAACACAAGCGCACCATGGTGTGTTGGGTGACCCTTCTCGGAAGCAGCCCAGTGGGAGTGGTGCCCCGCTGTGCATGCCGGGAAGGGATACCTAAGGGGCAGACGTCGTTTTTCAGGGTCCTTCGCCTCGTGGCCCTCCTGGCGCGAGGCACGTGTGTGTGATCTCGACCTCGGGCCCACGTTGGAACACAAGCGCACCATGGTGACCCTTCTCGGAAGCAGCCCAGTGAGAGTGGTGCCCCGCTGTGCATGCCGGGAAGGGATACTTAAGGGTCAGACGCCGGTTTTCGGGGTCCTTCGCCTCGTGGCCCTCCTGGCGTGAGGCACGTGTGTGTGATCTCGACCTCAGGCCCACGTTGGAACACAAGCGCACCATGGTGACCCTTCTCGGAAGCAGCCCAGTGAGAGTGGTGCCCCGCTGTGCATGCCGGGAAGGGATACCTAACGGGCAGACGTCGTTTTTCGGGGTCCTTCGCCTTGTGGCCCCTGCTGGCGCGAGGCACGTGTGTGTGATCTCGACCTCGGGACCACGTTGGAACACAAGCGCACCATGGTGACCCTTCTCGGAAGCAGCCCAGTGAGAGTGGTGCCCCGCTGTGCATGCCGGGAAGGGATACTTAAATACTTAAGGGGCAGGCGTCGTTTTTCGGGGTCCTTCGCCTTGTGGCCCTGCTGGCGCGAGGCACGTGTGTGTGATCTCGACCTCGGGACCACGTTGTAGGCCCAGTTATGCGGGTTGGGGCCTACGATTCAAAAGGAGATTCCAAGCTGTCCATCCAAATGGGGGAAGCTGCTTAACGAAGGAGGGGGTGAGGAGTGAGCCTCTGGGCGGCCGCATCGCTGGACTGTGGGGCAGGTAATGCCCTCTACACACAGTTGGAATTTCCGATGTGTCCGCCGTGTGTAGGCTCCATCGGACTTTTCCTGTCGGAATTTCCACCAACAAAAATTTGAGGGCTGGTTCTCAAATTTTCCAAAAGGACAAAATTCTGATGGGAAATTTAGATCGTCTGTAGCAATACCGACACGCAATATTCCGACGCATGCTCGGAAACTATTTGACGCATGCACGGAAGCATTGAACTTCATTTTCTCGGCTCGCTGTGGCGTTGTACGTCACTGCGTTCTTGACGGGAGAACTTTTGTGCGACCCTGTGTATGCAAGCCAAGCTTGAGGGGAATTCCGTCAGAAAAACCACCCATGGTTTTTCCGACGGAAATTCCGATCGTGTGTACGGGGCATACGTGTCGGTTTATTCAAAGTCAGCCGCTATGTTTTTTTGTAGCTGCTGACTTTTAATAAACGAAAAAACGGGTGGAACTCCACTTTGGAGCCCCACCTGAGCCCAAAAAATGATGTATAATTTATTATTGGAGTCAAAAAGTGTGGAAGGAAAAAAAAGCTCTGGGACTGAAGGGGATATAAAAAGTCCCGGTGCTTAAGGAGTTAACTGAAATGGGATCTGCACAAAAAGAATGACCGAAGACCGCAGTCCCTATCGTCTCCACAAGGTGGCAATCTCGTTAATATATGCAGTGGAACGCATACAAGAAGTCTCTATGACTCCCCCCTAGACAGGAAGTGATGTCAGGTACAGACAGGAAGTGATGTCAGGTACAGACAGGAAGTGATGTCAGGTACAGACAGGAAGTGATGTCAGGTATAAATAAGAAGTTCCAGGTCAGGAAGTAGGTTGGAAGGAAGTAGAGAGGAGACGTTGCTGGGACGGATGAGAAGGTAATTAGATCTTATAGAAGTAATAATGAATATATAAATCTGATATCCATCTCTGTACACACACATTATACACACACGTATATCGATAAATATTACATAATCAATAAACATAACAATCGGATCCAATATTGGAGCCCACCCATTAAGATCCCACACAATACGTCTATGTTTATCGTTGTTATAAGGATCTACCAGCCATGTTGTGTTAGGAACATGAAAATGTTCTATAGAAGACTCGTCTGACTCTGCCCTACGACGGCTGTGACGGTACACGGAAGAAGCCACCGTGTGACATGACTACATATGACTGAACATGTCATATATCACAAACGACACGTCAACCATCCAGCACACTTACCGTTCACGTGGTCAGCCTTTGAGACTGTACAAGTCTCCGGTGTCCTGGGCTGTGTTGGGTGGGATGGGGTGGAGGATGCTACGTTTGTGTGGAGATTGGTTGGTACCGCTTGCTGTGACTGCCCAGGGTAGGGTGGTTAGAGGTGGTTGTGACTCCTCGAAAAGGTATTATGTAGCAGTTGTTGGAGGCCATGGTTTGGGGTGGATTAGGGAAGGTCTAGGTCCTTGTTGATCCAGGTGGTGGATTTCCATGGAGCCAATAGGTGAGCAGGTGACACTGTCATTTCTCCATCCTTAGTCACACTTATGATCGGAAAACAACCGAAGGACACAAGGATCTCTACAAGGACGTCATGATGGACAATCAGTCGCCCCTCACATCACCGGGTAAGAGGAGACTTTATTGTAAAGGAGAGAGCAGTACGGAGGCTCCACCCCCATCCCCCATCATCTGATAAACACATAGAAACAATGGATTCAGTCAGTGTGTGTGTTTCCTACAGATGGATCCAGTAATGGGAACCCACCAGAGAGATGTCTCGGGGGTGATAATATTGAGGTTAAAGAAGAGTATAAAGAGGAGGATGGAGTGATGAAGGAGTTTTCAGGAGGACACAAGTGTCTCATGAAGCCACCAAATACCAGGAACACACCAGAGAGATGTCCCCGTCCTCTGTATTCCCAGGATTATTCCACACCAGAAGGTCACACCATCCCCCACCATCATCAGGTAGATGAGGAACAATTATGGGTGGGAAAGGTTCATACTAAAGCTATTTCGTTACAACAAATGTTTAATTATATATTTTTAGGGTGGAAACCTGGATGATGATGATAATAATATTGTTGTAAAAGAAGAGTATAAAGAGGAGGATGAGGAGTATGGAGTGATGGAGGAGTTATCAGAAGGACACAAGGATATGATGGAGCCACCTAATACCAGGAACCCCCCAGAGAGATGTCCCCGTCCTCTGTATTCCCGGGATTATTCCACACAGGAAGGTCACACCATCCCCCACCATCATCAGGTAGATGAGGAACAATCACTGATCGTATCATTAGGATCTGTACATTATCTGCATTGTTACCATTGATGTCATTTTTATTCTATATTCAGAGTGGAGACCTGAGAGATCCTAAAGTTGAGGTTAAAGAAGAGATAAAAGAGGAGGATTCCACACAGGAGGGTCAGGATTATGAGGTAGATCGGCCTAACAAATCTCAAACCATCAAAGAAAATTGAAGTTACATTGTACTATTTTTTTATTTCCATTTTTGTGTTTTGCGTTATTTAGGATGAAGAACACTTTTGTAAAATAGAAGAAAACGGCAAAATAAGTCGAAGGTCATCACTGAGCCACCAATCTTATAAAGAGGAGGAACTTCCAGAGATTATCACAGGTGAGAAACAAATCTGCTTCCATATGAAAGGTCCTCCTCCATTCCTCCAATATAACGTCATGTTCCCAACAAATGAGGAGGAGATACTGTACACCATATGAAAGGTCCTCCTCCATTCCCCCAATATAACGTCATGTTCCCAACAAATGAGGAGGAGATACTGTACACCATATGAAAGGTCCTCCTCCATTCCCCAATATAATGTCATGTTCCCAACAAATGAGGGGGAGATACTGTACACCATATGAAAGGTCCTCCTCCATTCCCCCAATATAACGTCATGTTCCCAACAAATGAGGAGGAGATACTGTACACCATATGAAAGGTCCTCCTCCATTCCCCCAATATAACGTCATGTTCCCAACAAATGAGGAGGAGATACTGTACACCATATGAAAGGTCCTCCTCCATTCCTCCAATATAACGTCATGTTCCCAACAAATGAGGGGGGAGATACTGTACACCATATGAAAGGTCCTCCTCCATTCCCCCAATATAACGTCATGTTCCCAACAAATGAGGAGGAGATACTGTACACCATATGAAAGGTCCTCCTCCATTCCTCCAATATAACGTCATGTTCCCAACAAATGAGGGGGAGATACTGTACACCATATGAAAGGTCCTCCTCCATTCCCCCAATATAACGTCATGTTCCCAACAAATGAGGGGGAGATACTGTACACCATATGAAAGGTCCTCCTCCATTCCTCCAATATAACGTCATGTTCCCAACAAATGAGTGGGAGATACTGTACACCATATGAAAGGTCCTCCTCCATTCCCCCAATATAACGTCATGTTCCCAACAAATGAGGGGGAGATACTGTACACCATATGAAAGGTCCTCCTCCATTTCCCCCAATATAACGTCATGTTCCCAACAAATGAGGAGGAGATACTGTACACCATATGAAAGGTCCTCCTCCATTCCCCCAATATAACGTCATGTTCCCAACAAATGAGGAGGAGATACTGTACACCATATGAAAGGTCCTCCTCCATTCCTCCAATATAACGTCATGTTCCCAACAAATGAGGGGGAGATACTGTACACCATATGAAAGGTCCTCCTCCATTCCTCCAATATAACGTCATGTTCCCAACAAATGAGGAGGAGATACTGTACACCATATGAAAGGTCCATCTCCATTCCCCCAATATAACGTCATGTTCCCAACAAATGAGGAGGAGATACTGTACACCATATGAAAGGTCCTCCTCCATTCCTCCAATATAACGTCATGTTCCCAACAAATGAGGGGGAGATACTGTACACCATATGAAAGGTCCTCCTCCATTCCTCCAATATAACGTCATGTTCCCAACAAATGAGGGGGAGATACTGTACACCATATGAAAGGTCCATCTCCATTCCTCCAATATAACGTCATGTTCCCAACAAATGAGGAGGAGATACTGTACACCATATGAAAGGTCCTCCTCCATTCCTCCAATATAACGTCATGTTCCCAACAAATGAGGGGGAGATACTGTACACCATATGAAAGGTCCTCCTCCATTCCCCCAATATAACGTCATGTTCCCAACAAATGAGGAGGAGATACTGTACACCATATGAAAGATCCTCCTCCATTCCCCCAATATAACGTCATGTTCCCAACAAATGAGGGGGAGATACTGTACACCATATGAAAGGTCCTCCTCCATTCCCCCAATATAACGTCATGTTCCCAACAAATGAGGAGGAGATACTGTACACCATATGAAAGATCCTCCTCCATTCCCCCAATATAACGTCATGTTCCCAACAAATGAGGAGGAGATACTGTACACCATATGAAAGGTCCTCCTCCATTCCTCCAATATAACGTCATGTTCCCAACAAATGAGGGGGAGATACTGTACACCATATGAAAGGTCCTCCTCCATTCCCCCAATATAACGTCATGTTCCCAACAAATGAGGGGGAGATACTGTACACCATATGAAAGGTCCTCCTCCATTCCTCCAATATAACGTCATGTTCCCAACAAATGAGTAGGAGATACTGTACACCATATGAAAGGTCCTCCTCCATTCCCCAATATAACGTCATGTTCCCAACAAATGAGGGGGAGATACTGTACACCATATGAAAGGTCCTCCTCCATTCCCCCAATATAACGTCATGTTCCCAACAAATGAGGAGGAGATACTGTACACCATATGAAAGGTCCTCCTCCATTCCCCCAATATAACGTCATGTTCCCAACAAATGAGGAGGAGATACTGTACACCATATGAAAGGTCCTCCTCCATCTCCTCATACAAACGTCATGTTCCCAACAAATGAGGAGGAGATACTGTACACCATATGAAAGGTCCTCCTCCATTCCCCCAATATAACGTCATGTTCCCAACAAATGAGGAGGAGATACTGTACACCATATGAAAGGTCCTCCTCCATTCCTCCAATATAACGTCATGTTCCCAACAAATGAGGGGGAGATACTGTACACCATATGAAAGGTCCTCCTCCATTCCTCCAATATAACGTCATGTTCCCAACAAATGAGGAGGAGATACTGTACACCATATGAAAGGTCCATCTCCATTCCCCCAATATAACGTCATGTTCCCAACAAATGAGGAGATACTGTATACCATATGAAAGGTCCTCCTCCATTCCCCCAATATAACGTCATGTTCCCAACAAATGAGGAGGGGATACTGTACACCATATGAAAGGTCCTCCTCCATTCCCCCAATATAACGTCATGTTCCCAACAAATGAGGAGGAGATACTGTACACCATATGAAAGGTCCTCCTCCATTCCCCCAATATAACGTCATGTTCCCAACAAATGAGGGGGAGATACTGTACACCATATGAAAGGTCCTCCTCCATTCCCCCAATATAACGTCATGTTCCCAACAAATGAGGGGGGGATACTGTACACCATATGAAAGGTCCTCCTCCATTCCCCCAATATAACGTCATGTTCCCAACAAATGCGCTAAGTAAGGAAAAAAATTTAGGAGACTTAGAGGATGACATAAGAACATCGTCGATGTATCTCCTCCACAGCTAAATGTTCCTTATAAAGTGACCATCTCCATCCCTCCGATATACAAATGAGGAGATTGATGAACGATGATGATCCTTTGATGATGATACAATGTTTCTCTCCCACAGATGGATGTGATGTTGGGAATTCCTCGGAGGGGCTCCATATTTCTTCTACAGATCATGTCGGAGAAGATTATGGAGTCACAACAGATTCTCGTGGAGGTAAGTCTCATTTGTGCTCGGAGTGCGGACAAAGTTATAAAAGGAAAGCTCATCTGCGAAGACACATGATAATTCACACCGGTGAGAATTTTCCCTGTGAAGAGTGCGGAAAATGTTTTATGCGGAAAGACAGACTCACATCACACATGAGAATCCACACTGGTGAGACTTTTCCCTGTGAGGAGTGCGGCAAATGTTTTATTCGGAAAGACAAGCTCGCATCACACCTAAGAATCCACACCGGAGAAAATTTGCCGACTTGTACAGAGTGCGGGAAATGCTTTTCGCACAAGGAAAGCCTCATTAAACACCTGAAAATCCACACAGGCGAGAAGCCCTTTTCCTGTCCAGACTGCGGGAAACGCTTCAATCAGAAATACAGTCTTTGGAGCCATCAGAAAATTCACTTAGATACGAGTTCCTTGTCATCTTTGGAGTGCGGAAAACCTTTTATTAATACATCTGAACATACCACACATCAGAGAGCCCACACCAAAAAGCTATTTCCATGCTCAGAGTGTGGGAAACTGTCTATAAGTAAATCCCACCTTATTGTGCACCAGAGGAGCCACACCGGTGAGAGGCCGTTCGCATGTTCCCAATGCCAGAAATCATTTGCCATTAAGTCAGAACTTACCATCCACCAGAGAAGTCACACCGGTGAGATGCCATTTTTATGCCCAGAGTGCGGGAAAGGTTTCACGCGACGCAGGAACTTAACTGAACACGTGAAAGCGCACACTGGCGAGAAGCCGTTCTCCTGTCCGGAGTGCGGGAAATCCTTCATTTGGAAATGCGAACTTGCTATACACCTGAACAGTCACACGGGCCAACATCGCTTTTCATGCTCAGAGTGCGGGAAAGGTTTCTCTCATAAAGGAAAACTTCATAGACACCAGAGAACCCACACAGGTGACTGACCTTTCACCTGTTCAGAGTGTGGAAAAGTTTCCTGCAGATTTTGCGCGTTTCGGCCAAAAGCTCCTCCAAATAAAATAAAAAATTATTGTATCGACTCGATTTAAATCTTTGTATTTAAATGTATATTACCCATTTTTTTTTTTGCTAGAAAATGGAAACCTCCAAACAATTATATGTTCTGAGAGAAGAGACCCCGTGGAATAAAATTGATGTCACACACAATATCTGCACAACTGTTTATCACATTTATTTTTCTAGGAAAAATACAATAAAATGAAGTTGAGTGCACAGAAATACAATAAAATCTTCATTTTATGGGGGAAAATATAAAGGACGGGCTTTGTGTCGAGTAAATAGATACCAAACACGCCAAGCCTTAACATTGGTGGATTTTTCGGGCCCTCCTAGCCTGACTACTTGGGACTTGTCCTGTAGCATCAATCAGACGCTCACCAACAGTGACAAACATACAGACAGATTGGCTACTGACTAATGAATGTTTTACCCGGGACACGCGACAGGAAAACTGCGTTAGGGTTAGAGTTGGGGTTGAGGTTAGGGTTGGGATTGAGGTTGGGGTTAGGGTTGAGGTTAGGGATGTGGTTGAGGTTAGGGGTTGTGGTTGAGGTTAGGGGTTGAGGTTGGGGTTAGAGTTGAGGGTGGGGTTAGAGGTGGGGTTGAGGTTAAGGTTTTATGCTCCATCTCAGTTTTTCAGACGGAAAAACTGACGGACCAAAAAAACAGGCTTAGGGTTGAGGTTAGGGTTGGGGTTGAGGTTAGGGTTGGGGGTTAGAGTGGAGGTTAGGGTTGGGGCTGAGGTTAGGGGTTAGAGTGGAGGTTGGGGTTGAGGTTAGGGTTGAGGTTGGGGTTAAGGTTAGGGGTTAGAGTTGAGGTTAGGGTTGAGGTTAAGGTTAGGGGTTAGAGTTGAGGTTGGGTTAGAGTGGAGGTTGGGGTTAAGGTTAGGGGTTAGAATTGAGGTTAGGGTTGAGGTTGGGTTAGAGTGGAGGTTGGGGTTGAGGTTAGGGGTTAGAGTTGAGGTTGGGTTAGGGGTTGAGGTTAAGGTTGGGGTTGAAGTTGAGTTAGGGGTTGAGGTTAGGGTTGTATGCTTGATCGCAGTTCTTCAGACGGGAAAACTGCCAGACCCAAAAAACGCGCATGCTCGGAATTAAGTATGAGACGGGAGCGCTCTTTCTGGTAAAACTAGCGTTCGTAATGGAGATATCACATTCGTTGCGCTGAAAAGCGTGAATCGTCTCTCACCAAACTTTTACTAACACGAGGATCAGCAAAAGCAGCCCAAAGGGTGGCGCCGTTGGAATGGAACTTCCCCTATATAGTGCTGTCGTACGTCATTGCCCTTTGGACGGGCGGACTTTTGTCTGAGCATGTGTATGCAAGACAGGCCGGTCGTGTGTACTAGGCATCAGGCAGGACAGACAGACGGCTACCTTTAAGTATCTTCATGCCGTGACCTTTCGGCTGTGACCAGCAATTTGTTGTTATTGGCCTTCAAGCCGGGACTGGCAATTAGCTAAGAAGGACTCTTCTTCCTACTGAGTAATATACGATCAGAAATTTCGTCAAGAAAAGTTGGATGTGAGCTTTTGGTCAGAAATTCCATCCGTGTGTAGGCTCCATCTGACTTTTTCTGTCTGAATTTCCTTCAAGAAAAATGCAGGGTTTTCACACTAAGGCGATGCGCTGGCGGGAGAGGAAAGAAAAAAATATCCTGCCAGCAGCATCTTTGGAGCGGTGAGAGGAGCGGCGTGTATACTGCTCCTTCCCATTTAAAACAATGGGAAACCGCGGCAATACCGCCCGCAATGCGCCTCAGATTAATACCTAAGATAAAACAATAGCACCGGTACAATTCTTGGCACATAGTAACACATCAAATACAACAGGTCTAGCAAGCAGACATGATATGGAGGGGTATGAACATTACAACTTGTCTGTGGGGTGTCACGTGCGCCCCTGGTTAATGCCCTGGCGTCTCAATTATATCAGAGTCGCAGCGATGACATGGAGGGCCTCCTAGTAGAGGAGGGTGTATATGTGCCAATTTGCAACAATGCTAGATGTCAGAGTCCATGCACCCAGGCCCTTCATTTTCTATTTATCGAGGAAGGAGAGATTGAAAACAGCAAAAAGAAAAATAGTAGTAAAAATAAATAATATAGGAAGCGGTCAGAGAATAAGGGGGGGAGGGTTAAGAGTTCAGTCTCCATCCTGTCTGTGCATTGGTGCGTCCCGACCCCCTCTAGATCTGCTGTCCTTTGGATCAGAACCCGAAAGCCCCGCGTTGGGCGCCAAATGTCGGTGAGGCTCACCTGGACCGCCGACATGGTAACCTATACTTTCACTGAGAAAAACCAGGGGGGGGGGGGGCGTAGAAGAACGTGTCTTCATAAAGCTATCTCAATGCTTGGCCCTCAGGGGAGAATATGAAGATGTTCCACTGCTGCCAAGTGTTAGTAATTGTTTCTTGCCTGTTTTGCGCCGTAAGGACGAGGTCCTCCATGTGTTTTATCTCTTCCACCCTAGCCAGCCAAGAGGCAATGGTCGCTTTCCAGTGAAGTGGAATGCAGGCCTTGGCTGCGTCAAGCAGGTGTCTACTCACAGACCTTTTGTATGCTTTCTCCGGGATGTTAGACACGTGCAAAAGAAAGAAGGCAGGATTGTCTGGTATGGTGCGTTCCATGAATTTCTAAGGCCACCTCCCATACCACTCGCCAGAAGTGGCGCAGGCTGGGACATGACCAGAAGATGTGTACCAGTGTACCCGTGTCTCGGCAGCTTCAACAAAGGTCTGATGTCGCTGAGAAGAATTTGTGGAGGAGTGCCGGTGTTCCGTACCACCTGGACAGCAGTTTGTAGTTGGTCTCCTGGGTTTTGGCACAAATGGAGGACTAAGAATGCGCTGTCGTCTGGGTTATGGGCCTTTTCCCTCGGGATTGACAATTGGCTAAGAAGGAAACTTCTTCCTAGTAAAGGAGGACTTCATACAGGGTGATGGCCATTAGGCAGCTCAGACGGAAAGCTACCTTTAACCACTTGCTGACTAGGCTGTAGAAACCCCCAAACATTATACAGTATAGTCTTCAAACTACGGCCCTCCAGTTGTTCAGGAAGTACAATTCCCATAATATCTGTGAGCCTCAGAGCTTTTCAATGCCTCGTGAGAAGTGTAGTTGCACAACAGTTGGAGGGCCGTAGTTAGAAGATCCATACCCCAGAGAATAAAAGGACGGTCGTGGACACTTTTTTATGTCACGCGATTTTTGTGCCAGCGACTTTTCAAACCCAATTTTTATGGGGAAAAAAATACGTACGCATGTCCGGGAAAATTCTTCACCATGGACCCAGGGCAGGAGAAGGTCGGTGAGTGAGGCACAGTGGATATCTGGAAGAGGCATGCCAGAGGAGCTGGGTGCGAGGCCAGAGGAGAGACTGTGGGGTTTTGTGTCAAAACGATGTGGTTTGCGGACACGGGATTTGCAAGTCGGGATAGCTGGGATCAGTAGTCCACCAACTAACGCAAGCTACTAAGCAACTAGGCTGCAAGGAGGGGTACTGCAGGCCCCTGGCCTACTAATAAGCCAGCAGGTTCAGCAAGTCAGCCAGCACCTGGGTTTATTCAGAGAGATACCGGGTGTGTAGGAAGATGATAAGGCGGAAAGACTAACAGGTTACGGTGAAGTTTTGTGCAGGAGGAGAGAAGTCTGCGGGAGTTGATGCAGAGGAGAAGCAACAGTCTGCAGGGGAAGTGACTGTAAATGTTAGAGTCTATCAGTTCTTCACAGCTCAATTCTTAAATATGATGGAAAAAGTATTTGTTCTATGGACATCCCATATGCCCTTCCCCCAACCAAGTTATATTCCCTCAATAAAAACAAAACAACCCAAAATGTTCATTGTCTCTGAGAGTGATATATGAAGGTCGGGCAGCGGGGTGACATGGTGGCTGTTAGTAACTAGTAGCAACCATCCTCTACATAAGAAACTATAAAGGAATTGTGTCCCATCATTGGTGTCATTGGAAGGAATTGTGCCCAATAGTTGTTGTCATTGGAAGTGTAGCACTACCCCCGAGCTGCTGGTTAGATGGGATGGTGTTCTATCTCGTGGCTCCGGTGAAGTGTCTAGGGTGAACGATGAATGCAATAGCAGTAAAGGAATGTCCCTAATTGGGAAGTCTCTTTATAGGTGCTCTTTATTACCCAGCCAGGTAAACACAGGTAACAGGTGATGGGAAGGATAGACAAAGGTTGGAAGGAGAACAGCAGATTCAGGCCTTGGATAGGGAAACAGTCCTGTCTCCGTGAACAATTAGCTTCTCTCACCACTCCAACTTGAGTGGGTACAGCGTACCTGGACAGGTCTCTCTCACCGACCTGGCAGCCAGAGTATCACTCGGAACTTGGAAGGAGGTCTCTCTCACAGACTCTTTCAGGGTGAATTTGGAAGGAGGTCTCTCTCACAGACTCTTTCAGGGTGAACTTGAAAGGAGGTCTCTCTCACAGACTCTTTCAGGGTGAACTTGGAAGGAGGTCTCTCTCACAGACTCTTTCAGGGTGAACTTGAAAGAAGGTCTCTCTCACAGACTCTTTCAGGGTGAACTTGAAAGAAGGTCTCTCTCACAGACTCTTTCAGGGTGAACTTGAAAGAAGGTCTCTCTCACAGACTCTTTCAGGGTGAACTTGAAAGGAGGTCTCTCTCACAGACTCTTTCAGGGTGAACTTGAAAGGAGGTCTCTCTCACAGACTCTTTCAGGGTGAACTTGGAAGGAGGTCTCTCTCACAGACTCTTTCAGGCCTTCCCTGATTGCGGTTTCGGAGGTGCCCTTCCTTGATAAAGTTTGGCCTGAATCCTTCCGTTAACGTTGCCCAGGTACCGACTGAGAGAGGAGTCATTCCCTCAGTGTCCAGTACCTCAATCCCCGGTGGTTCATCTCAATACTGTTGGACCGCCAGCCTCTCATTGGCGCTCCTCAACTGGACCTCCCCACCGAACTGCTAAACTCGCTTGGGATCTTCGAAGTGGGAACTCAGTCGATCACTGAGTGCCCATCCTGTGTGAGTGTTCCAGGCCCGAATGGCCCAGAATGCAAGAACAACGCGTAGCACCCACGCCCCGGCCAGGTAGGCCATAACGCTCGGGGCGCGGTAATATGGTCACCCTAAAGGTGGGTGCCACACTCCAGGAACCAAAGACACGCTAAGATGGCGCCTGTCCCATAAGTACCCTCCCCCAGCATGCCCAGGCCTCCCGATTGGCTGCTGGGAAAAGCACTCCAATCCCGACTCCACTGCTGCCACCTGGCGACTCGGGGTGGAACCACACCCCAGGCACGACAGAATGAGCCCACAGCACAGAGAGCCTTACCTTAATCAGAATTGGGATCAGAGTCACTTACATTCTGATCATCCCCATTAAATTTCACCAGCACCCGTATTTGGAAGTACATAGGCGCTACATTATTGGCGCTGTCATTATTGGTAGAAATTGTGCCCCACCATTGGTGACCTTGGGAGGAACTGTACCCTTCATTGCTGTCAGTGAAGAAAATATTGCCCCAAGGGCCGGATAGAAGCAAGCAAAGGGGCTAATCGTAGTTTGGAGACCACTGCACTTAAAGAACACCAATTCTCTTTACATAAAGATGTTTCCCGGGACTTCGGTTCCTCTGAGACTCCACAAGATGGAGATCGAACTTCTTCGCAAACAGGAAGTCTCTATGGTAGACCGGAAGTGATGTCAACTACAGACAGGAAGTGATGTCAGGGACAGACAGGAAGTTCCCGGGTGAGAGGTGAGGCGGGAGGAAGTAGTGAGGAGACATCTTTGGAATCGGTAGCAGAGGAGGTAATAAGATCTTATCTTCTATTTACACCCAGTAACCCCGTCATGTCCGTCCTCTTCCTCCATAGTCACTGTGACGTCTTTTATCTCCAGCAGATGATAATACACACATATATAGTGTGGAGACCTAGATTAACCCCTTCAGGGGCAGAACATTCCCCCACTGAGAATTCTCTTCATTTTGGAGATGTGTCACATTTCCCACCAATCGTCTTTTCACCTCATCACTCTATACTAACGGATTATACCACTTTTATTGGGGATGGGGGGTTTCTATAGACATAAAGGGTTAGTTAGACATGAAGTCATTACAAATGCTAAAATGAATGTTCCTTTATGTGTAATCCCACTGGGAGGGGTTGGGGGGTGTTCTTACATGATAAAACCCCTCATATTATCCCCCATACACCCCCATCCTAATATTATACAACCACTTTTTTTTTTTTTTTCTATTGAAAAGTCTGTGGCGTGCAAAACACAACCCAAAAACTTCACCCGGTGCAGGAAAAATGTGCGCACACATAAAGAGTGACACAAAAAACTGTGACGGGTGCATCGTCAAATAGTCCTCCAGGGAGAACCCAGCTCTGATCCCCCGGGGCGTTAGGCTCCTGGCAGGGAAAAGAGTAATAGGAGTCCAAGTAGCCGAAACCACGAGGACCCCCCTAAGGCCCATGCAGCCGAAACCACATGGCCTAACATCCTCAGAGGGACTGCCGAAACAGAACCCTCCTCGGTGAGGCTCCCCCGAAGGGAGACCCCATGAGAGCAGGTGAACTAAGCCAGAAGGCCATGTCCACCTACTCCCAAGACTTTCAGAGCCGGCCCGAGGACCAGCACCCTACTCATCACACAAAAAGTGCAGGTGCACCAACATAAAAAGAAGAAACGTGACAAACAGGGGGTAACATAAAAGAAAGTGGGGGAAAAGGAAGGTGGGAAGGTGAGTGGAAAGTGGCCATTGTGCAATACAATGGCCGGCCCTCCGGCCAGGAACAAAAATTCCTCTGGTCCTAGCCAAAAGGCTCGGCCCTAGAGGCAGGTGCTAAAAAGGTGTGGTGGAGATATGTGACCTAAGGTGCCACACGTTGAGTGCCCCTCAACACTCAGTGCAATGTATGGCACCCCTGGACTGCCACTCCAGGGGCACTATCTCCACAGACTTTTCAACGGGCCCTGACCCCCGGTCCGGACCGACAGCACCCTTCCCAGCCAGGAAGGTAGGAGAAGAGGTTGGGGAGAGCCAGCCGCAGCCGACTACTACCCACAACCCCCATCTCTCCCACCTAATTACATTCGGGAAGTACTACCCGCCTCTCCCCGAAAGGATTAGCAAAGGTTCCCTCGCCGAACAACTGACTGGGGCAGACACCACCGGATCCAGGCCAAAGGCCAGGGGCCCAGCCCTTCAGCTTCGACCTCATGCCTCTCTGCCCCGATCAGAAGGCTTTCGCCTCTACGCCAATAGGCTTTGCGTCCACCGACTGCCATCCCTTTCCCCCTCGCCGAGTACTGGGGACAGTCGGTTTAGCGCCACCTATTGGCAACTGATAAGAACAGATACTACACTTGATCTTAGCCAGAAGATCATTCTCTGTTATCAATTCTTGCTCTACAGGTAAATCTGTATACATCACATGACCAATGAGGATGGAGGAGGACCGGAGTCACATGACTGAGAGGATACTAAACCTCACCCTGGAGATCATCTACCTGCTGACCGGAGAGGTGAGGAGGATTCTGGGAGGTCACATGACATCACTCTTATCTCTATTAATAATACAGACCTGACCGGAGAGGTGAGGAGGATTCTGGGAGGTCACATGACATCACTCTTATCTCTATTAATAATACACAGACCTGACCGGAGAGGTGAGGAGGATTCTGGGAGGTCACATGACATCACTCTTATCTCTATTAATAATACACAGACCTGACCGGAGAGGTGAGGAGGATTCTGGGAGGTCACATGACATCACTCTTATCTCTATTAATAATACAGACCTGACCGGAGAGGTGAGGGGGATTCTGGGAGGTCACATGACATCACTCTTATCTCTATTAATAATACAGACCTGACCGGAGAGGTGAGGAGGATTCTGGGAGGTCACATGACATCACTCTTATCTCTATTAATAATACAGACCTGACCGGAGAGGTGAGGGGGATTCTGGGAGGTCACATGACATCACTCTTATCTCTATTAATAATACACAGACCTGACCGGAGAGGTGAGGAGGATTCTGGGAGGTCACATGACATCACTCTTATCTCTATTAATAATACACAGACCTGACCGGAGAGGTGAGGGGGATTCTGGGAGGTCACATGACATCACTCTTATCTCTATTAATAATACAGACCTGACCGGAGAGGTGAGGGGGATTCTGGGAGGTCACATCTCTATTAATAATACACAGACATCACTCTTATCTCTATTAATAATACACAGAGAGGTGAGGGGGATTCCTGACCACTCTTATCTCTATTATATAATACATAGGAGAGGTGAGGGGGATTCTGGGAGGTCACATGACATCACTCTTATCTCTATTAATAATACAGACCTGACCGGAGAGGTGAGGGGGATTCTGGGAGGTCACATGACATCACTCTTATCTCTATTAATAATACATAGACCTGACCGGAGAGGTGAGGGGGATTCTGGGAGGTCACATGACATCACTCTTATCTCTATTAATAATAATACAGAGGTGAGGGGGATTCCTGACCACTCTTATCTCTATTAATAATACAGGAGAGGTGAGGGGGATTCTGGGAGGTCACATGACATCACTCTTATCTCTATTAATAATACAGACCTGACCGGAGAGGTGAGGGGGATTCTGGGAGGTCACATGACATCACTCTTATCTCTATTAATAATACAGACCTGACCGGAGAGGTGAGGGGGATTCTGGGAGGTCACATGACATCACTCTTATCTCTATTAATAATACAGACCTGACCGGAGAGGTGAGGGGGATTCTGGGAGGTCACATGACATCACTCTTATCTCTATTAATAATACACAGACCTGACCGGAGAGGTGAGGAGGATTCTGGGAGGTCACATGACATCACTCTTATCTCTATTAATAATACACAGACCTGACCGGAGAGGTGAGGGGGATTCTGGGAGGTCACATGACATCACTCTTATCTCTATTAATAATACACAGACCTGACCGGAGAGGTGAGGGGGATTCTGGGAGGTCACATGACATCACTCTTATCTCTATTAATAATACACAGACCTGACCGGAGAGGTGAGGGGGATTCTGGGAGGTCACATGACATCACTCTTATCTCTATTAATAATACAGACCTGACCGGAGAGGTGAGGGGGATTCTGGGAGGTCACATGACATCACTCTTATCTCTATTAATAATACAGAGAGTGAGGGGATTCCTGACCACTCTTATCTCTATTAATATACAGGAGAGGTGAGGGGGATTCTGGGAGGTCACATGACATCACTCTTATCTCTATTAATAATACACAGACCTGACCGGAGAGGTGAGGGGGATTCTGGGAGATCACATGACATCACTCTTATCTCTATTAATAATACACAGACCTGACCGGAGAGGTGAGGAGGATTCTGGGAGGTCACATGACATCACTCTTATCTCTATTAATAATACAGACCTGACCGGAGAGGTGAGGGGGATTCTGGGAGGTCACATGACATCACTCTTATCTCTATTAATAATACAGACCTGACCGGAGAGGTGAGGGGGATTCTGGGAGGTCACATGACATCACTCTTATCTCTATTAATAATACACAGACCTGACCGGAGAGGTGAGGAGGATTCTGGGAGGTCACATGACATCACTCTTATCTCTATTAATAATACACAGACCTGACCGGAGAGGTGAGGGTCATCACTCTTATCTCTATTAATAATACACAGGATTCTGGGAGGTCACATGACATCACTCTTATCTCTATTAATAATACACAGACCTGACCGGAGAGGTGAGGGGGATTCTGGGAGGTCACATGACATCACTCTTATCTCTATTAATAATACACAGACCTGACCGGAGAGGTGAGGGGGATTCTGGGAGGTCACATGACATCACTCTTATCTCTATTAATAATACAGACCTGACCGAGAGGTGAGGGGGATTCTGGGAGGTCACATGACATCACTCTTATCTCTATTAATAATACAGACCTGACCGGAGAGGTGAGGGGGATTCTGGGAGGTCACATGACATCACTCTTATCTCTATTAATAATACACAGACCTGACCGGAGAGGTGAGGACATCACTCTTATCTCTATTAATAATACACAGGGATGAGGAGGATCTGGGAGATCACATCTTATCTCTATTAATAATACAGACACCGGAGAGGTGAGGGGATTCACTCTTATCTCTATTAATAATACACAGACCTGACCGGAGAGGTGAGGAGGATTCTGGGAGGTCACATGACATCACTCTTATCTCTATTAATAATACAGACCTGACCGGAGAGGTGAGGGGGATTCTGGGAGGTCACATGACATCACTCTTATCTCTATTAATAATACACAGACCTGACCGGAGAGGTGAGGAGGATTCTGGGAGGTCACATGACATCACTCTTATCTCTATTAATTAAAAACAGACCTGACCGGAGAGGTGAGGGGGATTCTGGGAGGTCACATGACATCACTCTTATCTCTATTAATAATACAGACCTGACCGGAGAGGTGAGGGGGATTCTGGGAGGTCACATGACATCACTCTTATCTCTATTAATAATACACAGACCTGACCGGAGAAGTGAGGGGGATTCTGGGAGGTCACATGACATCACTCTTATCTCTATTAATAAAACACAGAACTGACCGGAGAGGTGAGGGGGATTCTGGGATTCTAACATGATATTCCTATTGGTTCCTCAATACAGAGATTCCCTCTTGTGAAGTCCGGTGATCACATGACCATCACAGTGCCTCCATGTGACTCCCTAAAACCCGAGAGACACAACATGGAGAAGATTCTAGAAGTCACCAAGAAGATGATGGAGCTGCTGACAGGAGAGGTGAGGAGGATTCTGGGACATTATCCAGTAACAGTGATTGTATCATTAGGATCTGTACATTATCTGCATTGTTACCATTGATGTCATTTTTATTCTATATTCAGAGTGGAAACCTCGGGGATGATAATATTGATATTAAAGAAGAGTATAAAGAGGAGGATGAGGAGTATGGAGTGATGGAGGAGTTTTCAGAAGGACACAAGGTTATGATGGAGCCACCTAATACCAGGAACCCCCCAGAGAGATGTCCTCGTCCTCTGTATTCCCGGGATTCCACACAGGAAGGTCACACCATCCCCCACTGTTACAAGGTCGGTGGGGCGGAGCATCTAGAACATGGACTGGTGGAGATGATGTGTGGGTTTTGTATGTAAGTTTATATCTTACAGATGATATTCTCTCTCATTCTCTTGGTTTAGAGTGGAGATCCAATCGATATAGAATTTGAGGTGAAATCAGAAGAAGAAGAGACGTATGTGAGGGATGATCAGCAGTCTATGGAGGAGGATGGAATAACGGGGACATTTATAGAGGAGGACACTCCTACAGAGATCAGCACAGGTGGGTCATTAACACTAAATCCATTCCTCCACCCATACTGCTCACTGATTGGTCCAGAGTAGGGCGGGGCCTGGGTGATATCAGCCTGTAATCCCCTGGTCACTTTCCTGAGCTGTGTTCCCCGTCCTGTATTCCTGTATTTCTCTCGGATAATCTTCCTTCTCTGTGCTGCAGACACAATTTATGTCTCTAGACTGGATTTATGGAGATTCTGGGGTTCAGCTGGCAGCAAAATGTTGATTTTCCCCATAGGGTTTGCTTGGCCTAGACACCTGGGGTATGTACCTTGGGTCTTCTGCCCCATGCCCGGGTCTAGTGAGATCTCTGACAGAACAATTGTCCCGGGTTACTTGCTCTGTTATTTGCTGGCTGTGCCGGGGGGAGGGATATGTCTGTATAGTCTCAGACCCAAGTCACTGAGTGCAGTCTCAGGAGATGGGAGGCAGCGGTGTGGGATCTCTGCAACTTGTCTCCAGTAATCATTTCACCCACCGCTGATTACTGAACACCAATATCATGAGTCCTGACCCATCACTATATACTCTATGTTGTACATTACATACTCCTGACCCTCGTCCTATTATCCCCTCATCACTGTCACTCCTGGTTTAGGGGAACCAATCAGCTCATGTCTAGTAATAATCTTTGTATTTCTATTTTAGTGGATGGACGGGAGATGAGGAAAACCTCAGAGGATTGTCTCACTTTGTCTCCAGACTGTAAAGTAGAAGATGAGGACATCACACAGTATAGTCCAGGAGAAAACCCGACTACCTCAAATGTCCATCCGGCACCACACAGTGTAGATGGACCATCGTATTCCTCTTATCCTGAGGAACCTCAGACTGTGCGGGACGGTGCCGGACCATCGTATTCCTCTTATCCTGAGGAACCTCAGACTGTGCGGGACGGTGCCGGACCATCGTATTCCTCTTATCCTGAGGAACCTCAGACTGTGCAGGATGGTGCTGTCCTAGCACAGAAGAGGTTTCCGTGTCCTGAGTGCGGGAAAAGTTTTACTGTAAAGTCCAGTCTTTCCACACATCAGAGATTGCACACGGGGGAGAGGCCATTTTCTTGTTCTGATTGCGGGAAATGTTTTTCACAGAAGGCCCATCTTTCCTCGCATCAGAGATCTCACACAGGGGAGAAGCTGTATTCCTGTCCTGAGTGCGGGAAATATTTTTCAAGGAAGTACATTCTTTTTATACATCAGAGATTACACACAGGTGAGAAGCCATATTACTGCCCTGAGTGCGGGAAATGTTATTCAGATAAGACCAGTCTTTACAAACACCACAGATCACACACGGGAGAGAAACCATTTTCCTGTTCTGATTGCGGGAAATGTTTTTCAGAGAAATCTAAGCTTTCCGCACATCAGCGATTGCACACGGGGGAAAAGCCTTTTTCCTGTTCTGAGTGCGGGAAATGTTTTTCAGAGAAATCTAAGCTTTCCGCACATCAGCGATTGCACACAGGGGCGAAGCCTTTTTCCTGTCCTGAGTGCGGGAAATGTTTTTCACAGAAGTGTTATCTTTCCACACATCGGAGGTCTCACACGGGGGAGAAGCCGTATTCCTGTCCTGAGTGTGGGAAATGTTTTTCAGTGAAGTCCAGTCTTTCCACACATCAGAGATCTCACACGGGGGCAAAGCCATTTTCCTGTCCTGAGTGCGGGAAATGTTTTTCACGGAAGACTTATCTTTCCACACATCAGAGATCTCACACGGGCGAGAAGCCGTATTCCTGTCCTGAGTGAGGGAAATGTTCCTCACTGAAGTCCTGTCTTCCTGTACATCCGGAGTCCCACACAACCCTCGAGGTGTATTAGTGAGTGCGGGAAATGTCTTGTATATGAATGTTGCTGGACATGTGGGGAAGAAGCACACCCTGATATACACCTCAGATATACTCCATGGCTGATCTTCATCATGTAAGAAACACTTCATAAGGAGATCAGAGATCACCAAAGACATGGATGAAGTGTTGTACCGCGTTGGCTATTGATGGCAGGATAAAAATAAAAATTGAGTCATTCCCTCTCATTGGCTGAATACATTTTGTGGTATGGAGACTTGGAGGTCTATTATTCTCTTGCAAGAGGTCTATTTTCTCAAGTCGTTTTCCAGAACGAAACGCGTTAACCCCACCACTTATCCTCCCTGGCGGTATGATTATTTCAGATTTTTGGTGTTGAAAGCGGTACCATTATTTTGCATGGAAATTTGGCTTTTTTATATTGTAGGCCTGTAATTCTTAGGAATAACTCACTTAAATCTGTCCAAACCAGAGTCTCGTAGACATCTCGGGTCTGGGGGGCGTGGCTGGATGGTGAAGAGAGCAGTCTCATAGACACACTGCTCCGGCTCTCAACCGTCATCCTTACCTTGTCCTGGGTCCGTTTTCCTCGCCAAAGGTTCTTATCTGTTCCCCACGGAGGTGGGCATCTGGCAGGCTGGAATGGTAAAATACTGGCCGCCCCGACCCCCATCCACGGCAGAGCAACTGGCTCGGTTCAGGAGGCAAGATGGCGTCGGGACACATGCAGGGCTGACAGACACGCTGCATGCCTCCTCTGCTGACAAGAACCATGCTACAGGGGTGAGTGCTTCTATTCCTGCCCTCTTTCGCTCTCAATCAGAGCCCCCTGATGTCCCAAGACTCCCAGCAATTCACTGAGATTGGCCTGTCTGTGGAATCTCCTACCTCTGCTGAACCAACACTGTCCACCATTATGCTAGCTATCCAGGACTGTAAGGCCTCCCTTTCTACTTGGCTTTTATTCGCATGGACTTTTCACTACTTAAACATGATGTCCAGAACCTCCATGATAGAACCGGAGAGGCAGAGGAACATATTAGCTCCCTGGAGGACACTGTTAATCCCCTATCGGTTAACGTGCGAGATGGCGGCACTCCAAAATAGACGATTTGGAAAATCGTTCTCGCAGGAACAACCTCAGATTTGTAGGGTTCCCAGAAAGGGCTGAGGGCCCTCATCCTGAAACATTTCTTTATTCCTGGTTGCGGGACGTTTTTGGTACAGATGTGCCCTCATTCTCCCATGTCATTGAACGCAGGCATCGCACCCCTCCCCGCCCTCCCCCTGAGGGTGCCCCACCACGCCCTATTATTGCTCGCATCCTCAACTTCCAGGATAAAGTCGCCATCCTGCGCCTAGCTAGGGAGAAAGGCCCCCCTCAAATATAACGGGAACACCATCTCTGTCTATCCTGACTTTTCTGCTGAAGTTCAACGCCAGCGAATCACCTTTTTTGCGGTGAAATCTCGTCTGCGCACGGAAGGTCCCATGCCATGCTCTTCCCTGCCAAACTGTGCATCATTTATGATGGTAAGGCTCATTTCTACACCAGCCCCAAGGAGGCCAAGGCGTGGCTGCATGATCGTTTTTGATGCTGCCTACAGAAATGAATAATGGTCTTCAGGACAGCAAATACCAACTGCCTTACTACCAGACCTCTGTGCACCACTATATGTATCCTGTGACTTTTTTTTTGCAATCTACGCTGACTGCTGTTTAAGCCACCTTATCTCCTTTACTGGGTGATACCCCTTCCCTCATGCAACCCAACCCGGGTTCTCTGATGCTTACATTTGTATATACTGCATTGTATAACTTTGTATCAATTTTAAATACTCTTTATTATGTGTAAATCCATTGGCTGAGCTATTATGCTGTATTATTTATGTATGTACATCTATTTCAATAAAAATGTATACTGTTACTATTTTTGTTACTCCTTGGCAAACTGGGACCACCTCATTTAAAGCGGAGTTCCACTCTTAAAACCACTTTCCTTCATCCCATCCAGCATACTGGCGTCAGCGCCAGTATGCTGTTTTTTTTTTTTTTTAATCCATGTACTTACTTTATAATAGATCATTTAATTTTGGGCGCACCGCGGTATGTCGCCGCTATAAGGCGTCACGCCTTCCGGAAACAGCCGACTAGCGTTCGGCTCTTCTCGGCGCCTACGTACAGACCCAGAAGCTGACTGCGCAGGCGCCGTATATAGCCGCGTCACGCCCTCCCGAAAAAAGCCGAACTAGGACCGGCTATTTACGGCGCCTGCGCAGTCAGCTCCTGGGTCTGTGCGCAGGCGCCGAGAAGAGCCGAACGCTAGTCGGCTGTTTCCGGAAGGCGTGACGCGGCTATATACGGTGCCTGCGCAGTCAGCTTCTGGGTCTGTGCGTAGGCGCCGAGAAGAGCCGAACGCTAGTCGGCTGTTTCCGGAAGGCGTGGCGCCTTATAGCGGCGACATACCGCGGTGCGCCCAAAATTAAATGATCTATTATAAAGTAAGTACATGGATTAAAAAAAAAAAACAGCATACTGGCGCTGACGCCAGTATGCTGGATGGGATGAAAGAAAGTGGTTTTAAGGGTGGAACTCCGCTTTAAAGTCCCAAGGGCGACTCTTTTTCTGTATATGTATATAGGGATGGCGGTGCCTCACCGGTGACCGCAGACCTTTATTTTTTGTTTCTATGGTAATAAAACTCGACGTCTCTTGGCATACCTAACCAGACCGAATGGTATAAACAATTTAAAGACCTCTTGTGCCCCCTCCTTTTGCGGACATATAACCAAGCTCTAGAGGCCGGGGTCCTTCCCCCAACGATGCAGGAAGCTCTGATTGTGCTTCTTTTAAAACCCGGTAAGGACCCACTTAAATGCAAATCTTACCGTCCCATTTCTCCCATCAATGTGGACGTTAAGATTCTGGCCAAGATGTTAGCTAACCGCCTAAATCAGTGCTCCCCAACCTTTTTATCGCTGCAGACCGGTAAACGTTTGATAATTTTTCCGTGGCCCGCTTGTTTTGATTTAATAATTTCAATTTAATGGTGCTCCAGTGCGTGGCGGGGGGGGGGGGGGGCAGAGAAGAGAGTGATGACTGACAGTCCCTGCTCCTTGCTGGGAGCTCACTGAGAACTGAATGATTTGTGGTCATGTGGTCACTCGGGCTTAGAGCCAGCGGCGGATAGCTGAAGCATTGGACCGATTTTGCAGCATGGGTTGAGTATGCATGTTTGTGCTTTTGTGAGCCCCAAACTCCTCCTTTAATGCTGAGCATGTATTATACTTTATGACTTGACACATATCCCCCTAAGCACACAGGGAAGCCACCGTATTTCTTATTAGCAAGACGTACCATAACGTGACCCCAGGCCGGGTGCCTGAGCAAACCCTGTACAATAGCAGGCTGTATGTTGCAAGAACCACTAGGTAGGGGACATGAAATACACACGGTGATTCCCTTCACCCACCTGCTCTGTGCACTTACCTCATGGCAGCTTCTCTTTAGTCCCCGTGTCTCCGACCTTCAGTCCTCCCGCGGCGCCTCGGCCAATGGCGTGGGGTTTGCCTTTCGGACAATCAGGAAGCGGGAAGACCCGCTCTCTGATTGGCCAGGAGGAGGATCAGTGTAACAAATTTTCATTCGCTATTGTCACACAATGGGCGGGCTCGGGAGGGCAATGCTCTGCGCCTCGGCCGCCACAGTGAAATTATAAGTTCCTCGGGCAGCCGGTACCGTTTGATCCACGGACCGGTACCGGTCCGCGGCCCGGGGGTTGGGAAACACTGGCCTAAATGATGTAGTAACGTCCCTAGTTAACAGTGGGGGCTTTATTCCCAGCAGGTCCACCGGAATGAATATTCGCAGGCTGTTCCACAACCTAAAGTATCCACACGAATGTACTCCCAGCCGTGCCATTGTGTCCTTGGACACATGCAAGGCATTCGATATATCTTTTTCGGGTACTACAAATGTATGGCTTTGGCCCTCGGGTGATGGCATGGGTAAAACTTCTTTACACTTCCCTGGTGGCTCGGGTTTTGGTCAACTCCTCTATCACTGAATCATTTCCGATAAATAGGGTCACGCGACAGGGGTGCCCATTGTCATCCCTCTTGTTTGCCCTGGCGATGGAGCCACTGGCAGGACGTATCTGGCCCTCCCCTTCCATCAGGGATCACCCAATTGCCACTATAGAAGAACGTATTTCACTATATGCGGATGACACATTGGTGTATATGGCTGATACAGATGGGTCACTGCAGGCTTTATTGTTGGAGATTACCACCTTTGGTGATTTTTCAGGCTTCTGGGTGAGTTGGGATAAGTCCAGTCTTTTTCCTCTGGACGTGGCTGTGCCCCCCCCCCCCACCCAATTCACCCGGATTCCAAGCTTCAAGTAGTGTCCTTCTTTAGGTACCTTGGGGTTGTGGTGCAAACCCGTATATCTTCCTATATCACCATTAACCTAGATCCCCTATTGGTCCGCCTTCAGGAGCAGACCAAGCAATGGATGGACTTCTCTTTGGACCTCAAGTGTCAATGTTTTAAAAATGATTTACTTACCAAGATTACTTTATATCCTTGCTAACTCCCCTTGCAAGGTGCCTAAAGCTATCTTCTTTAAACCCATAGACACAATATGCACAACCTTCCTGTGGAAAGGCGGCTCCCCCAGGGTGGCACTTGAAACATTGAGATTACCGGCACACTAGGCGGGCGTGGCATTTCCCAATTTCTTCCTCTATTACTTAGCATTCCAATTGGTGCCCATAAATAATTGTCTGTGTCCAGTCCCGGGGGGTGGGGGGGGGGGGGGTTGTTATAGCATCCTCTCTGGAGACTCTGCATAATATCATCTACAGAGGACGGGTCCCTGATCGCCCCGGAAACCTCTCTACTGGACACCTCCCTTTTATCTTTTTGTTACATTGTCAAGAAGGTATCCACTCATACATGGTCGCAGTCCCCTAACAACCCTCTGTGGTTCAACCCTAACCTGCAGGAACTGTACTCTCTTCCCAATCTCAATCGCCGATACTCCAAAGGGGTTAAAGCGGATGTGCGCTCAAAAAATAAATATTAAAAGCCAGCAGATACAAATACTGCAGCTGCTGACTTTTAATATTAGGACACTTACCTGTCCTGGAGTCCAGCGGCGTCCGCAGCAGAGGATGAGCGATCGCTCGTCACCCTGCTGCTCCCCCCTCCATCCACGGTGAGGGAACCAGGAAGTGAAGCGCTGCGGCTTCACTGCCCGGTTCCCTACGGCGCATGCGCGAGTCACGCTGCGCCCGGCGATTGGCTCCCGCTGTGTGCTGGGAGCTGAGAGTTCCCAGCACACAAAGGGGGGGCGACGGGATGTCGCCAAAAAACCCGACTTTTGCCCGAGACTGCGGGCCGGAAGTGGTTGCAGATACCTGTCTTTAGACAGGTATCTGCACCCCCCTGAAAGGTGTCAATTGTGACACCGAAAGGGAGGAAAGGGTTCCGATCAGCGGATCTTCACTTTAGGGTGGAGATCCGCTTTAAAAACCTTTGACACTTGTATAACACTCAGGGCTTTAAAACATTCTCTCAACTACGCTTAGACTATGACCTACCAAACTCGTACTTATTTTACTACTACCAGCTTTGGCATGCTATACAGGCCCAGTTTGGTTCCCTGAAAGACCCCACTGACCTGCCACCATTGGAAAATTGCTCCGACAACCAGATCCCACTAAACTTTATTCCACTTATTACGCAACCCTGTTGACCGATTCTAACCCCAGATTCCATACTAATGGATCTCCATGGACATCTCCTTAGAGGCCGAGGACTGGTCGGAATTTAGTGTTACCTAAAAAACATCTGTTATTGCGTCCCGAGACCGAGTTATACAAGTTAAGATTTTCCACCAGACCCACCTTACTCCGGCGAGGTTGCGCTGGATGGGTCTCCTGTCCTCAGCCACTTGCTTCCGTGGCTGTGGAGAGGAGGCCAATTTTCTTAGATTGTTTTTGGTCATGCCCAATGATTCGGGACTTCTGGGGGGAGGTGGGTGCCTTTTGTCTCTTCGGCGTTGGGCTTCCCAAATATGATTCACACCAAGAATGACTTACACCTGTCAATGCATGCCAAAAAACTGCTCCGTATACTATATTTTTATGCAAAAAAACAAACAAACATTCTACTGTCCTGGAAGGGTGCACAGACCTCTTTATAAGCCCTTTGGTTGAAACGTATGCATCCCGCTATATGAGTTTACTTTTGAAATCTGGAAACGGACCAAAACCTTTCCTAAAATTTGGGGTAGGTGGCTGGCTAGCCCACTTACTGTCTCTCTCAGGAGTCAGCACTAACTGAAGTACACTTGTTTGGCCAGTGTTATACCGTGCCCTAAGGATCTCGAATGTCTAGACTCCCTCCTTTGCTGTGCCTGTATTGGTCTACAGGCACCTTTTCCCGCTGTGCCTACTGTATATCCTTTGTATTGATATCTCTTTATTTGTCTATGTCTGAACATATTACCTAACGTTTCAGACCAGTCTATCTGGTACGGTGATAGGCCCGGATTCACATACCTCCGCGCATATTTATCCCGCCGTAGCGTATCTTCTTTACGCTACGCCGGCGCAACGTTGAGAGGCAAGCATTGAATTCACAAAGCAAATGCTCCCAACGTTGCGCCGGCATAGCGTATAGTCGTCGACGTAAGCTGTCCTAAGTCAAATTAGGTGGAAGTGGGCGTGATACATTTAAATGAAGCGTGACCCCCCATGCAAATGATGGGCTGAGCTTCAAACAAGTACTAAAAACGAACTGCGCATGTGTCATATCTTGGACGCATCCCAGTGCGCATGCTCACAGTCACGTCTTAATAACTGCCTAAGATACGTCAAAACACTGCCTACCACCCCCCGTGACCTACGCCCAGCCCTATTCACGTACTACGGAAACAACGTAAAAATCGGCGGCGTTCGTTCCCTGGTCCATACCTTTGCACGAGTTGCGTCTCCTATATGGTGGAATAACTTTACGCCGGATGTAACCCTCACGCAAATCGCTTAAAACATGCGCCGGGTGCGAGTACGTTCGTGAATCGGCGTATCTTACTCATTGGCATATTTAAAATGGGAACGCCAGATGCGTCCAGCGCAACTATGCGCCCACGATACGCCGGCGTAGGCAAGTTACGTCGGGCGGCTGAAGCCTATTTTTCGACGTATCTATCTTTGGGAATCGGCGCATAGATACGACGGCGCACATTTGTACTTACGATGGCGTATCTTGAGCCATTGTTTTTTTTTTTTTTCTGTTTGTTATAAAACTTCAATGAAAATATATTTAAAAAAAAAAAATACAAAAAAAAGAGGAAAGGTCTGGTGTCCCCAGTAACACGCCCTCCATCCCTGTTACGTATAGTCAAAACAAGAGGATTCGCCCCGGGACTTTAAATGAAGTGCGTAACGTTTTCGCCAGTAAAGATCACAGTAATTGTATAATATATCATTTATTCAAGTAAAATTGTGTTGTTACATGTGTAAAATAAAATTGTTACATACATACATAACACCAACTATAGCCAGTTAAAAAGATACATAAACAATAAATATTAGTACACAAGTATAATATTGGACAGAGTACACGGGCATCGTACTATACCAGTATAGAGCCCAACACATGACCCAGTCCATACCAGTATAGAGCCCAACACATGACCCAGTCCATACCAGTATAGATCCCAACACATGACCCAGTCCATACCAGTATAGATCCCAACACATTATTCAGTCCATACCAGTATAGATCCCAACACATTATTCAGTCCATACCAGTATAGATCCCAACACATTACCCCGTCCATACCAGTATAGATCCCAACACATTATTCAGTCCATACCAGTATAGATCCCAACACATTATTCAGTCCATACCAGTATAGATCCCAACACATTACCCAGTCCATACCAGTATAGAGCCCAACACATTACCCAGTCCATACCAGTATAGATCCCAACACATTACCCAGTCCATACCAGTATAGAGCCCAACACATTACCCAGTCCATACCAGTATAGATCCCAACACATGACCCAGTCCATATCAGTATAGAGCCCAACACATTACCCAGTCCATACCAGTATAGATCCTACCACATCACTCAGTCCATACCAGTATAGAGCCCAACACATGACCCAGTCCATACCAGTATAGATCCCAACACATTACCCAGTCCATACCAGTATAGATCCCAAAACATTACCCAGTCCATACCAGTATAGATCCCAACACATTACCCAGTCCATACCAGTATAGAGCCCAACACATGACCCAGTCCATACCAGTATAGATCCCAACACATTACCCCGTCCATACCAGTATAGATCCTACCACATCACTCAGTCCATACCAGTATAGAGCTCAACACATGACCCAGTCCATACCAGTATAGATCCCAACACATTACCCAGTCCATACCAGTATAGATCCCAACACATTACCCAGTCCATACCAGTATAGATCCCAACACATTACCCAGTCCATACCAGTATAGAGCCCAACACATGACCCAGTCCATACCAGTATAGATCCCAACACATTACCCAGTCCATACCAGTATAGAGCCCAACACATGACCCAGTCCATACCAGTATAGATCCCAACACATTACCCAGTCCATACCAGTATAGATCCCAACACATTACCCAGTCTATACCAGTATAGAGCCCAACACATGACCCAGTCCATACCAGTATAGATCCCAACACATTACCCCGTCCATACCAGTATAGATCCCAACACATTACCCAGTCCATACCAGTATAGATCCCAACACATTACCCAGTCCATACCAGTATAGATCCCAACACATTACCCAGTCCATACCAGTATAGATCCCAACACATGACCCAGTCCATACCAGTATAGATCCCAACACATTACCCAGTCCATACCAGTATAGATCCCAACACATTACCCAGTCTATACCAGTATAGAGCCCAACACATGACCCAGTCCATACCAGTATAGATCCCAACACATTACCCCGTCCATACCAGTATAGATCCCAACACATTACCCAGTCCATACCAGTATAGATCCCAACACATTACCCAGTCCATACCAGTATAGATCCCAACACATTACCCAGTCCATACCAGTATAGATCCCAACACATGACCCAGTCCATACCAGTATAGAGCCCAACACATGACCCAGTCCATACCAGTATAGAGCCCAACACATAACCCAGTCCATATCAGTATAGAGCCCAACACATGACCCAGTCCATACCAGTATAGATCCCAACACATTACCCAGTCCATACCAGTATAGAGCCCAACACATGACCCAGTCCATACCAGTATAGATCCCAACACATTACCCCGTCCATACCAGTATAGATCCTACCACATCACTCAGTCCATACCAGTATAGAGCCCAACACATGACCCAGTCCATACCAGTATAGATCCCAACACATTACCCAGTCCATACCAGTATAGATCCCAACACATTACCCAGTCCATACCAGTATAGATCCCAACACATTACCCAGTCCATACCAGTATAGAGCCCAACACATGACCCAGTCCATACCAGTATAGATCCCAACACATTACCCAGTCCATACCAGTATAGATCCCAACACATGACCCAGTCCATACCAGTATAGATCCCAACACATGACCCAGTCCATATCAGTATAGAGCCCAACACATTACCCAGTCCATACCAGTATAGATCCTACCACATCACTCAGTCCATACCAGTATAGAGCCCAACACATGACCCAGTCCATACCAGTATAGATCCCAACACATTACCCCGTCCATACCAGTATAGATCCTACCACATCACTCAGTCCATACCAGTATAGAGCTCAACACATGACCCAGTCCATACCAGTATAGATCCCAACACATTACCCAGTCCATACCAGTATAGATCCCAACACATTACCCAGTCCATACCAGTATAGATCCCAACACATTACCCAGTCCATACCAGTATAGAGCCCAACACATGACCCAGTCCATACCAGTATAGATCCCAACACATTACCCAGTCCATACCAGTATAGAGCCCAACACATGACCCAGTCCATACCAGTATAGATCCCAACACATTACCCAGTCCATACCAGTATAGATCCCAACACATTACCCGCCCAACACATGACCCAGTCCATACCAGTATAGATCCCAACACATTACCCCGTCCATACCAGTATAGATCCCAACACATTACCCAGTCCATACCAGTATAGATCCCAACACATTACCCAGTCCATACCAGTATAGATCCCAACACATTACCCAGTCCATACCAGTATAGATCCCAACACATGACCCAGTCCATACCAGTATAGAGCCCAACACATGACCCAGTCCATACCAGTATAGAGCCCAACACATAACCCAGTCCATATCAGTATAGAGCCCAACACATGACCCAGTCCATACCAGTATAGATCCCAACACATTACCCAGTCCATACCAGTATAGAGCCCAACACATGACCCAGTCCATACCAGTATAGATCCCAACACATTACCCCGTCCATACCAGTATAGATCCTACCACATCACTCAGTCCATACCAGTATAGAGCCCAACACATGACCCAGTCCATACCAGTATAGATCCCAACACATTACCCAGTCCATACCAGTATAGATCCCAACACATTACCCAGTCCATACCAGTATAGATCCCAACACATTACCCAGTCCATACCAGTATAGAGCCCAACACATGACCCAGTCCATACCAGTATAGATCCCAACACATTACCCAGTCCATACCAGTATAGAGCCCAACACATGACCCAGTCCATACCAGTATAGATCCCAACACATTACCCCGTCCATACCAGTATAGATCCTAACACATCACTCAGTCCATACCAGTATAGAGCCCAACACATTACCCAGTCCATACCAGTATAGATCCCAACACATTACCCAGTCCATATCAGTATAGAGCCCAACACATGACCCAGTCCATACCAGTATAGATCCCAACACATTACCCAGTCCATACCAGTATAGATCCCAACACATTACCCAGTCCATACCAGTATAGATCCCAACACATTACCCAGTCCATATCAGTATAGAGCCCAACACATGACCCAGTCCATACCAGTATAGATCCCAACACATGACCCAGTCCATACCAGTATAGATCCAAACACACGACCCAGTCCATACCAGTATAGAGCCCAACACATAACCCAGTCCATATCAGTATAGAGCCCAACACATGACCCAGTCCATACCAGTATAGATCCCAACACATTACCCCGTCCATACCAGTATAGATCCTACCACATCACTCAGTCCATACCAGTATAGAGCCCAACACATGACCCAGTCCATACCAGTATAGATCCCAACACATTACCCCGTCCATACCAGTATAGATCCTAACACATCACTCAGTCCATACCAGTATAGAGCCCAACACATGACCCAGTCCATACCAGTATAGATCCCAACACATTACCCCGTCCATACCAGTATAGATCCTAACACATCACCCAGTCCATACCAGTATAGATCCTACCACATCACTCAGTCCATACCAGTATAGATCCCAACACATTACCCAGTCCATACCAGTATAGATCCCAACACATTACCCAGTCCATACCAGTATAGATCCCAACACATTACCCAGTCCATACCAGTATAGAGCCCAACACATGACCCAGTCCATACCAGTATAGATCCCAACACATTACCCCGTCCATACCAGTATAGATTCTAACACATCACCCAGTCCATACCAGTATAGATCCTACCACATCACTCAGTCCATACCAGTATAGAGCCCAACACATGACCCAGTCCATACCAGTATAGATCCCAACACATTACCCAGTCCATACCAGTATAGATCCCAACACATTACCCAGTCCATATCAGTATAGAGCCCAACACATTACCCAGTCCATACCAGTATAGATCCCAACACATTACCCAGTCCATACCAGTATAGATCCCAACACATTACCCAGTCCATACCAGTATAGAGCCCAACACATGACCCAGTCCATACCAGTATAGATCCCAACACATTACCCAGTCCATATCAGTATAGAGCCCAACACATGACCCAGTCCATACCAGTATAGATCCCAACACATGACCCAGTCCATACCAGTATAGATCCAAACACACGACCCAGTCCATACCAGTATAGAGCCCAACACATAACCCAGTCCATATCAGTATAGAGCCCAACACATGACCCAGTCCATACCAGTATAGATCCCAACACATTACCCAGTCCATACCAGTATAGATCCCAACATATTACCCAGTCCATACCAGTATAGATATCCAGCATGAGATTTTGCCCTGTTGAGATCTGATGTGTTTTTTTTAATGGGTTCCTTACATTTTTTTGAGCAGTGTATTTCTCTCCCCCTTGGTGGGAGTGGAGATGACCCCATCTATAAGGATATACAATACATACACACACAGCACAAGGCCGTGTTCACACTACGAGACGTTTCTCTGGGCTGCAGTTCCTCTGACCTCCACAAGGTGGTGATCTCACTTCTACCACAGAGAAAGGAAGTCTCTATGGAAGACAGGAAGTGATGTCAGGCACAGACAGGAAGTGATGTCAGGCACAGACAGGAAGTGATGTCAGGCACAGACAGGAAGTGTCAGGAATAATAGGAAGTTCCGGGTGAGAGGTGAGGCGGGAGGAAGTAGTGAGGAGACATCTTTGGAATCGGTAGCAGAGGAGGTAATAAGATCTTATCTTCTATTTACACCCAGTAATCCCCGTCATGTCCGTCCTCTTCCTCCATAGTCACTGTGACGTCTTTTATCTCCAGCAGATGATGATACACACATATATAGTTTGGAAAATCCTTTGGCGTGCAAAACACACCCAAAAACTCCACCCGGTGCCAAAAAAATGTGCACACACATAAAGAGTGACACAAAAACGTGCAACGGGTGCTACGTCTGTCCTCCATAAAGAAGAACCTGATCCCCCGGAGGCGTTAGGCTCCAGACGGGGACTGAGGTACCTCACATGGTACGAGCAGCCGACACCGACCCCATTCTTTTAGGGTCTTTTCCCGAAACAGAACCCACCCAAATACTAGGTGTGGTTTTCGCGAAGGGAGACCCCATCAGAGCAGCGAACTAAGTCAGAAAGCCGTGTCCAACCACCCCCAAGACGTTCACGGCTGGCCCGAGGACGGGCACCCTACTTGTCACTCACACTGTGACAAAACGTGACACCAAACAAAAAAAATACATAAAAGTGACAAACACTGGGGTAAATAAAAAGAAAGTGGGGGAGAAGGAAGATAAGGAGAGTGAGAAGTGACCATCGTGCAATACGATGGCTGGCCCTCCGGCCAGGAAACAAAAATTCCTCTTTTCCCAGTCAAAAGGCCCGGCCCTAGAGGCAGGTGTGAAAATGTGTGTATATGGTGAAGTGACAATGGTGCCCAAAAGCAAAAAGTGCTGAGAGAACACTAGTGCAAATAGGGCACCCCTGAACTGTCACTCCAGGGGCACATTCACCATAGGCTTTTCTCACAACCCTGACCAACAGCCCGGACAGTAAAAAGCCCCCTTCCCCACCAGGAAGGAACGAGAGCTCTGGAAGCTCAGGGAGAGAGCCTGCTCAGGACTTTAAGCTCCCCCCCGTCACCTCTTTCACTCACTACCTAATTATACTCAAGAGGTACAAGCCTTCATTAGACCCCCCCCCCCTAACAGTAGGGTGAGGTCGACGTTCGATCTTGGGAAACTGGCAGGTTAGGAACTGCATCAGGGACCTGACCTTTTAGCTTCGACTGCATGTTTCTCCTTCCGATCAGAAGGCTTTCACCTCAACGCCAGCAGGTTTTGCATCTGCCACCGCCATCCCTTTCCACCTCGCCGTGTACCAAGGACGGTTAGCATAGCGACCCCTCCTGCCAACTGATAAGAGCAGATACTACACTTGATTTTAGCCAAAAGGCCGAGAAGCGATCACACCACCATCATAATATTGTACAACCAGTACAGTCCTCATCATTCTCTCTTATCAATTATTGGTCTACAGGTAAATCGGTATACATCACATGACCAATGAGGATGGAGGAGAACCGGAGTCACATGACTGAGAGGATACTAAACCTCACCCTGGAGATCATCTACCTGCTGACCGGAGAGGTGAGGGGGATTCTGGCAGGTCACATGACATCACTCTTATCTCTATTAATATTACAGACCTGACCGGAGAGGTGAGGAGGATTCTGGGAGGTCACATGACATCACTCTTATCTCTATTAATAATACAGACCTGACCGGAGAGGTGAGGAGGATTCTGGGAGGTCACATGACATCACTCTTATCTCTATTAATAATACAGACCTGACCGGAGAGGTGAGGAGGATTCTGGGAGGTCACATGACATCACTCTTATCTCTATTAATAATACACAGACCTGACCGGAGAGGTGAGGAGGATTCTGGGAGGTCACATGACATCACTCTTATCTCTATTAATAATACAGACCTGACTGGAGAGGTGAGGAGGATTCTGGGAGGTCACATGACATCACTCTTATCTCTATTAATAATACAGACCTGACTGGAGAGGTGAGGAGGATTCTGGGAGGTCACATGACATCACTCTTATCTCTATTAATAATACAGACCTGACTGGAGAGGTGAGGAGGATTTTGGGAGGTCACATGACATCACTCTTATCTCTATTAATAATACAGACCTGACCGGAGAGGTGAGGGGGATTCTGGGAGGTCACATGACATCACTCTTATCTCTATTAATAATACACAGACCTGACCGGAGAGGTGAGGAGGATTCTGGGATTCTAACATGATATTCCTATTGGTTCTTCAATACAGAGATTTCCTCTTGTGAAGTCAGGTGATCACATGACCATCACAGTGCCTCCATGTGACTCCCTAAAACCCAAGAGACACAACATGGAGAACATTCTAGAAGTCACCAAAAAGATGATGGAGCTGCTGACAGGAGAGGTGAGGAGGATTCTGGGAATTTTGGGACATTGTCCAGTAACAGTGATCGTATCATTAGGATCTGTACATTATCTGCATTGTTACCATTGATGTCATTTTTATTCTATATTCAGAGTGGAGACCTGAGAGATCCTAAAGTTGAGGTTGGAAACCTCGGGGATTATAATATTGATGTTAAAGAAGAGTATAAAGAGGAGGATGAGGAGTATGGAGTGATGGAGGAGTTATCAGAAGGACACAAGGATATGATGGAGCCACCTAATACCAGGAACCCACCAGAGAGATGTCCCCGCCCTCTGTATTCCCGGGATTCCACACAGGAAGGTCACACCATCCCCCACTGTTACAAGGTCGGTGGGGCGGAGCATCTAGAACATGGACTGGTGGAGATGATGTGTGGGTTTTGTATGTAAGTTTATATCTTACAGATGATATTCTCTCTCATTCTCTTGGTTTAGAGTGGAGATCCAATCGATATAGAATTTGAGGTGAAATCAGAAGAAGAAGAGACGTATGTGAGGGATGATCAGCAGTCTATGGAGGAGGATGGAATAACGGGGACATTTATAGAGGAGGACACTCCTACAGAGATCAGCACAGGTGGGTCATTAACACTAAATCCATTCCTCCACCCCTCATCACTGTTAATCCTGATTTAGGGGAACCAATCGGCTCATGTCTAGTAATAATCTTTGTATCTCTATTTTAGTAGATGGACGGGAGATGAGGAAAACCTCAGAGGATTGTCTCATTTTTTCTCCAGACTGTAAAGTAGAAGATGAGGACATCACACAGTATAGTCCAGGAGAAAACCCGACTACCTCAAATGTCCTTCCGGCACCACACAGTGTCGATGGACCATCGTATTCCTCTTATCCTGAGGAACCTCAGACTGTGCGGGATGGTGCCGGACCATCGTATTCCTCTTATCCTGAGGAACCTCAGACTGTGCGGGACGGTGCCGGACCATCGTATTCCTCTTATCCTGAGGAACCTCAGACTGTGCGGGACGGTGCCGAACCATCGTATTCCTCTTATCCTGAGGAACCTCAGACTGTGCGGGACGGTGCCGGACCATCGTATTCCTCTTATCCTGAGGAACCTCAGACTGTGCGGGACGGTGCCGGACCATCGTATTCCTCTTATCCTGAGGAACCTCAGACTGTGCGGGACAGTGCCGGCCCATCATATTCCTCTTATCCTGAGGAACCTCAGACTGTGCGGGACGGTGCCGGACCATCGTATTCCTCTTATCCTGAGGAACCTCAGACTGTGCGGGACGGTGCCGGACCATCGTATTCCTCTTATCCTGAGGAACCTCAGACTGTGCGGGACGGTGCCGGACCATCATATTCCTCTTATGCTGAGGAACCCCAGACTGTGCGGGACGGTGCCGGACCATCGTATTCCTCTTATCCTGAGGAACCTCAGACTGTGCGGGACGGTGCCGGACCATCGTATTCCTCTTATCCTGAGGAACCTCAGACTGTACGGGATGATGCTGTTCTTGCAACAGATGAAAGGTTGTCCTGTCCCGAGTACGGGAAGTGTTTCAGTTCCAAAAGCAGTCTTAATGTGCATAAAAAATCCCACACAGGTGAAAAGCAGTATTCCTGTCCTGAGTGTGGGAAATGTTTTTCAAGGAAGTCCAGTCTTTCCATTCATCAAAGATCACACACAGGGGAGAAGCCTTTTTCCTGTTCTGAGTGCGGAAAATGTTTTTCAGTGAAATACAAGCTTTCCAAACATCAGAGATCTCACACGGGGAAGATGCCTTTTTCCTGTTCTGAGTGCGGGAAATGTTTTTCAGATAAGTCCAGTCTTTCCACACATCAGAGATCACACACGGGGGAGAAGCCTTTTTCCTGTTCTGTGTGCGGGAAATGTTTTTCAGCGAAGTCCAGTCTTTCCACACATCAGAGATCTCACACGGGGGAAAAGCCGTATTCCTGTTCTGAGTGTGGGAAATGTTTTTCAGATAAGTCCAGTCTTTCCCCACATCAGAGATCTCACACGGGGGAGAAGCCTTTTTCCTGTCCTGAGTGCGGGAAATGTTTTTCACAGAAGTCCAATCTTTCCAAACATCAGAGATCTCACACGGGGGAGAAGCCTTTTTCCTGTTCTGAGTGCGGGAAATGTTTTTCAGTGAAGTCCAGTCTTTCCAGACATCAGAGATCTCACACGCGGGAGAAGCCTTTTTCCTGTCCTGAGTGAGGGAATTGTTCCTCACTGAAGTCCTGTCTTCCTGTACATCAGGGGTCCCACACAACCCTCGAGGTGTATTAGTGAGTGCGGGAAATGTCTTGTATATGAATGTTGCTGGACATGTGGGGAAGAAGCACACCCTGATATACGGGTGAAACTGGAAAAATTTGAATATGGTGCAAAAGTTCATTTATTTCACTAATGCAACTTAAAAGGCGAGACGAATATATGAGAGAGACTCATTACATGCAAAGCAAGAGGGTTCAAGCCGTGATTTGTCATCATTGTGATGATTGTGGCTTCCAGATCATGAAAACCCCAAATCCACAATCTCAGAAAATTCCAATATTCCATGCAATCAATAAAACACGGATTGTACAGAGAAGGATATGGCACCTCTGAAAAGTAGAAGCTGCGTATTAATTGTGTGAAAATAGTGCAGCGCTGCGTATCTATAAATCTTATATAAACAAATAATTATACATTCCATAAAACATGAAAAAAGAAAAGAAATAAATGATAAAAAAACAGTTGATATGGAGGTTTCCAAAGCCGTCACCGCTGTGAAAAATCCTATTTAAATGGATCCAATATTCAGTGCGCACCCCCACCTGCTAAAATGCATGCTCACCTCAAGGGTGAGTATAAAACTCATAGACAGATCACTCCTTGTGTCCGATCACGATCCCTCCACTTTACCAATGGTAGTAATTCCTACAGTCTCCAGACTGCACCTCTGTGTGGGGAATCAACGTATAAATTGTCTCCAAACACCACCTTCCTCCATTCACTTATTAATAATCACTTCTATATCCCGGCGGGGGGGGGGGACATGAAAGAAAAAACACAAGTACCATAGTGCTCTCTGCTTCTCAATTTATTATAAAAGCCCCCCCCCCCCCCTAAAAAGTTAAGCAGGAACAAAAATTGTCTCTGGACAGCCGCACTCTGAACAAATTGCCGCCTTTATTAAAAGAAGGACAGCACTACAAGTCACAGCAAAATAAAACCCGACCACTGACGCGTTTCGCCCTGAAACTAGTGCTTAGTCATAGCGAGAGTCCCCTAAAAAGTAACACTTACAAGAAATAACAATAAAAACAGCAAGTATCAAATCACCAGCTCACTCACCGCCGATCTAGACCCACGGCACTTCCCTGACGTCACAGATAGGGCTCCTCCCTTATATACCTGCCTGTTGCCTAGGCAACCCTTCAGGCATCACCACAGTCTGTGAGGACACGCCCTCTTCCTGTCACTACAGAGCTCACATTTCATAGAGCTGGAGAGCGTGTCACCCGAATCTGCAAACCAGCAGGGCGCTCTCACTCGATCACACCGCTGAGCTCCGTGGTGATGTCCCGTTACAATCTAATCTCCACATGAGTGTGCGATGTATCGCCATATACAAACAATAAAAAAACAAGTCTAAAATAAAATGAAAAGATGTTCCTATGTGATAAAACCCGAGGGCTTCTAATGGTAAAATAGCGCAGCTTCTGATGTTTAAAGGATTTACTTTGCGTTCTGGACGAATGACGAATCATGAGACAAATTCGTGGATAAAAACCGTGTGTTTAATATACACACTATAAAGGATAATGTAACGGTATGGCCCGTGGGACCCAGAGGCTCTTGCAGGGTGTGGGGTACTCCTGTTTCAGCTTCACCAATGACTCTTGTGTCTAGGGTCATCCTGTGTCCACTAGGGGCATAGGATGACTGAGAACTGATATCTCGGATTACATGAGATGGGACAGTAATGATAATCCACAATATATTCAGAATATCTTGAACTATTACTGGTTGTTGATTCTGAACTCAACATGTTAATTGAAAGATGTCATCACCTCCAGCTACCTGGCTGTAGTGTACGATAAAGCTTGCTGTGATTGCATTCTATGGTCTATTGTGCTAATTAAGTCTGCTACTGTGGTGATGTGGATTGGAGCTTGGTAGACAGTCTGGCTTCTGAAGACCTTTTCATTTTGTGATGCTAATTAACCACTTTAGCCCCGGACCATATTGCTGTCCAAAGACCAGAGCACTTTTTGCGATTCGGCACTGCGTCGCTTTAACTGACAATTGTGCGGTCGTGCGACGTGGCTCCCAAACAAAATTGGCGTCCTTTTTTTCCCACAAATAGAGCTTTCTTTTGGTGGTATTTGATCATCTCTGCGGTTTTTATTTTTTGCGCTATAAACAAAAACAGAGCGACTATTTTGAAAAAAATGCAATATTTTTTACTTTTTTCTATAATAAATATCCCCCAAAAATATATAAAAAAATATATTTTTTCCTCAGTTTAGGCCGATACGTATTCTTCTACATATTTTTCGTAAAAAAAAAAATCGCAATTAGCGTTTATTGATTAGTTTGCGCAAAAGTTATAGCGTTTACAAAATAGGGGGTAGTTTTATGGCATTTTTATTATTATTTTTTTTTTTACTAGTAATGGCGACGATCAGCGTTTTTTTTTCGGTACTGCGATATTATGGCGGACACTTCGGACACTTTTGACACATTTTTGGGACCATTGGCATTTTTTTAGCGATCAATGCTATAAAAATGCATTGGATTACTATAAAAATGCCATTGTATGAACATGATACATTGTATGAACAGAAAATCAGCGTTTCCCCCGCTGACAGGAATGAGCGCTGTGTGTTTTCACACACAGCTCCCGTTCCCCGCTCTGTAACGAGCGATCGCGTGTGCCCGGCGGCGATCGTGCCCGCCGGGCACACGCACGGGACTCGGGGGCGAGCGGGGGGGCGCGCGCGCGGGCCGCCGGCGGCGCGCACGCGCCCCCTAGTGGCCGCGGAAGGCGCGACGTAGAGCTACGGGCTCTCGCGCAGCAGTGCCGATCTGCCGCCGTATTACTGCGGCGGCTGGTCGGCAAGTGGTTAACACTGTATTGTGTGAATTTCTATTGATGATAATGTGTGTTGTGAATTAGCACAGTCTAAAAGGTCAGACGTCTGACTTGCCTGCTGTAGGTAATTTGAATTGGAGTCAGAATGTCTGACTAAAGGAATGTGTATTGTATAAGCAGGTGTTTATCTTAAAAGATGTGTATTGAGGGGGGCTCATTAGTACCCATTGTATGATGTTATGGGTGGAGTTGAGTCATTGTTACTGACTGTATATAAAGAGCCTTATTTTCCCATTAAAGTATCTATCCGTTTGGAACCAGAGAACAGAGCTGTGTGTGTCTCGTTTCTGGGGGAATCCGTATGGGTCGTGTTTTCCGGATTGTGGAGTGTCGATAGCTGTCTTGGTTTTGGAATGGAATATCTTAAACAGCATTAACACCTGTCCCATTTGGGGTTCCGTTACACCACATTTTGCCATTAGATGGCGCTACGTACCATAGAAATGATCTCCATCTAGTGGCCAAATGCAATCATTTTAAATGGATGGAAACCGGAGGCCTCCTGTAAAAGACGGCACATTGATTTAATCCCGGGACATTGAATCAGTGTGACGTGATCACAGGACATTGTTACTGCAGCCCAGGAAATTCAAATCCAGCTCGGTGACACAGAGAGATTGCCGCTCTGATCCGGGCACAGGCAGGCTGCATCTGACAGGCACTGGCAGGCAGCATCTTATGAACTCTGGCAGACTGTGTCCACAGGCACTGTCAAGTCTACATCCCACAGTCACTGGCAGGCTTCATCTGATGGGCACTGGCGAGGCTGCATTGATCTCTTGTATCATGTCTGTAGTCTCTGACCATCTCCTGTATAATTTATGCTAGAGGTGCACCAAATAGATATTTTGTAATACTAATAGCAGTGTGTTTAAGTAAGAGATTGCAGACATCATACAGAGACGTAGGACATGATACAAGAGATGGTTAGCAACTGAGGACATGATACAAGAGATGGTTAGAGACTGTGCAGACATGATACAGGAGATGGTCAGAGACTGTGGAGACATGATACAGGAGATGGTCAGAGACTGTGCAGACATGATACAGGAGATGGTCAGAGACTGTGCAGACATGATACAGGAGATGGTCATAGACTGTGCAGACAGAATACAGGAGATGGTCATAGACTGTGCAGGCATGATACAGGAGATGGTCATAGACTGTGCAGGCATGATACAGGAGATGGTCATAGACTGTGCAGGCATGATACAGGAGATGGTCAGAGACTGTGCAGACATGATACAGGAGATGGTCAGAGACTGTGCAGACATGATACAGGAGATGGTCAGAGACTGTGCAGACATGATACAGGAGATGGTCAGAGACTGTGCAGACATGATACAGGAGATGGTCAGTAGTGATGAGCGGAATATGCCATATTCGATTTCGCGAATATTTCGAAGAATATTCGCGAATTTTCGTTAATATCGAATATTCGCTATATTTTATAAAAAAAAAAAAATTTGCGAAATGTCGCTATTGCGAAAGCGAAAATGATTGCGGAATTTCGCTATTTTTTTGACAAAATATCTCGAATAATCGATATTTACGAATATTCGCTATATTTTATAAAAAAAAATAAAAAAAATTGGGAAATGTCGCTATAGCGAAATTGATTGCGAAATTTATTGCGAAATTTGAAAAATACGAATATTCGAAATAGCGAATATTCGCCGCGATATTCGAGATATTCGCGAATACTCGAATATGCAATATTCGTAGCGAATATTCGCAATGCGAATATTCGTGAGCAACACTAATGGTCAGAGACTGTAGACATGATACAGGAGATGGTCAGAGATTGTGCAGACATGATACAGGAGATGGTCAGAGGATGTGCAGACATGATACAGGAGATGGTCAGAGGATGTGCAGACATGATACAGGAGATGGTCAGAGGATGTGCAGACATGATACAGGAGATGGTCAGAGATTGTGCAGACATGATACAGGAGATGGTCAGAGGATGTGCAGACATGATACAGGAGATGGTCAGAGGATGTACAGACATGATACAGGAGATGGTCATAGACTGTGCAGACATGATACAGGAGATGGTCAGAGGATGTGCAGACATGATACAGGAGATGGTCAGAGACTGCAGACATGATACAGGAGATGGTCAGAGGCTGTGCAGACATGATACAGGAGATGGTCAGAGACTGTGCAGACATGATACAGGAGATGGTCAGAGACTGTGCAGACATGATACAGGAGATGGTCAGAGGATGTGCAGACATGATACAGGAGATGGTCAGAGGCTGTGCAGACATGATACAGGATATGGTCAGACTGTGCAGACATGATACAGGAGATGGCCAAAGACTATGCAGACATTCACCTGTGTCCAGTCCTAGGCACACCACCCCTGTCATCTCTGGTCTCCTCCCGGCATCTTCATGCCTCTCTAAGCACTCGCTGCATACACTGTACAGAGTGCCAGGCACACACGGTGGGTGAGAAGGGAGATGTCAGCAGCACCCTCATTGGATACAGGGCTGCAGAGCCCTGTTGTGATGTAACATCTGATTGGCAGAGTGTGTGGTGGGCGGGGCAGTGAGTCAACGGGGAGCTCAAGGGAAGACAGTTCTTGTTAGGACATTCGGCCCTGGAATTTCCTACAGCCAGTCCGGCCCGGGGACACCTACCAGGGGACATTTTTTGTCCCACACATATGGTACACAAATTTGGTGGCCACAAGGCTCCTGTAGGTGACCACCTAACTTGCCTAATTAGGGAGCCGCCTCTGTACAGTACACACACACACAGCACAAGGCCGTGTTCAGACTATGGTGTCCTTTTATGAAAGTGAGATCAGCGCCGATCCCGATTCTCACCGCTGATCTCAGGTCATACACAGTTTATGAAGCTGAGGTAATCAGCGGAGAACATGTTCTCCACCGATCATCTCAGCACAGTGAGAATCTGTAACTTACTGTCACAGAAACGGGCAGTTTATGAAGGTGCGATCTCAGCACCTCACTGGCGATCTGTGACAGAATTCTCACTTTCTGATTCACCATCTCAGAGGTGGAGAATCAGAGAGAGAAGCCGAAGCTGGCTGAGTATTGTGGAGGAAGAAGGAAGTCTTTTGTCTTCCATGCTTCACACACAAGCAGCTATACAGTCAGGTGACATCTTCCCCCCAATACACCCCCCAACATGAGCAGGTTAGGAATTTATAGTGTAAGTGTTTATATATACATCATCATATAGCATATATATATATGTGTGTGTGTTTATTTCTATGTGTATATATATTAGTCTACCTGCATTAAAATGTTAAAATGCTATTAAAGTCATTTGTATATAATTTTTTATTTATTAGTAAAAAAATAAAAAATTGTAAACCCTAAAATATGGTGTTACCCATGGACTGTTCTATTACAGTTATACGGGGTTTATATTTGTATACTTTATCAAAATGTAATGATTATAAATGTATTTTTCATTGATATGAATGGTGTATAGCTGCATTACATATGTGGGATTCCATTCATTTCCTATACACCATTCACATGTAAATAGGCACATGTATGACCTTTACATATTGATAAAAACAATGTTATTTAATAATTAGGATAATGTATATTGTTTGGTGGGAATGTAACTTTATTATTTTATTAATATGTGGTGTATAATGTGTGCTGATTCGTGTTCAGCTTTTGTATTTCTCACTTCCTCACACTGTAATCCCGCTACATCACGCGAGATTACAGAGAGAGAAGCCGTTCTCAGGAGTTTCCAGCCGTTTGTAGATCGCTCCTCATCTCAACATGAGAATCGATCTACAAAGCTTCATAAACAGGCATTCGGAGGAGAGCGATCTCCCCTGAGAACTGAATAGCGCTATTTTACCGCACTTTCATAAAAGGACACCCATGAGACGTTTCTCTGGGCTGCAGTTCCTCTGATCTCCACAAGATGGTGATCTCACTTCTACCATAGAGAGAAGAAGTCTCTATGGAAGACAGGAAGTGATGTCAGATACAGACAGGAAGTTCCGGGTGAGAGGTGAGGTGGGAGGAAGTAGTGAGGAGACATCTTTGGAATCGGTAGCAGAGGAGGTAATAAGATCTTATCTTCTATTTACACCCAGTAACCCCGTCATGTCCGTCCTCTTCCTCCATAGTCACTGTGACGTCTTTTATCTCCAGCAGATGATAATACACACATATATAGTGTGGAGACCTAGATTAACCCCTTCAGGGGCAGAACATTCCCCCACTTACAGGGCCGGAACATTCTCTTCATTTCAGTTTATAATAACAGATTATACGATAATACGGGGTGGGGGTTTTAGTTAGAGGCGGACTTATGATACTTGTGTTTGATTTTATAATCTTTATGGAGGAGGAAATAACTATTCCTGATGTCTGTGAAGGTTCAACACAAGGGATGTGTCTGGATGATGACTTTATCTTTGTAAGTATCAGGTGATGTCACTGTCTATTTCCCTATGTAGGAGGATTTAGAAGGACACAAGGATCTCTACAAGGACGTCATGATGGACAATCAGCCGCCCCTCACATCACCGGGTAAGAGGAGACTTTATTGTAAAGGAGAGAGCAGTACGGAGGCTCCACCCCCATCCCCCATCATCTGATAAACACATAGAAACAATGGATTCAGTCAGTGTGTGTGTTTCCTACAGATGGATCCAGTAATGGGAACCCACCAGAGAGATGTCCCCGTCCTCTGTATTCCCGGGATTATTCCACACAGGAAGGTCACACCATCCCCCACCATCATCAGGTAGATGAGGAACAATCACTGATCGTATTATTAGGATCTGTACATTATCTGCATTGTTACCATTGATGTCATTTTTATTCTATATTCAGAGTGGAGACCTGAGAGATCCTAAAGTTGAGGTTAAAGAAGAGATAAAAGAGGAGGATGATGAGGATGGGGTGATGGAGGAAGAACACACCATCCCCCACCATCATCAGGTAGATGAGGAACAATTATTGGTGGTTATGATTTATACACAAACATGTTTATTATAATGAATGTTTTATTATATATTCAGAGTGGAAACCTCGGGGATGATAATATTGATGTAAAAGAAGAGTATAAAGAGGAGGATGAGGAGTATGGAGTGATGGAGGAGATTTCAGAAGGACAGGAGGATATGATGGAGCCACCTAATACCAGGAACCCACCAGAGAGATGTCCCCGTCCTCTGTATTCCCAGGATTCCACACAGGAAGGTCACACCATCCCCCACTGTTACAAGGTCGGTGGGGCGGAGCATCTAGAACATGGACTGGTGGAGATGATGTGTGGGTTTTGTATGTAAGTTTATATCTTACAGATGATATTCTCTCTCATTCTCTTGGTTTAGAGTGGAGATCCAATCGATATAGAATTTGAGGTGAAATCAGAAGAAGAAGAGACGTATGTGAGGGATGATCAGCAGTCTATGGAGGAGGATGGAATAACGGGGACATTTATAGAGGAGGACACTCCTACAGAGATCAGCACAGGTGGGTCATTAACACTAAATCCATTCCTCCACCCATACTGCTCACTAGGGATGAGCCTGAAGTTGGAGTTGAATGTAAGTTCGACTCCAACATCAGGTGTTTGACGAATAGCGAACAATTTGTGGTGCTCGAGGCAAATTCAAAAGTCGCGGAACACCCTTTAGAAGTCTATAGGAGAAATCAAAAGTGATCATTTTAAAGGTTAATATGCAAGTTATTGTCCTAAAAAGTGTTGGAGGACCCGGGTCCTGCCCCAGGGAAGTGTTTGGGGACCCGGGTCCTGCCCCAGGGGACATGTATCAATGCAAAAAATGTTACGGGTGCAGTGATTTTAATAATGCTTAAAGTGAAATATTCCTTAACATTTCGTACCTGGGGGGTGTCTATAGTATGTCTGTAAAGTGGCGCATGATTCCCGTGTTTAGAACTGTCCCTGCACAAAATGACATTTGTAAAGGAAAAAGGTTATTTAAAAATGATTGCGGCTATAATGAATTGTCGGGTCCCGGCAATACAGATAAAACTCATTGAAAAACCGGCATGGAATCCCCCCCAGTCCATTCACAGGCCCTTTCTGCACCCCACCCCAAAGCTCCTTGTCCCCATTTTGATGGGGACAAGGGCTTCATCCCCACAACCCTTGCCTGGTGGGGGTGGGGGGCTTATCGGAAACTTGAAGCCCCCTTTAACAAGAGGACTCCCAGATCCTGCCCCCCCCCCCCATGTGAATTGGTAACCAAAAATATTGTAAAAAAGAGACGAGTCCAGCGATGTCCATTCATTTTCTATTCCGCCGCGACGAACCGAAGGAAAAAAAAAGCCGCAACAGCTCCACCTCCCTGGGAGGTTTCCCGCCGACAGACTCTTCCTTCACTTTGACAGCTGTTATATAGCTGAGGGCGGGGCCACTGGGTGACGTAAACAGGTGGCCCCGCTATATAACAGCTGTCACCGGCGGGAGAAGCATCACTCGGCAGAGCCTCCCATGGAGGTGGAACTGTTGCAGCTTTTTTATTTTTTTTCCTTTCTCGGTCAGATGGATTCACGTTGCTGGACTTTTTTTATTTTTTTAAATAATGGACTTGTCCCGAAGTGTCTTTTGTAAAAAATAATATTTTTTTGTGAAATGGGGGGGTCAATGTGCCCCGTTACCAATTCACATAGCGGGGGCCCGGGATCTGGGTCCCCTTGTTAAATGGGGCTTCCAGATCCGATAAGACCCCCCGCCTGCAGACCCGCACAACCACCAGGCAGGGGTTCTGGGGATGAGGCCCTTGTCCCCATCAATATGGGAAGAAGGTACTTTGGGGTGGGGGGCCCCAAAGCACCCACTCTCTTGTCCTCCCTCTTTTCCTTTTTAATTTTGGTTTGGGGTTCCTCTTAATATTCATACCAGACCCAAAGGACCCTCGTCCTATAATCCCCTCATCACTGTCACTCCTATAAAAGACAGTTCTCGTTGTTTCCTCACTCTCTGACTAAGGACCATGAATAAAGAAATGATCTGGTAGGAGATCAGAGGAGCCATTTACTAGTTACCTTGAGGGGGGAATTGTAAGATCCTCAGAGACAAAGCTGCCTGATGTGGGCGGAGTCCTGGTTTAGGGGAACCAATCAGCCCATGTCTAGTAATAATCTTTGTATTTCTATTTTATTAGATGGACGGGAGATGAGGAAAACCTCAGAGGATTGTCTCACTTTGTCTCCAGACTGTAAAGTAGAAGATAAGGACATCACACAGTATAGTCCAGGAGAAAACCCGACTACCTCAAATGTCCATCCGGCACCACACAGTGTAGATGGACCATCGTATTCCTCTTATCCTGAGGAACCTCAGACTGTGCGGGACGGTGCCGGACCATCGTATTCCTCTTATCCTGAGGAACCTCAGACTGTGCGGGACGGTGCCGGACCATCGTATTCCTCTTATCCTGAGGAGCCTCAGACTGTGCGGGACGGTGCCGGACCATCGTATTCCTCTTATCCTGAGGAACCTCAGACTGTGCGGGACGGTGCCGGACCATCGTATTCCTCTTATCCTGAGGAACCTCAGACTGTGCGGGACGGTGCCGGACCATCGTATTCCTCTTATCCTGAGGAACCTCAGACTGTGCGGGACGGTGCCGGACCATCGTATTCCTCTTATCCTGAGGAACCTCAGACTGTGCGGGATGGTGCCGGACCATCGTATTCCTCTTATCCTGAGGAACCTCAGACTGTGCGGGACGGTGCCGGACCATCGTATTCCTCTTATCCTGAGGAACCTCAGACTGTGCGGAACGGTGCTGTCCTAGCACAGATGAGATTTCCGTGTCCTGAGTGTGGAAAATGTTTTTCAAAGAAGTCCAAGCTTTCCATACATCAGAGATCTCACACGGGGGAGAAGCCTTTTTCTTGTTCTGAGTGCGTAAAATGTTTTTCAATGAAGGCGAATCTTTACAGACATCAGAGATCTCACACGGGGGAGATGCCTTTTTCCTGTTCTGAGTGCGGGAAATGTTTTTCAGAGAAGTCCAATCTTTCCATACATCAGAGATTACACTCGGGGGAGTGGCCTTTTTCCTGTTCAGAGTGCAGAAAATGTTTTTCAGATAAGTCCAAGCTTTCCATACATCAGAGATCTCACACAGGGGAGAAGCCTTTTTCCTGTTCTGAGTGCGGGAAATGTTTTTCAGTGAAGTCCAGTCTTTCCGCACATCAGAGATCACACACGGGGGAGAAGCCTTTTTCCTGTTCTGAGTGCGGGAAATGTTTTTCAGTGAAGCCCAGTCTTTCCGCACATCAGAGATCACACACGGGGGAGAAGCCTTTTTCCTGTTCTGAGTGCGGAAAATGTTTTTCAGAGAAGGGCAATCTTTCCGCACATCGGAAATCTCACACGGGGGAGAAGCCTTTTTCCTGTTTTGAGTGCGGGAAATGTTTTTCAGAGAAGTCCAATTTTTACAGACATCGGAGATCTCACACGGGGCAGAAGCCTTTTTCCTGTCCTGAGTGCGGGAAATGTTTTTCAGTGAAGTCCAGTCTTTCCGCACATCAGAGATCACACACGGGGGAGAAGCCTTTTTCCTGTTCTGAGTGTGGGAAATGTTTTTCACTGAAGTCCAATCTTTCCAAACATCAGAGATCTCACACAGGGGAGAAGCCTTTTTCCTGTTCTGAGTGCGGGAAATGTTTTTTACGGAAGTCCCATCTTTCCACACATCAGAGATCTCACACGGGGGAGAAGCCTTTTTCCTGTTCTGAGTGCGGAAAATGTTTTTCAGATAAGTCCAGTCTTTCCAGACATCAGAGATCTCACACGGGGGAGAAGCCTTTTTCCTGTTCTGAGTGCGGGAAATGTTTTTCAGTGAAGTCCCATCTTTCCAGACATCAGAGATCTCACACCGGGGAGAAGCCGTATTCCTGTCCTGAGTGAGGGAAATGTTCCTCACTGAAGTCCTGTCTTCCTGTACATCAGGGGTCCCACACAACCCTCGCGGTGTATTAGTGAGTGCGGGAAATGTCTTGTATGTGAATGTTGCTGGACATGTGGGGAAGAAGCACACCCTGATATACGGGTGAAACTCGAGAAATTAGAATATGGTGCAAAAGTTCATTTATTTCACTAATGCAACTTAAAAGGAGAGACTAATATATGAGAGAGACTCATTACATGCAAAGCAAGAGGGTTCAAGCCGTGATTTGTCATCATTGTGATGATTGTGGCTTCCAGCTCATGAAAACCCCAAATCCACAATCTCAGAAAATTCCAATATTCCATGCAATCAGTAAAACACGGATTGTACAGAGAAGGATATGGCACCTCTGAAAAGTAGAAGCTGCGTATTAATTGTGTGAAAATAGTGCAGCGCTGCGTATCTATAAATCTTATATAAACAAATAATTATACATTCCATAAAACTATTTATGAAAAAAGAAAATAAATAAATGATAAAAAAACAGTTGATATGGAGGTTTCCAAAGCTGTCACCGCTGTGAAAAATCCGATTTAAATGGATCCAATATTCAGTGCGCACCCCACCTGCTAAAATGCATGCTCACCTCAAGGGTGAGTATAAAACTCATAGACAGATCACTCCTCGTGTCCGATCACGATCCCTCCACTTTACCAATGGTAGTAATTCCTACAGTCTCCAGACTGCACCTCTGTGTGGGGAATCAACGTATAAATTGTCTCCAAACACCACCTTCCTCCATTCACTTATTAATAATCACTTCTATATCCCGGGGGGAAGGACATGAAAGAAAAAACACAAGTACCATAGTGCTCTCTGCTTCTCAATTTATTATAAAAGCCCCCCCCCCCCCTAAAAAGTTAAGCAGGAACAAAAATTGTCTCTGGACAGCCGCACTCTGAACAAATTGTCGCCTTTATTAAAAGAAGGACAGCACTACAAGTCACAGCAAAATAAAACCCGACCACTGACGCGTTTCGCCCTGAAACTAGTGCTTAGTCATAGCGAGAGTCCCCTAAAAAGTTACACTTACAAGAAATACCAATAAAAACAGCAAGTATCAAATCACCAGCTCATTCACCGCCGATCTAGACCCACGGCGCTTCCCTGACGTCACAGATAGGGCTCCTCCCTTATATACCTGCCTGTTGCCTAGGCAACCCTTCAGGCATCGCCACAGTCTGTGAGGACACTCCCTTTTCCTGTGACTACAGAGCTCACATTCATAGAGCTGGAGAGCGTGTCACCCGAATCTGCAAACCAGCAGGGCGCTCTCACTCGATCACACCGCTGAGCTCCGTGGTGATGTCTTGTTGCAATCTAATCTCCACATGAGTGTGCGATGTATCGCTATATACATACAATAAAAAACAAGTCTAAAATAAAATGAAAAGATGTTCCTATGTGATAAAACCTGAGGGCTTCTAATGGTAAAATAGCGCAGCTTCTGCTGTTTAAAGGCTTTACTTTGCGTTCTGGACGAATGACGAATCGTGAGACAAATTCTTCAATTAACGTGAATAAAAACCGTGTGTTTTAATATACACACTATAAAGGATAATGTAACGGAATGGCCCGTGGGACCCAGAAGCTCTTGCAGGGTGTGGGGTACTCCTGTTTCAGCTTCACCAGTGACTCTTGTGTCTAGGGTCGTCCTGTGTCCACTAGGGGCATAGGATGAATGAGAACTGATATCTCGGATTACATGAGATGGGACAGTAATGATAATCCACAATATATTCAGAATATCTTGAACTCAACATGTTAATTGAAAGATGTCATCACCTCCAGCTACCTGGCTGTAGTGTACAATAAAGCCTGCTGTGATTGCATTCTATTGTGTATTGTGCTAATTAAGTCTGCTACTGTGGTGATGTGGATTGAAGCTTGGTAGACAGTCTGGCTTCTAGAGACCCTTTCATTGTGTGATGCTAATTAACACTGTATTGTGTGAATTTCTATTGATGTGTGTTGTGAATTAGCACAGTCTAAAAAGGTCAGATGTCTGACTTGCCAGTTGTAGGTAATTGTTACTGACTGTATATAAAGAGCCTGAGTTTCCCATTAAAGTATCTATCCGTTTGGAACCAGAGAACAGAGCTGTGTGTGTCTCGTTTCTGGGGGAATCCGTATGGGTCGTGTTCGCCAGATTGTGGAGTGTCGATAACTGAGTAGAAAGAAGAATCAATGAATGGAGATGGATCGGTGAACTGAAGGAGGAAGAAGACCCCATCCATAGGGGGAGGGGCATGTTAGGACGATGCATGAAGGCTGTAACGGTCACCACTGTTTACGACCTACCATCCACCCACGACAGCTTCCGACACTCCACAATCCGGCAGACACGATCCATTCCATTTCCCAGAATAAAGACGAGACGCAAGCTACGTTCTCTCTGGTTTCAAAATGAATGAATACTTTATTGGTTTCTTAGCTTGCTTATATATCCAGTACAGCATATTACAGTTAATCACAGGACAATGCAATCTCCACCCCTCTCATCACACACTGAGGCTAGTTACTAGGCAGACATGTCGGCACCGATACTGACGAGACACATTCCTTGAGATAATACTAAATAAATACTATCACACCTGAGCATCAATATATTCCTAAACATAATTGACATGCTAATTCAATACATCTGAATAGAGACTGCTACTTTGTAGTACAATACACAATCTTGTAAGTGTAAACACAGAGCTTTCAATAGTTTTATCACACAATGAAAAGGTCTGTCAGGAGCCGACCTCACTTAGCATTTCAATAGCCTATTATACAGAGGGATAAGTCACAAATCCGTCCGCTAGCCCCTACAGACGAGCGGATTTGTCTGCTGAAATGTCCGTCGGACCATTTCCAGCGGACAAATTCGATCGTGTGTACAAGGCCTAAGAGTAGAAAGAAGAATCAATGAATGGAGATGGATCGATGAACTGAAGGAGGAAGAAGACCCCAGCCATAGTAATATTCCAGTCCTGCAATATGAATTATTATTAATGTCCCATCTCCTGTAATACATGAAGTATGATTTTATTAGCCACCCCAAAGGGGCACAGGGTGGACTTAGACCCAGGAGTTATTAGTGCCGCTGGCACAGGAGTATCTCTCATCCTTCCAAAGTCTCTGGTTGTCACGGTTCATTCTGTTATCCCATGGAGGACCATGGAAAGCCACTGCATTTTATCTTTGGTCATTTGCAAATAGCCATTTTGGAATCGGTAATTATGCCATTTTGATTTTTATCTGTTGTTCCCTAGAAATGTAGAAAGTATTGAATATCGTGTAATCATGGTCTGTTCTAATAACCAATAACTGGTAGATTTTTCCTTAAAGAATATACGTTTTTCTATTATCTTTTTATTTTTGAATAGTTTCAATTTTACCGACAAAACAGACGTCCAATATATTTCACATTGTTGGCCTCTTACTTACCTGCAGCAAAGTAACGGTTATGTATGTGAAATAGACGCTTTTGCTGCATTGTCTTTTGTACAAAGTTTTTTTGAGAACTGGCCATGACACACAGATCAGAGGTATTGCACGCCCACTTTGGGGGTATTTTATTGAATCGCAATGTGTTCATGTAAAGCAACTGGTATTCTAATTTCATGTAAATATCCGTATTTTTGTCAACCAATAAATGAGCTATTTCGTATGATTATACGTCTCCGTGGATACGTTTCATAATATAGACTATGTCATATAGATTGACTTGTATTTAAAAACGTCTTCGTTATCAAAGAATTCAAAATAATTAACTGTGCGGTTAAAATGACCTTAAGAAAGCACAACAGATTGGTGGCCCAATTGATCTCAGCAGTCCCCAGCATGCACTCTGCTGGGAGAGGGGAGAAACCCCAGAAACAAGCTGAGCAGCTACTACAGGAGACATGGAAAAAGAGAGGACTGTGCAGGGGGAACTAATAGCCCCAGCACCACCAGAGAGAGAGCCACGCTGTACCCTCACCACCAGAGAGAGAGAGCCACGCTGTACCCGCACCACCAGATAGAGAGCCACGCTGTACCCACACCACCAGAGAGAGAGCCACAATGTACCCGCACCACCAGAGAGAGAGCCACGCTGTACCCGCACCACCAGATAAAGAGCCACGCTGTACCCGCACCACCAGAGAGAGCCACGCTGTACCCTCACCACCAGAGAGAGAGCCACGCTGTACCCTCACACCAGAGAGAGAGCCAGGCTGTACCCTCACCGCCAGAGAGCCATGCTGTACCCTCACCACCAGAGAGAGAGCCACGCTGTACCCTCACCACCAGAGAGAGAGCCACGCTGTACCCGCACCACCAGAGAGAGAGAGCCACGCTGTACCCTCACCACCAGATAGGGCCACGCTGTACCCTCACCACCAGAGAGAGAGCCAGGCTGTACCCTCACCACCAGAGAGAGAGCCACGCTGTACCTGCACCACCAGATAGAGCCACGCTGTACCCTCACCACCAGATAGGGCCACGCTATACCCGCAATACCATAGAGAGAGAGAGAGACACACTGTACCCACACCACCAGAGAGAGCCATGCTGTACCCACACCACCAGAGAGAAAGACACACTGTACCCATGCCACCAAATAGGGCCATGCTGTACCCGCACGACCAGAGGGAGAGACAAACTGTACCAGCACCACCAGAGAGAGAACCATGCTGTACATGCACCGCCAGATAGAGCCACGCTGTACCCACACCACCAGAGAGAGCCACAATGTACTATGACACCAGAGAGAGCCACGTTGTTCCCACACCAGCAGAGAGTGCCACGTTGTACCTGCACCACCAGAGAGAGCCATGCTGTTCCCGCACCACCAGAAAGAGCGCCACACTGTCCAGAACCACCAGAGATAGAGCTGGTCAGTGTCACTAGGCAGTGTGGGCACAAGCGGAGACACAGTACCAGCATTGTATGGTCAGAATAGGACTGGGACACTATAATGTCAAGGAGACTGTACTGTAAAGGGGCACTGTAATCATTGCACAGTGCCCCTTTACAGTGCAGTCCCCTTTATATCACCGTGTCCCTGCACATCAGAGTGTGGAGGACGGACACCAGCCACCCTGTGAATGTTTACGGACACCAACCCCCCCTCTCTGTATAAAATGCCAGGGACCCTAAATTAGAGTTCCAATATCTCCCCCGTGTTCTGCAGACAGATATACATTTCCCGATGTCTTATGTTGTACAGATCCCTCATGTTCCCCGATACGAGATCATACATTGGACTTGTTCAACTTTCCAACCAGGAGAGAATGGACTTGGCAAGATTCTCTCCCCATGTTGAGGGTATGTGGTTTGGTATGGTTCAGGAGGAGGCATGGTCACTCCCCTTCCCTGCCCAGTCAGACTGAATGCTCTAATAAGGGTCTAGTATGAATTTCTTGGTGGTGGGGGGTCCATTTTTTTTGTACATTGTTTTAAAATTTGTTTACATTCACTGGCCAACCAGCAAATTCCCAGTATACAGCTGAATAAGCCTGGTGGGTGTACATCACTGGGTGTTAGGACACTTGTGGCAACCAACCTCCTATCAACCAACCTGAGCAGGAAGCTGCCATTCAGCAATTCGCCAATCGCCTAGACAAGAGAAATTCTGTTCAAACCTGGGTTCCGTCCAAACCTAGAGCTATAGTTTTAGTGATCGGTGTAGTGGTCCCTTACAGTGGTGATCAATGGACGTAGGACCCCCTTATATGAGAGGTCAGTGGGAGAAGGACCTCCTTACAGATCGTTGATGTCAGTTGTTACTGAGAGACAGAAATTGTCCATTGCTCAAGGAACCCCTAGAACCCTTTGGAGGAACCCTGGCTGAGAAAGTCTGGACTAGGCAGTAATATATTTCTCGGGGTGGTGTTCTACTGCGGCACAGCAAATGCCGGACGTGTGTAGATAAGCAGGAACCGCTGCGGGCATATTACCACCTCCTCCCGTGCTGCCTCCACTGGCTCCTGTTCCAGTGCGGGAAAATTGCCACTGTCGCAGGACTGCGGGAATACAGTTTCAATGCGGGAGAGTCCCACAGATTCTGTGCAGGTTGGGAGGTATGCATACACACACAGCACAACGAGACGTTACTCAGGGCTGCAGATCTTCTGAGCTCCACAAGGTGGTAATCTCACTTCTACTATAGAGACAGGAAGTCTCTATGGAAGACAGGAAGTGATGTCAGGTAAAGGCAGGAAGTTTCAGGTGAGAGGTGAGTCAGGAGGAAGTAGTGAGGCGACATCTTTGGAATCGGTAGGAGAGGAGGTAATAAGATCTTATCTTCTATTTACACCCAGTAACCCCGTCATGTCCGTCCTCTTCCTCCATAGTCACTGTGACGTCTTTTATCTCCAACAAATGATGGTACACATGCAGGCCCGGATTCACAAAGCACGTATGCCGACGTATCTCGAGATACGCCGCGTAAGTGTAAATATGCGCCGTCGTATCTGTGCGCTGTGCCCACAGAACCACTGCCTTCATCCGACCGGCGGCGTATAGTGGGCACATAGTTAAGCTGGACGCATTTGGTTCTCCCATTGATTTTCGATGCAAATGAGGGAGATGCGCCGATTCGCGAACGTACTTGCGCCCGGCGCATGTTTTAAGCTTTTTGCGTAAGTTGTACGTCCGGCGTAAAGTTATTCCCCATATAGGAGGCGCAACCCATGCAAAGGTATGGACAAGGGAACTCAAGCCATCGTATTTTACGTTGTTTACTTAGTACGTGAATAGGGCTGGGCGCAGGTTACGTTCACGTCGTAGGCAGTGATCCGTCGTATGTTAGGCATTCGTTCCGACGTGATTGTGAGCATGCGCACTGGGATGCGTCCAAGGTATGACGCATGCGCAGTTAATTTTAAGTACTTGTCTGAAGCGCAGCCCATCATTTGTATGGGGTCACACTTCATTTAAGTATATACGCTACGCCGGCGCAGAGTTGGGAGCATTTGCTTTGTGGATTCCGTGCTTCCCTCTCCGCCGGCATGGCGTAAAAGAGATACGCTACAGCGGCATAAATATGCGCAGATGTCTGTGAATCCGGGCCATGTAGTGTGGAGACCTAGATTAACCCCTTCAGGGTCATAACATTCCCCCACTTACGAAGCCAGAGATGTGTCACCTTCCCCCACCAATCACCTTCTCATCTCATCAGTCTACACCAGGAGTGCCCAATCTTTTGAGGAGTGAGGGCCATTTTATCGACTTGGTAACCCGTCGTGGGCCACAATGAGCGGCCGTGGGTTGCGCCCCCTAACCTGTGGAGTTTTAGCACTCCCTGAATCCCTTCCCTTCCTACAATAGTACTGACCAGCCTGATTCCCACACTGACCACTACACTAACCTACCTACCTGATTCCTACAGTGACCTACCTGACCACTGCACTAACCTACTTGATTTCTTCATTGACCTACCTGACCACTACACTAACCTACCTGCTTCCTATACTTGCCACTACACTGACCTAACTTTCCACTATCCTGACCACTACACTACCTGATTCCTACACTGTCCTCTACACTACCCACTACACTGTCACCTACATTGCACTGACCACTGTACTGACCACTACACTACACTGACCACTGTACTGCACTGACCACTACACTACACTGTCACCTACATTGCACTGACCACTGTACTGACAACTACACTAACCACTATACTGCACTGACCACTACACTGTCACCTACATTGCAATGACCACTACACTGACCACTACACTGATCACTACACTGTCACCTACATTGCACTGACCACTTCACCACACTGTCCACTACACTGTCCACCTCACTGCACTGACTACTACACTGACCACTACAATACACTTCACCACACTGACCACCTCACTGCACTGCCCACTACACTTATACTGACACCAGACGTTTTTATTTATTTATACTGACTCTAAATCTGGCTGGCTGTTCCCTCTCTCCTCAGACTGTATCCACCCCCTCACCTGCAGCTTGTAGCTTTCATCAGTTCGGAGGAGAGGGGGAGCCTGGAGGGAAGTGAAGGCAGCGGTGTTCACAATGCGGTGGAGGCGGGACTCCAGCCCCACAGCGATCACTGATAGGCCAGCCCCGTGGCCCCACCACGATCACGGATAGGCAGCCGCACCGCGATCACCGATAGGCCAGCCGCGGCCACCGCACATGACCCCATTCTTCGCACTAATGCTCGGAGATGGTGGGTCGGGAACCCGCGATCTGGGCGTGCCGACCCGCCATCTCAGGGCATGACATGGCGGGCCACATCGGAGGGCGCAATGGGCCACATGTGACCCGCGGGCCAGCGGTTGGGCACCCCTGGTCTACACCAAACGGATTATGTCACTTTTATTAGTGAGGGGGATGGGGGGTTTATGAAGACATAGATGAAATATTAATCAGTTTTCTTTGTTGGTGGATCAAGAATAAAGCAAAATGGACTTTGTGATTCATCGAGCCAAAGGGTTAGAGGCTCCCAGATCACAAAATCAAGGCAAAAGCAAGGCCTAAACTGAATGTTCCTCTGTGTGTAATCCCACCTGGGGGCTGTTCTGTCCTGAAAATTGCCCTCATATTACCCCCCCATACACCCCCATTCTAATATTGTACAACCAGTACAGTCCTCATCATTCTCTTTTATCAATTATTGGTCTAAAGGGAAACCTGTATACATCACATGACCAATGAGGATGGAGGCGGGCTGGTGTCACATGACTGAGAGGATACTAAACCTCACACTGGAAATCATCTACCTGCTGACCGGAGAGGTGAGGAGGATTCTGGGAGGTCACATGACATCACTCTTATCTCTATTAATAATACAGACCTGACCGGAGAGGTGAGGGGGATTCTGGGAGGTCACATGACATCACTCTTATCTCTATTAATAATACAGACCTGACCGGAGAGGTGAGGGGGATTCTGGGAGGTCACATGACATCACTCTTATCTCTATTAATAATACACAGACCTGACCGGAGAGGTGAGGGGGATTCTGGGAGGTCACATGACATCACTCTTATCTCTATTAATAATACAGACCTGACCGGAGAGGTGAGGAGGATTCTGGGAGGTCACATGACATCTCTCTTATCTCTATTAATAATACAGACCTGACCGGAGAGGTGAGGAGGATTCTGGGAGGTCACATGACATCACTCTTATCTCTATTAATAATACACAGACCTGACCGGAGAGGTGAGGGGGATTCTGGGAGGTCACATGACATCACTCTTATCTCTATTAATAATACAGACCTGACCGGAGAGGTGAGGAGGATTCTGGGAGGTCACATGACATCACTCTTATCTCTATTAATAATACACAGACCTGACCGGAGAGGTGAGGAGGATTCTGGGAGGTCACATGACATCACTCTTATCTCTATTAATAATACACAGACCTGACCGGAGAGGTGAGGGGGATTCTGGGAGGTCACATGACATCACTCTTATCTCTATTAATAATACACAGACCTGACCGGAGAGGTGAGGGGGATTCTGGGAGGTCACATGACATCACTCTTATCTCTATTAATAATACAGACCTGACCGGAGAGGTGAGGGGGATTCTGGGAGGTCACATGACATCACTCTTATCTCTATTAATAATACACAGACCTGACCGGAGAGGTGAGGAGGATTCTGGGAGGTCACATGACATCACTCTTATTTCTATTAATAATACAGACCTGACCGGAGAGGTGAGGGGGATTCTGGGAAGTCACATGATATCATTGTTACTTTTTTGATACAGAGTTTTCCTCCTGTGAAGTCTGGTGATCGTCTCACCATCACGGTTCCTCAGTCCTTGAAACCTAAGGGGGACAGTGAGCAGAAGATCCTGGAACTGACCAAGAAGATGATGGAGCTGCTGACAGGAGAGGTGAGGAGGATTCTGGGAATTCTGGGACATTATCCAGTAACAGACAAGGGGTGTGTCTGGATGGTGACTGTATCATTGTGTGTGTCAGGTTCCTATAAGGTGTCAGGATGTCACTGTCTATTTCTCCATGGAGGAGTGGGAGTATTTAGAAGGACACAAGGATCTCTACAAGGACGTCATGATGGACAATCAGCCGCCCCTCACATCACCGGGTAAGAGGAGACTTTATTGTAAAGGAGAGAGCAGTACGGAGGCTCCACCCCCATCCCCCATCATCTGATAAACACATAGAAACAATGGATTCAGTCAGTGTGTGTGTTTCCTACAGATGGATCCAGTAATGGGAACCCACCAGAGAGATGTCCCCGTCCTCTGTATTCCCGGGATTCCACACAGGAAGGTCACACCATCCCCCACCATCATCAGGTAGATGAGGAACAATCACTGATCGTATCATTAGGATCTGTACATTATCTGCATTGTTACCATTGATGTCATTTTTATTCTATATTCAGAGTGGAGACCTGAGAGATCCTAAAGTTGAGGTTAAAGAAGAGTATAAAGAGGAGGATGAGGAGTATGGAGTGATGGAGGAGTTATCAGAAGGACACAAGGATATGATGGAGCCACCTAATACCAGGAACCCCCCAGAGAGATGTCCCCGTCCTCTGTATTCCCGGGATTCCACACAGGAAGGTCACACCATCCCCCACTGTTACAAGGTCGGTGGGGCGGAGCATCTAGAACATGGACTGGTGGAGATGATGTGTGGGTTTTGTATGTAAGTTTATATCTTACAGATGATATTCTCTCTCATTCTCTTGGTTTAGAGTGGAGATCCAATCGATATAGAATTTGAGGTGAAATCAGAAGAAGAAGAGACGTATGTGAGGGATGATCAGCAGTCTATGGAGGAGGATGGAATAACGGGGACATTTATAGAGGAGGACACTCCTACAGAGATCAGCACAGGTGGGTCATTAACACTAAATACACTTCATACTCCTGACCCCTGCACTATATATTCTATGTTGTACATTACATACTCCTGAGCCCTGCACTATATACTCTATGTTGTACATTGCATACTCCTGACCCTCATCCTATAATCCCCTCATCACTGTCACTCCTATAAAAGACAGTTCTCGTTGTTTCCTCACTCTCTGACTAAGGTCCATGAATAAAGAAATGATCTGGTAGGAGATCAGAGGAGCCATTTACTAGTTACCTTGAGGGGGGAATTGTAAGATCCTCAGAGACAAAGCTGCCTGATGTGGGCGGAGTCCTGGTTTAGCGGAACCAATCAGCTGATGTCTAGTAATAATCTTTGTATTTCTATTTTAGTAGATGGACGGGAGATGAGGAAAACCTCAGAGGATTGTCTCACTTTGTCTCCAGACTGTAAAGTAGAAGATGAGGACATCACACAGTATAGTCCAGGAGAAAACCCGACTACCTCAAATGTCCATCCGGCACCACACAGTGTAGATGGACCATCGTATTCCTCTTATCCTGAGGAACCTCAGACTGTGCGGGACGGTGCCGGACCATCGTATTCCTCTTATCCTGAGGAACCTCAGACTGTGCGGGACGGTGCCGGACCATCGTATTCCTCTTATCCTGAGGAACCTCAGACTGTGCGGGACGGTGCCGGACCATCGTATTCCTCTTATCCTGAGGAACCTCAGACTGTGCGGGACGGTGCTGTCCTTCCAACAGATACGTTTTTCTGTGATGAGTGCGAGAAGTGTTTCAGTTTCAAAAGCAATCTTAATAAGCATAAAAAATCTCACGCAAGTGGCAAACCGTATTCCTGTTCGGAGTGCGGAAAATGTTTTTCACAGCAGTCCCATCTTACCATACATCAGAGATCACACACGGGGGAGAAGCCTTTTTCCTGTTCGGAGTGCGGGAAATGTTTTTCAATGAAGTTCGATCTTTCCAGACATCAGAGATCTCATACGGGGGAGAAGCCTTTTTTCTGTTCTGTGTGTGGGAAATGTTTTGCATATAAGAACAATCTTTCCACACATCAGAGATCACACACGGGGGAGAAGCCTTTTTCCTGTCCTGAGTGCGGGAAATGTTTTTTAGCGAAGTACAATCTTACCACACATCAGAGATCTCACACGAGGGAGAAGCCGTATTCCTGTCCTGAGTGCGGGAAATGTTTTTCGCAGCCATCCAATCTTTACAAACATCAGAGATCACACACGGGGGAGAAGCCGTATTCCTGTTTGGAGTGCGGGAAATGTTTTTCAGTGAAGTCCCATCTTTCCACACATCAGAGATCTCACACGGGGGAGAAGCCTTTTTCCTGTTCTGAGTGCGGGAAATGTTTTTCAGTGAAGTCCAGTCTTTCCACACACCAAAGATCACACATGGTGGTGAAGCCACTTCCCTGTCCTGAGTGAGGGAATTGTTCCTCAGTGAAGTCCTGTTTTCCTGTACATCAGGGGTCCCACACAACCCTCGAGGTGTATTAGTGAGTGCGGGAAATGTCTTGTATATGAATGTTGCTGGACATGTGGGGAAGAAGCACACCCTGATATACACCTCAGATATACTCCATGGCTGATCTTCATCATGTAAGAAACACTTCATAATGAGATCAGAGATCACCAAAGACATGGATGAAGTGTTGTACCGTGTTGGCCATTGAAAGCAGGATAAAAATAAAAAGTCCTTCCCTCTCATTGGCTGAGTACATTTTGTGGGGGAAGATTTCACAGACATTTAGGGATCTATTATAAAACAAATTGTAGAATGAATGTGACACGCGTTCCTCCAATCATGACAAATATTGGATCATCGGCTCCATCTAGTGGCAAAAATCTGCCCCTGTGGTTTTAATACCGACCATTGACATAAAACAGAAAATACCACATTTGGCCATTAGATGGCGCTAAGTACCATAGAAATGATCTCCATCTAGTGGCCAAATGCAATCATTTCCATTGTAAATGGATGGAAACCGTTCGACCAGCACAGCAAATATCTTAATAACATTCATCTTTCCCCCATTCACACAGAAGGAATGTACATGGACTTTCCCCGGGGGAATTGCTAGGCACATATTTTATGAATAGACCCCTAAATGTCAGGAGACGTTTATATAAAGATGGGAAGTATGGAGCAGATAAATGAATAGACCTCCTAGCAATGTTATTACCAGGCTGCAGCTAGGGGGAGCTCTAATGTGTGAGCACAGCAGAGTGATCCCATCTAGCTCACACTTACCCTTTCACTGTCAGAGATATTTTTGCACATTTTGGGCCTGAAGATTAGATAAAACCCCCAAACATATATTATGTGATAGCAGAGGCCCTGGAGAATAAAATGGTGGTGATTGGTAAGGTATTCCTCGTACACAAATTCCCCTTAATATCCGGGTTTATTTTCTCCTTTTCCCCCATTTTCTATGGTGTGATCTTTTCTACAATACTTTGTTATAATAATGTAACACGTTGTGTATTGTATGACTCCGCCTCCACATCCCAGACAAGTCATTTTCCTGACCAATCGCATTTCTACCTTTTTACTATTTCCTGATTCTATGACTGTAATCTGTTTTTAAAAGTAAAAATTATAATAAAAAAATGTATTGAAGAGAATAAACGTTGTGTGTGTCGGTGGTGTAAGGCTTGCTAGAGATCCCCCATAATATCAATGCATTGTAAGGCTTGCTAGAGTTCCCCCCCATAATATCAATGCATTGTAAGGCTAGAGTTCCCCCATAATATCAATGCTTGTAGAGATGTATCCTATAACCCAGCACCGTTAGGATTAATTACACAGAAGCTAGAAACAGCCTTGCAATATGTTATTGTGTACCTGCAATAGAACAAATACATCTTACATAACAAGATAGGGCATGCGGTAGAACAAGTCTTAGCTGGTTACACGCTCAGGAATGTTGTATAATTGTGACGTACTGTATTACTTGTATAAACTGATATGGAACTGAGGACGAAATGAGACTGCACCTTCAGCCGAAGACGAAACCTCCTTTCCTCCCCAAGAAACACCTCACAATAAGTGCTGAGAGGAGATATATTACCCTTTTTTTTCTTTCACATAAAAGAAAAACCACTTTAGCTGAAAAGAAAAATATATACAAGAATGTCTTTCTGCAGTGGTAGAAATGATGCAGAACACTGCCCCTAGAGGCCAGTGCGCTGCTACTACCAGCCCAAGCAGTCCACACTCAAATTAGAGTGAATAAACAGGACAAAGAACTTTTCTTCTTTCTTTTCCTTGCTGATGATGAAGCCCTTTGGAACCCTAATCTTCCTAACTACATCCCCCCAAAGCTCGGCACATTTGGCCCAAACGTGGATCCGGTAAGGATGAAACAACAAACTGAAAAGGGCGATTGTTCCATTCGACTTCTTCAAAGCAGCAGCAAATATTGCAGGCACTTGAGCCTACAGGTAAAACCTTGGATCCGGTAGAGTGATAATGTCCCCTTGGTCATTCACTGAGGTCATTGAATAGACCCGATCAATTTCTCTGGGGCTCTTCAGGACCACTCTATCGTGATAAATGTACCGGCCAGGGATCCAATCCTTCATGCAACCCTCAGAACGGTGGAAGACACGAATGAAAGAATAGTCAGTGCTGCGGTCAGGCCTTGGCACATTTAGGTAGTCCCAGATGGCGTCTTTACACCATTCTTCACGCTTTTCCTCAATTTCCTGCATTAGGTCTGCAGGCACATACGGGAATTCCCATCCGTAATCCTGGGCCACCTTTCTCATGACAATCCGTTGTAGACGGGCTAACTTCGGTAGAGTATGGGAATGTCCTGGTCCCGGCAATACAAGGGCATTCAGGGCCCTCTTCAACACAGAGGATGCAGCTGGGATGGGTGCAGTCTCTCTTTGATTACTAGCGGTGGACGCTGTGACTCATTACCGGGTACCGGGTCGAATGGGTCACCGGAGTGGTAATTACGGAGGAAGAGGCCCCCCTGGCCTGCTTGCGGGACACTCGCGGATAGTGCGGTATTCCCGTCGCGTCTCTTTGGTTTGCGGGGGTTTTCAGCATGGATCCCTCTGCCCCATTGTAGCTCCTCAGGCAACTCCGGTTCGAACCAATGATCATCCCCAGCATCAGACAATGACTCTAAATCGGAAGTGTCACACTCCTCAGTGGGTAAATACAGTCTCTCAATTTTGGGTGCACTGACCTGATCCTTGGTTGCAGCCTTGACAGGGGCATCATCCTTCCTGGAGTCCGGTACAGGTCTTCGTATAGGTAGGCCTCGACCACAGCCATGGGAGGCCGTCACAGGGCCTGTCTTTTTTTAAGGTGGGCCAAGCAGGGACCACCGCCATGGTTGGAGTCTCGGTAGCAGCATCTACCTTCACGGAAGTCACACATTTCTTGACTTTAGAGTCACTCACATCAGGTGACACAGTTGGAGTGGCGGCCGATGACATGGAGATCGCAGTTGTAGATGAAATGGTAATGACATCAGCATCAGCCACGACAGCAGGAGTAGTAGTAGGTGCAGGCCAGGGGGCCTCTTCCTCTGCTGTCACCACTCCGGTGACCCAATCGACCCGGTACTCGTGGGGAGAATCCGTTGGCTGCTCCACCTGAAACAAATATTCCCGACATTTTCTGCACAGAGTGAAAGGTACGGTTCGGACAGCCAGCACTGCACATCGGGGACAAGTCAGACCAAGGGCCTCCACACTGCCGCTTGTGAACAGCACGAACCGCCCTCACGTCCCCATCCAGATTCCAGTATCGGTCAAGGGTACCCCGGCAGCAGCAGACATTGGATGGACTCCAGCAGAAGACATTGGGGGCCTCAACTTCTCGAACAGTGTCAGGAAAGCAGATATGTTGCACGTGTCTCTCTCTCGTGGGCGGGCATTCACACTACTGCTTGGCACCAAACTCGCCCAACGTCTCACGCAGGGGTGGGTAGCTCCTCCCACTTAAAGTTCTGCTCTGGGCGCGTTGCAGGCACACGTCACTTCTCTGCCACAGGCCTGGCAGCCAGAGTATCACTCAGGAAACTTTGAGAGAAAGGACCTCTGCCACAGGTCCTCCTCAGAACTTAGATCACGGAGATCATCCTCCTCAATGGAATTTAGATGAGTCACTTTAGGTAGTTTTGTAGTTAAGTTGCTGACTGACCGGCGACCGACGTCCAGCCACCTCGATCCCCAATAGATCATAGGGACCCAGTCAATCACTGGGTCCAGCCATGACTAAAGATGTTCCGGAACAAAATGGGCCCGGAACCAAGAACACCACGTGACAGGCGCACCCCGGCCTGGTAGGCCATAATGCCGGGGCGCACAGCGCTGACACCCTAAAGATGGGTGACGCACTCCAGAAACACCCAGACACAAAAATGTCCAGGCTCTAAATACCTTCTCCCAGCATGCCCAGTGAGGCACAAAACATCCTCATTGGCTGCGGAGAGAGAGAGTACACCATCCTCAACTTCAATTGCTGCCACCTATTGTCCTGGGGTGAAACAGTACCCCAGGAACAACAGAGTAAAAAAACACAGCTGAGCCGAGGTGAGGTGCAATCCCAACAGAACAAATCACTTAGACAAGAGCCAAGTAACTCTCTTATCCCCCCTAAATTTAAGACAGCACCGGTACCTAAAAGTACAGGGGTGCTGCACATATAGTATGAGCAGCATCACCCTTCACTCTGTCACCAACACCTAGTCTGGCAATGCCCAGAATGATACCAATTAGTCTCTGACCAATCTCACGGGTTGGATGGAATTTCTCCTTATATCAGTGGTCAGTGTAGTGGTCCCTTACATTGGTGACCAATGGGAGAAGGACCCTCTTATATGTCATCAGTGGGAAGACTGCCCTCCTTACAGATCATTGATGTCAGTTGTTACTGAGAGACAGAAATTGTCCATTGCTCAAGGAACCCCTAGAACCCTTTGGAGGAACCCTGGCTGAGAAAGGCTGGACTAGGCAGGAATATATTTCTCTCCCCCTTGGTGGGAGTGGAGATGACCCATCTATAAGGATATACAGTACATACACACACAGCACAAGGCCGTGGTCACACTACGAGACGTTTCTCGGGGCTGCAGGTCCTCTGAGCTCCACAAGGTGGCGATCTTCTCATTTCTGCCATAGAGACAGGAAGTCTCTATGGAAGACAGGAAGTGATGTCAGGGACAGACAGGAAGTTCCGGGTGAGAGGTGAGGCGGGAGGAAGTAGTGAGGAGACATCTTTGGAATCGGTAGCAGAGGAGGTAATAAGATCTTATCTTCTATTTACACCCAGTAACCCCGTCATGTCCGTCCTCTTCCTCCATAGTCACTGTGACGTCTTTTATCTCCAGCAGATGATAATACACACATATATAGTGTGGAGACCTAGATTAACCCCTTCAGGGGCAGAACATTCCCCCACTTACAGGGCCGGAACATTCTCTTCATTTCAGTTTATACTAACAGATTATACGATAATACGGGGTGGGGGTTTTAGTTAGAGGTGGACTTATGATACTTGTGTTTGATTTTATAATCTTTATGGAGGAGGAAATAACTATTCCTGATGTCTGTGAAGGTTCAACACAAGGGATGTGTCTGGATGATGACTTTATCTTTGTAAGTATCAGGTGATGTCACTGTCTATTTCCCTATGTAGGAGGATTTAGAAGGACACAAGGATCTCTACAAGGACGTCATGATGGACAATCAGCCGCCCCTCACATCACCGGGTAAGAGGAGACTTTATTGTAAAGGAGAGAGCAGTACGGAGGCTCCACCTAGATCCCCCATCATCTGATAAACACATAGAAACAATGGATTCAGTCAGTGTGTGTGTTTCCTACAGATGGATCCAGTAATGGGAACCCACCAGAGAGATGTCCCCGTCCTCTGTATTCCCGGGATTATTCCACACAGGAAGGTCACACCATCCCCCACCATCATCAGGTAGATGAGGAACAATCACTGATCGTATCATTAGGATCTGTACATTATCTGCATTGTTACCATTGATGTCATTTTTATTCTATATTCAGAGTGGAGACCTGAGAGATCCTAAAGTTGAGGTTAAAGAAGAGATAAAAGAGGAGGATGATGAGGATGGGGTGATGGAGGAAGAACACACCATCCCCCACCATCATCAGGTAGATGAGGAACAATTATTGGTGGTTATGATTTATACACAAACATGTTTATTATAATGAATGTTTTATTATATATTCAGAGTGGAAACCTCGGGGGTGATAATATTGATATTAAAGAAGAGTATAAAGAGGAGGATGAGGAGTATGGAATGATGGAGGAGATTTCAGAAGGACACAAGGATATGATGGAGCCACCTAATACCAGGAACCCCCCAGAGAGATGTCCCCGCCCTCTGTATTCCCGGGATTATTCCACACAGGAAGGTCACACCATCCCCCACCATCATCAGGTAGATGAGGAACAATCACTGATCGTATCATTAGGATCTGTACATTATCTGCATTGTTACCATTGATGTCATTTTTATTCTATATTCAGAGTGGAGACCTGAGAGATCCTAAAGTTGATGTTAAAGAAGAGATAAAAGAACGGAATAATGAGAATGGGGCGATGGAGGAGTCAGAGATTAGAAAAGAACACAAAGATCTGTACCGGAACACCATGGGGGAGTCATCCAACTACGGCAACCCACCAGAGAGATGTCCCCGTCCTCTGTATTCCCGGGATTCCACACAGGAAGGTCACACCATCCCCCACTGTTACAAGGTCGGTGGGGCGGAGCATCTAGAACATGGACTGGTGGAGATGATGTGTGGGTTTTGTATGTAAGTTTATATCTTACAGATGATATTCTCTCTCATTCTCTTGGTTTAGAGTGGAGATCCAATCGATATAGAATTTGAGGTGAAATCAGAAGAAGAAGAGACGTATGTGAGGGATGATCAGCAGTCTATGGAGGAGGATGGAATAACGGGGACATTTATAGAGGAGGACACTCCTACAGAGATCAGCACAGGTGGGTCATTAACACTAAATCCATTCCTCCACCCATACTGCTCACTGATTGGTCCAGAGTAGGGCGGGGACTGGGTGATATCAGCCTGTAATCCCCTGGTCACTTTCCTGAGCTGTGTTCCCCGTCCTGTATTCCTGTATTTCTCTCGGATAATCTTCCTTCTCTGTGTTGCAGACACAATTTATGTCTCTAGACTGGATTTATGGAGATTCTGGGGTTCAGCTGGCAGCAAAATGTTGATTTTCACCATAGGGTTTGCTTGGCTTAGACACCTGGGGTATGTACCTTGGGTCTTCTGCCCCATGCCTGGGTCTAGTGAGATCTCTGACAGAACAATTCTTCTGGGTTACTTGCTCTGTTATTTGCTGGATGTGTCCCGGGGGGTGGGATATGTCTGTATAGTCTCAGACCCAAGTCACTGAGTGCAGTCTCAGGAGATGGGAGGCAGCGGTGTGGGATCTCTGCAACTTGTCTCCAGTAATCATTTCACCCACCACTTATTACTGAATACCAATATCATGAGTCCCGACCCCTGCACTATATACTTTATGATGTACATTACATACTCCTGACCCCTGCACTATATTCTCCATGTTGTACATTACATTCTCCTGACCCCTGCATTATATTCTCCATGTTGTACATTACATACTCCTTACCCCTGCACTATATACTCTATGTTGTACATTACATACTCCTGACCCCTGCACTATATACTCTATGTTGTACATTACATACTCCTGACCCCTGCACTATATACTCTATGTTGTACATTACATACTCTTTATTGTCTCTGAACAAGAACGGTTGGAGAGCCGGTTTAGGGCCAGAACACATTTGAGTAGATGCAATGACAATTGGCAGGCTCCGAGACTTCTATAGGTAGACTTCTATACAGTGGAAGGCCTCCAGCCGGACACCACTTCTGTATAGGTAGGACCGCTGTCTCCTATGGTAACAGATCTTGTTACAGTCACTAACGCTAGTTCTACATAACTCTTGGTAACACAGAATAGTTATCTTCTTCTCACACCGTCACTCACTGCAGATCTTCTCTCCTTGAGCTCCCGGTCTCTCACTAGTAGGGATAAGCCACTCTAACATTGGCTGTTCGAAAAACGAACATTATGGGGTGTTCGCGCCAAATTCAAGCGTTGTGTCACACAAGATCGCAGTGCATTGCTATGTGATGATTGGCTAAAGCATGCACTATGCCCAGCATACTTTTGGCCAATCCCAGCGCCGTCAGCAAAGAGAGCCATTATTGGCCTTTGCACTGCAACTGCTGCCTTTTCAGCTGGTAGACTCTGCACCCTTTTGTGAATTTGTGGAATGTGCGGTACCTCAGTGGCAGGTTCACAAATACCATTTATTTTCACGGAAGACCATTCCGGTTCTCTATCAGCATGTGGAAGGCAATGTCTTGGCCTCGTTGGACAGGGTGGTCAGCAGTAAGGTGCATATTACCACTGACTCATGGTCCAGCAAGCATGGACAGCGACAATGCCTTTCTTTCACGGTGCACTGGGTAACTCTGCTGGCAGCTGGGAAGGATGCAGGACAAGGTGCAGTATTGTTGGAGCTTGTTCTGCCACCACACCTCCAAAATGCTAGTGGTGGTTCTCTCCTCCACCCCCTCCTCTTCTTCCTCTATGGCCTCTTCATCTGCAGATTTGTCCTCCTGAACCAGCGATGCTCCATAGACATTCAAGAGGCTATGCAAGCATTTAGGCAAAAAGATGCCATACGGTGCTTAAGTTAGTCTGCTTAGGGGGCAGGAGCCACACTGGGGCAGAGATTCTATCAGCTCTGCAGGGGCAGGCTCAGAGGTGGTTGACGCCACGCCAGCTTCAGCCAGGAATGGATGTGGACACCAACCTCCTCTCCGCCCTCCGACATTGACACTTGACCCATGTGCCCTGTTTTTAGGGACTTTCCCAGAACTTATCCACCCTTCGCAGGGGGAGCAGAGGATGAAACATCTTTGGGAGGCCTTGCAGAAAGGTTTGTGCAATGCGTTTCCAGAGCCTGGGAGGTTACTATTTCCTGGTGCTGGACAACGTGTTGCTGAGGCTTCGTTCAGTCACAGAAAGAGCGGTGGAGAAGGTGGTCGTCTGACCGATGCCTTCAGAGAATTCTTCAGTCCGCAGCCCCAAGGTCTGATTGGTTCCAGCAACCGTCGCCAGTGTCTGAATTAAATGGTGCTGGAATATCTAGGGGCAAGATCAGACTTGGAGATCTTTCTAACAGAAAATCCTCTGGGTTACTGGGTCTTGAGGATGGACCACTGGCCAGAGCTTGCACAATATGCAATTGAGCTACTGGCCTGTCCTGCTTACAGCGTTCTTTCTGAACGCACATTCAGTGCTGCTGGAGGCTTTGTAACCGATCACAGAGTGCGCCTGTCCACAGACTCTGTTGATCGGCTCACCTTCATAAAAATGAATCAGTATATAGAGCCTGCGGGCACTTTTGATTTTTCACGTTCGGGCCCCATAAACTTTAACAGTGTTCGAATGTTCGCACAAACTTTCGGTCCATTTGCTTGTTCTGCCGGGAACCGAATCGGGAGGTGTTGGGCTCCTCCCTACTCACTGGACTTCCAGATTCAGTGGCCACTGACTCTCCTGAGAACTTCTACAGCTAACCCGCTGTATATTCCTCAAGTGTCACCTCCGCTATCCTGCTGGGTCCCTGGCTTGGCACTTACTGATGCTCCTCAAGCGTCACCCCCGCTATCCTGCTGGGCCCCTGGCTTGGCACCTGCTGAATCTTCCCCACTTCTTCACTGTCCCAGGCTGGTGAGAAGATTGCTCTGGTACTGGCTCCAGCTTACTAACTGTAGTCTCCAGTAACAAGGTGGATGGTTCCTTAGTGGCGACAGCTTCCCCTCCACCTCCGACCACAACTGGTTCCCAGTTGGGCTGAATCTTTACTCTGAGTTGGAATCCAATCTTGCAGTCCCAACCCTGCGTTGCTTCTCTTGCTCCTGTATAGGCCTCAGGCTTCCGGCCTAGCAACCCGGGCGACATAACGCACGTCCACCCAGACAGCCGTCCAGGTGGCACAGAACCCCCGATCACCTGACTCCACCCAAATAAATAGGCTCTCCCAGCAAGCCAAGGAACCAAAGAAACCCCTGCAAATTGTCTGAGACACCCCATCCATTCATAATCCGGCCTTGCTACACGCTTGTCTATCTAGTGCCAGCTAGTGACAGAAGAGAAAAGGTGCAGCCATCCAAAGTTAAAGAGGAATTAGTAGATCTCCTAACAATAAGCAAGGATAACTACCACCTGGTGAACTCTATTTATTAGTCACCCTTCCTAAACACAAGGGTGCTACATGTTCATTACATACTCCTGACCCCTGCACTATATACTTTATAGTGTTCATTACATACTCCTGACCCCTGCACTATATACTTTATAGTGTTCATTACATACTCCTGACCCCTGCACTATATACTCTATATTGTACATTACATACTCCTGACCCCTGCACTATTTACTCTATGCTGTACATTACATACTCCTGACCCCTGCACTATATACTCTATGTTGTACATTACATACTCCTGACCCTCGTCCTATAATCCCCTCATCACTGTCACTCCTATAAAAGACAGTTCTCGTTGTTTCCTCACTCTCTGACTAAGGTCCATGAATAAAGAAATGATCTGGTAGGAGATCAGAGGAGCCATTTACTAGTTACCTTGAGGGGGGGATTGTAAGATCCTCAGAGACAAAGCTGCCTGATGTGGGCGGAGTCCTGGTTTAGGGGAACCAATCGGCTCATGTCTAGTAACAATCTTTGTATTTCTATTTTAGTAGATGGACGGGAGATGAGGAAAACCTCAGAGGATTGTCTCACTTTGTCTCCAGACTGTAAAGTAGAAGATGAGGACATCACACAGTATAGTCCAGGAGAAAACCCGACTACCTCAAATGTCCATCCGGCACCACACAGTGTAGATGGACCATCGTCTTCCTCTTATCCTGAGGAACCTCAGACTGTGCGGGACGGTGCCGGACCATCGTATTCCTCTTATCCTGAGGAACCTCAGACTGTGCGGGACAGAGCCGGACCATCGTATTCCTCTTATCCTGAGGAACCTCAGACTGTGCGGGACGGTGCCGGACCATCGTATTCCTCTTATCCTGAGGAACCTCAGACTGTGCGGGACGATGCTGTTCTTGCAACAGATGAGAGGATGTCCTGTCCCGAGTGCGGGAAGTGTTTCAGTTCCAAAAGCAGTCTTTCCAGACACCAGAAATCACACACGGGGGAGAAGCCTTTTTCCTGTTCTGAGTGCGGAAAATGTTTTTCAATGAAGTCCAGTCTTTCCAGACACCAGAGATCTCACACGGGGGAGAAGCCTTTTTCCTGTTCTGAGTGTGGGAAATGTTTTTCAGAGAAGTCCAGTTTTTACAGACATCGGAGATCTCACACGGGGGAGAAGCCTTTTTCCTGTTCTGTGTGCGGGAAATGTTTTTCACAGAAGTCCCATCTTTCCACACATCAGAGATCTCACACGGGGGAGAAGCCTTTTTCCTGTTCTGAGTGTGGGAAATGTTTTTCAGAGAAGTCCAATCTTTCCACACATCAGAGATCTCACACAGGGGAGAATCCTTTTTCCTGTTCTGAGTGTGGGAAATGTTTTTCAGTGAAGTCCAGTCTTTCCACACATCAGAGATCTCACACAGGGGAGAATCCTTTTTCCTGTTCTGACTGTGGGAAATGTTTTTCAGTGAAGTCCAGTCTTTCCAAACATCAGAGATTACACATGGGGGAGAAGCCTTTTTCCTGTTCTGAGTGCGGGAAATGTTTTGCATATAAGTCCCAACTTTCCATACATCAGAGATCTCACACGGGGGAGAAGCCTTTTTTCTGTTCTGAGTGCGGGAAATGTTTTTCAGAGAAGGCCGCTCTTTCCATACATCAGAGATCACACATTGGGGAGAAGCCTTTTTCCTGTTCTGAGTGCGGGAAATGTTTTTCAGTGAAGTCTCATCTTTCCACACATCAGAGATCTCACACGGGGGAGAAGCCGTATTCCTGTCCTGAGTGAGGGAATTGTTTCTCCCTGAAGTCCTGTCTTCCTGTACATCAGGGGTCCCACACAACCCTCGAGGTGTATTAGTGAGTGCGGGAAATGTCTTGTATGTGAATGTTGCTGGACATGTGGGGAAGAAGCACACCCTGATATACGGGTGAAACTGGAAAAATTAGAATATGGTGCAAAAGTTCATTTATTTCACTAATGCAACTTAGAAGGCGAGACTAATATATGAGAGAGACTCATTACATGCAAAGCAAGAGGGTTCAAGCCGTGATTTGTCATCATTGTGATGATTGTGGCTTCCAGCTCATGAAAACCCCAAATCCACAATCTCAGAAAATTCCAATATTCCATGCAATCAATAAAACACGGATTGTACAGAGAAGGATATGGCACCTCTGAAAAGTAGAAGCTGCGTATTAATTGTGTGAAAATAGTGCAGGGCTGCGTATCTATAAATCTTATATAAACAAATAATTATACATTCCATAAAACTATTTATGAAAAAAGAAATAAATGATAAAAAAACAGTTGATATGGAGGTTTCCAAAGCTGTCACCGCTGTGAAAAATCCGATTTAAATGGATCCAATATTCAGTGCGCACCCCACCTGCTAAAATGCATGCTCACCTCAAGGGTGAGTATAAAACTCATAGACAGATCACTCCTTGTGTCCGATCACGATCCGTCCACTTTACCAATGGTAGTAATTCCTACAGTCTCCAGACTGCACCTCTGTGTGGGGAATCAACGTATAAATTGTCTCCAAACACCACCTTCCTCCATTCATTTATTAATAATCACTTCTATATCCCGGGGGGAAGGACATGAAAGAAAAAACACAAGTACCATAGTGCTCTCTGCTTCTGAATTTATTATAAAAGCCCCCCCCCCCCTCCCCCTAAAAAGTTAAGCAGGAACAAAAATTGTCTCTGGACAGCCGCACTCTGAACAAATTGTCGCATTTATTAAAAGAAGGATAGCACTACAAGTCACAGCAAAATAAAACTCGACTGCTGACGCGTTTCGCACTGAAACTAGTGCTTAGTCATAGCGAGAGTCCCCTAAAAAGTTACACTAACAATAAAAACAGCAAGTATCAAATCACCAGCTCATTCACCGCCGAGCTAGACCCACGGCGCTTCCCTGCCGTCACAGATAGGCTCCTCCCTTCTAAATGCAGGTCGGCCTCTCATTGGCCTTCATCAGTAGATGGGTGGGTAGTAATTCCTACAGTCTCCAGACTGCACCTCTGTGTGGGGAATCAACGTATAAATTGTCTCCAAACACCACCTTCCTCCATTCACTTATTAATAATCACTTCTATATCCCGGGGGGAAGGACATGAAAGAAAAAACACAAGTACCATAGTGCTCTCTGCTTCTAAATTTATTATAAAAGCCCCCCCCCCCCCCTAAAAAGTCACACTTAGAAGAAAGAACAATAAAAACAGCACGTATCAAATCACCAGCTCACTCACCGCCGATCGACATTTACATTAGATTTTATTAATGACTGATTGTAATATGTTTATAAAGTGATAAAAGCTCATGAAATGTCTTTTTCTTCGAAGGTTTTATTAAACCAGGTTCACCAGAGGGGTGGAGGGATAGGGGAGATTCAAGGGTCACTAAAGGAAAAAAAAGTTTTTTGCTGAAATGACTGTTTACAGGGTATAGAGGCATAAAAGTTAACTGATTCCCTTTAAAAATGATTAAAAACAGATAAAAATCAATCATATAATGTGCCTCTAGTTTCACTTTCGTTTTTAAACTGGTTTCATGTTTCTGTGAAGTAGAGAAGACACACAGAACAAAAACAAACAAATCCAGGGCAGTGTTTTGTTCTTAAAATGAATCTGATTGGTTCTGAGGAGTTTTAGACACACAGCTTGGACCACAGTGAAAAGCTGCCATGAGATTTTTCATAAGGAGCCAGACAAGCAGGAAGTGTGGAGATCAGAGCAGAATTACAGCAACTTCAAAGCAAAAACTAACAATGAGAACATAAAAACAGCACTGCATTAAGGTAAAGAAGCTATTTAGCTAAAAAAAAAAATTCAGTTAGTGACCCTTTCAGGTACCTTGCTTGTGGATCACGGGTACAGTCTTGGATCCAGAGGACAAATCGGTTCCACACTGGATTCAGCAACTACCGGATAGGCCTCTCTCACTGACCTAGCAGCCGGTGTGAAGCTCATTCAAAGTCTTTGCCACAGACTTGACGAGAGTCGTCGAGTCGTCACACAGTCCTCTGCCACAAGATCATGTAACCACACACACACTCTGCAAAGCTCCAAAGAAAGCACACAGTCCACGGTGCCGGGATCTTTCAGCCAGGCCGGCAGCACAGTGAGGTAAATTGGCCAGGATGCGTCCTCCAATTGAGCCCCCAATTATTCGGCTTCTTCCAGCAGGCAAGACAGCACAGGACCACCCCTGGACCAGTAGGCCCCAAAAACTCCTGGGCCCACTCTCAGTTGCGGAGCCTCGGTCCAGCAGGCCCCGAGACCGGAAAATACTGCTAATGCATCCCTGAGGCCAGGAGAGCCATCCGTTAAGGATCAGAAGACCCCGCCAGAACGGCGCCCGCCCCCAGAATGCTCAGCGGGCAGACTGTGACTCTTCCTGGACAGTAAAATAGCTTTTTTTAACATAGAAGTAGAGTATAGGCAGTTCTTGGGGTGGATTATGTTTTGGAGGCCTAGCGCCGATGAGATGAAAGCACCCACTTCCTCCCAGAAGTCCCGAACTACCGGGCATGACCAGAAGCAGTGTAGGAAATAGGCCTCTTTGCCACAGCCGCAAAAACAGGCAGCCAAGGGCAGGAGATCCATCTTGTGTAACCTAGCCGGAGTGAGGTGGGTTTGATGAAAATTTTTGACCTGTATGATGCGGTCCCGGGTGTCAGGATGCATGAATCAGACATACACAGATGTAAATGAAGAAGAAGGTCTTTATTAAAAAACAAAACAGCAAGGTAAAGTCCATACAAATGATCAACAGCCAGAAGGGTCCTCCGCCAGAGCCAGGGTTGAAAGCCAGGGATGGAAGTCAGCCAAGCCGGAGTCAGTAGCCAAAGGGTGGAGAGACGAAGCCAGGGATCGGAACCAGGAGAAACATCCGTGGGAGTCAGGGCTCCAAACAGCAGCAAGGTCACAGGAGGCTAGTAAGACAAGGACCGAGCAACGGAATACTGCAGCAGCCATGTTATATATGAGCTGAGCATCCAGCTCCTCCCAGGGGGAAGGAGGAGCCACAGGATGTAGGAAGTTACAAGAAGCACAGGAAGCAAGATGGCCGCCAGCACAAGACAGTGATGAGATGGCTGCAAAGGAGGTAAGACCATGACACCGGGAAGCAATAACTGAAGTTTTATACTTATCACTAAATTCTGAGCAGTCCTCTTCTACCAGGGAGATGTCCAGAGAGGTCCACTTTACCTGAGCTTTGTGAAACCCGGGGTTAAAGTCAGCCATTAGGGCTGCATAGTAGGTGGAGCCAAGTTTAGTGGGGTCCGGCTGTATGAGCAGTTTTTCCAACAGGGGCAGGTCGGTGGGATCGTCCAGGGAGCCAAACCGGGCACGGATTGCATGTCTGAGCTGGTAATAGTAAAATAGATGCGATCTTGGCAGATCAAAGTCTAAACGTAGCTGAGAAAAATATTTAAAGCCCTGAGCGTTGTACAGGTGGCATAAATATTTAACCCCCTTGGAGTACCAGCGATTGGCATCAGGAAGGGAGTACAGTTCCTGCAGATTAGGGTTACACCACAGTGGGTTGTTGGGAGATTTCAGCCAGGTGCGTTTGGATACTTTCGTGAATATATAGCGGAAAGAGGAAAGGGAAGTAGCAAGTAGAGACGTGCCGGGGCGATCAGGGACCTGGCCTCTGTAGATAATCTTATGTAGGGTTTCCAGGGAAGATGCGATGGCCCCCTCCGTGGAGGTACAGGCATTGGCTGGAACTGGGCACAGCACCAGCTGGGATGCCAAGTAATATAGGAAGAAGTTAGAAAATGCCAAGCCCGCCAAGTGCCATAGTAATCCAGCTTCATGACACAGGGAGATCGTCGCTCTGATCTGGGCACAGGCAGGCTGCATCTTATGGGCACATGTAGGCTGCATCCCACAGGCACTGACGAGGCTGCATTGATCTCTTGTATCATGTCTGCAGTCTCTCAGGGACTGTGCAGACATGATACAAGAGATGGTCAGGGACTGTGCAGACATGATACAGGAGATGGTCAGAGGCTGTGCAGACATGATACAAGAGATGGTCAGAGACTGTAGAGACATGATACAGGAGATGGTCAGAGACTGTGGAGACATGATACAAGAGATGGTCAGAGACTGTAGAGACATGATACAGGAGATGGTCAGAGACTGTGGAGACATGATACAGGAGATGGTCAGAGACTGTGGAGACATGATACAAGAGATGGTCAGAGACTGTAGAGACATGATACAAGAGATGGTCAGAGACTGTAGAGACATGATACAGGAGATGGTCAGAGACTGTGCAGACATGATACAGGAGATGGTCAGAGACTGTGCAGACATGATACAAGAGATGGTCAGGGACTGTGCAGACATGATACAAGAGATGGTCAGAGACTGTGGAGACATGATACAAGAGATGGTCAGGGACTGTGCAGACATGATACAGGAGATGGTCAGAGACTGTGGAGACATGATACAAGAGATGGTCAGAGACTGTGCAGACATGATACAATAGATGGTCAAGGACTGTGCAGACATGATACAAGAGATGGTCAGAGACTGTGCAGACATGATACAGAAGATGGTCAGAGACTGTGCAGACATGATACAGGAGATGGTCAGAGACTGTAGAGACATGATACAAGAGATGGTCAGAGACTGTAGAGACATGATACAGGAGATGGTCAGAGGCTGTGCAGACATGATACAGGAGATGGTCAGAGACTGTGGAGACATGATACAAGAGATGGTCAGAGACTGTGGAGACATGATACAGGAGATGGTCAGAGACTGTGGAGACATGATACAGGAGATGGTCAGAGACTGTGCAGACATGATACAATAGATGGTCAAGGACTGTGCAGACATGATACAAGAGATGGTCAGAGACTGTGCAGACATGATACAATAGATGGTCAAGGACTGTGCAGACATGATACAAGAGATGGTCAGAGACTGTGCAGACATGATACAGAAGATGGTCAGAGACTGTGCAGACATGATACAGGAGATGGTCAGAGGCTGTGCAGACATGATACAGGAGATGGTCAGAGACTGTGGAGACATGATACAAGAGATGGTCAGAGACTGTAGAGACATGATACAGGAGATGGTCAGAGACTGTGCAGACATGATACAATAGATGGTCAAGGACTGTGGAGACATGACACAGGAGATGGTCAGAGACTGTGCAGACATGATACAATAGATGGTCAAGGACTGTGCAGACATGATACAAGAGATGGTCAGAGACTGTGTAGACATGATACAGAAGATGGTCAGAGACTGTGCAGACATGATACAGGAGATGGTCAGAGGCTGTGCAGACATGATACAGGAGATGGTCAGAGATCGTGGAGACATGACACAGGAGACAAAGACTATGCAGACATTCACCTGTGTCCAGCCCTAGGCACACCACCCCTGTCATCTCTGGTCTTCTCCCGGCATCTTCATGGCCCACTGAGGACTCGCTGCATACACAGTACAGAGTGCCAGGCACGTGTGGTGGGTGAGAAGGGAGATGTCAGCAGCACCCTCATTGGATACAGGGCTGCAGAGCCCTGTTGTGATGTAACATCTGATTGGCAGAGAGTGTGGTGGGCGGGGCAGTGAGTAAAAGGGGAGCTCGGGGGAAGGCAGTTCTTGGTAGGACATTTGGCCCTGGAATTTTCTACAGCCAGTCCGGCCCTGGGTCACCAACCAGGGAACATTTTCTCCCACACATATGCTACACAAATTTGGTGGCCGCAAGACCCCTGTAGGTGACCACCTAACTTGCCTAATTAGAGAGCGGCCTCTGTACAGTACATACACACACAGCACAAGGCCGAGTTCAGACTATGGTGTCCTTTTATGAAAGTGAGATCAGTGGCGATCCCGATTCTCATCGCTGATCTCAGGTCATACACAGTTTATGAAGCTGAGGTAATCAGCGGAGAACATGTTCTCCACCGATCATCTCAGCACAGTGAGAATCTGTAACTGACTGTCACAGAAACGGGCAGTTTATGAAGGTGCGATCTCAGCACCTCACTGGTGATCTGTGACAGAATTCTCACTTTCTGATTCACCATCTCAGAGGTGGAGAATCAGAGAGAGAAGCCGAAGCTGGCTGAGTATTGTGGAGGAAGAAGGAAGTCTTTTGTCTTCCATGCTTTACGCACAAGCAGCTATACAGTCAGGTGACATCTTCCCCCCAATACACCCCCCAACATGAGCAGGTTAGGAATTTATAGTGTGTATATATATATTTATATATATATACATTAGGGGTCGGCCGATATTTCGCTTGTTTCTTTAAATCAGCATCGGCCGATTATTGCGTGAAAACAGGCGATTGTTAGGAATCAGAAGCAGGGGCGTGCTGGGTGTAAATCCTCCCCCTGGCCGCCCACCGTCTATTCTAAACGGCTATCACAGCCGATGTTTGCTGATTTTTTTTTCCCCAAGTGTGCAGCTGCGGCCGCCGATTGGCTGTTACTGGCCGCACTGCATTCTGGGGTTTGTAGTGTGGACTGGAGGCAGAGGTGTCAGGCGCAGCATGTCAGGGGACAGATGGAGCTCTCCTTGGCCAGGCGAGGGGATGGAACAGAGCCAAGTGCTCTGCTTCTTGAGCTGTACTGTGGGTACTGAGCTGCTGTACTGTGGGCACTAATGGGGCTATACTGTGGGCATCGAGGAGCTCTGTACTGGTGGTCACTGAGGAGCTCTGTACTGGTGGGCACTGATGAGCTCTGTACTGGTGGGCACTGAGGAGCTCTGTACTGGTGGGCATTAGTGAGATCCACTGGTGGGCACTGATAGGCTGGCACTGTGGGCTCCACTGGTGGGCACTAATGGATACTGATAGGCTGCACCGGTGGGAACTGATGTGGCACTGACAGGCTGCACTGATGGACACTAATAGGCTGCACACCACCTCTCCACCCTAAACAATAACCTCCTCCCCACCTCTCCACCCTGGATTTGCTGAGATGAAAAAAAAAAAATCAGCCTAAAATATCGGCCGCAAAAATCGGCCCCATATATCGGCCATTGGACGCCCTGATTTCTAAATATCGCCATCGGCCAGAGAAAAACCCATATCGGTCGACCTCTAATATACATCATCATGTAGCATATATATATATATGTGTGTGTGTGTGTGTGTGTTTATTTCTATGTGTATATATATATATATATATATATATATATTAGTCTACCTGCATTAAAATGTTAAAATGCTATTAAAGTCATTTTTATATAATTTTTATTTATTAGTAAAAAAAAAATTGTAAGCCCTAAAATATGGTGTTACCCATGGACTGTTCTATTACAGTTATACAGGGTTTATATTTGTATACTTTATTAAAATGTAATGATTATAAATGTATTTTTCATTGATATGAATGGTGTATAGCTGCATTACATATGTGGGATTCCATTCATTTCCTGTACACCATTCACATGTCAATAGGCACATGTATGAGCTTTACATATTGATAAAAACAATGTTATTTAATAATTAGGATAATGTATATTGTTTGGTGGGAATGTAACTTTATTATGTTATTAATATGTGGTGTATAATGTGTGCTGATTCGTGTTCAGCTTTTGTATCTTTCACTTCCTCACACTGTAATCCCGCTACATCACGCGAGATTACAGTGAGAGAAGCCGTTCTCAGGAGTTTCCAGACGTTTGTAGATCGCTCCTCATCTCAACATGAGAATCGATCTACAAAGCTTCATAAACAGGCACTCGGAGGAGAGCGATCTCCCCTGAGAACTGAGTAGCGCTATTTTACCGCACTTTCATAAAAGGACATGTGAGGTTTCTCTGGGCTGCAGTTCCTCTGATCTCCACAAGATGGTGATCTCACTTCTACCATAGAGAGAAGAAGTCTCTATGGAAGACAGGAAGTGATGTCAGATACAGACAGGAAGTCTCTATGGAAGACAGGAAGTGATGTCAGGGACAGACAGGAAGTTCCGGGTGAGAGGTGAGGCGGGAGGAAGTAGTGAGGAGACATCTTTGGAATCGGTAGCAGAGGAGGTAATAAGATCTTATCTTCTATTTACACCCAGTAACCCCGTCATGTCCGTCCTCTTCCTCCATAGTCACTGTGACGTCTTTTATCTCCAGCAGATGATAATACACACATATATAGTGTGGAGACCTAGATTAACCCCTTCAGGGGCAGAACATTCCCCACTTACAGGGCCGGAACATTCTCTTCATTCCAGTTTATAATAACAGATTATACGATAATACGGGGTGGGGGTTTTAGTTAGAGGTGGACTTATGATACTTGTGTTTGATTTTATAATCTTTATGGAGGAGGAAATAACTATTCCTGATGTCTGTGAAGGTTCAACACAAGGGATGTGTCTGGATGATGACTTTATCTTTGTAAGTATCAGGTGATGTCACTGTCTATTTCCCTATGTAGGAGGATTTAGAAGGACACAAGGATCTCTACAAGGACGTCATGATGGACAATCAGCCGCCCCTCACATCACCGGGTAAGAGGAGACTTTATTGTAAAGGAGAGAGCAGTACGGAGGCTCCACCCCCATCCCCCATCATCTGATAAACACATAGAAACAATGGATTCAGTCAGTGTGTGTGTTTCCTACAGATGGATCCAGTAATGGGAACCCACCAGAGAGATGTCCCCGTCCTCTGTATTCCCGGGATTATTCCACACAGGAAGGTCACACCATCCCCCACCATCATCAGGTAGATGAGGAACAATCACTGATCGTATCATTAGGATCTGTACATTATCTGCATTGTTACCATTGATGTCATTTTTATTCTATATTCAGAGTGGAGACCTGAGAGATCCTAAAGTTGAGGTTAAAGAAGAGATAAAAGAGGAGGATGAGGAGGATGGGGTGATGGAGGGAGAACACACCATCCCCCACCATCATCAGGTAGATGAGGAACAATTATTGGTGGTTATGATTTATACACAAACATGTTTATTATAATGAATGTTTTATTATATATTCAGAGTGGAAACCTCGGGGATGATAATATTGATGTAAAAGAAGAGTATAAAGAGGAGGATGAGGAGTATGGAGTGATGGAGGAGTTTTCAGAAGGACACAAGGATATGATGGAGCCACCTAATACCAGGAACCCCCCAGAGAGATGTCCCCATCCTCTGTATTCCCGGGATTATTCCACACAGGAAGGTCACACCATCCCCCACTGTTACAAGGTTGGAGGGACGGAGCATCTAGAACACAAAAGTGATGGAAATGATGAATGAACTCTGTACAAGATGTTATAATCTCTCATTCTCTTGGTTTAGAGTGGAGATCCAATCGATATAGAATTTGAGGTGAAATCAGAAGAAGAAGAGAGGTATGTGAGGGATGATCAGCAGTCTATGGAGGAGGATGGAATAACGGGGACATTTATAGAGGAGGACACTCCTACAGAGATCAGCACAGGTGGGTCATTAACACTAAATCCATTCCTCCACCCATACTGCTCACTGATTGGTCCAGAGTAGGGCGGGGACTGGGTGATATCAGCCTGTAATCCCCTGGTCACTTTCCTGAGCTGTGTTCCCCGTCCTGTATTCCTGTATTTCTCTCGGATAATCTTCCTTCTCTGTGCTGCAGACACAATTTATGTCTCTAGACTGGATTTATGGAGATTCTGGGGTTCAGCTGGCTGCAAAATGTTGATTTTCCCCATAGGGTTTGCTTGACCTAGACACCTGGGGTATGTACCTTGGGTCTTCTGCCCCATGCCCGGGTCTAGTGAGATCTCTGACAGAACAATTCTCCTGGGTTACTTGCTCTGTTATTTGCTGGCTGTGCCGGGGGGAGGGATATGTCTGTATAGTCTCAGACCCAAGTCACTGAGTGCAGTCTCAGGAGATGGAGGCAGCGGTGTGGGATCTCTGCAACTTGTCTCCAGTAATCATTTCACCCACCACTGATTACTGAATACCGATATCATGAGTCCTGACCCATCACTATATACTCTATGTTGTACATTACATACTCCTGACCCCTGCACTATATACTCTATGTTGTACATTACATACTCCTGACCCCTGCACTATATACTCTATGTTGTACATTACATACTCCTGACCCTCGTCCTATAATCCCCTCATCACTGTCACTCCTATAAAAGACAGTTCTCGTTGTTTCCTCACTCTCTGACTAAGGTCCATAAATAAAGAAATGATCTGGTAGGAGATCGGAGGACCCATTTACTAGTTACCTTGAGGGGAGAATTGTAAGATCCTCAGAGACAAAGCTGCTTGATGTGGGCGGAGTCCTGTTTAGGGGAACCAATCAGCTCATGTCTAGTAATAATCTTTGTATTTCTATTTTAGTAGATGGACGGGAGATGAGGAAAACCTCAGAGGATTGTCTCACTTTGTCTCCAGACTGTAAAGTAGAAGATGAGGACATCACACAGTATAGTCCAGGAGAAAACCCGACTACCTCAAATGTCCATCCGGCACCACACAGTGTAGATGGACCATCGTATTCCTCTTATCCTGAGGAACCTCAGACTGTGCGGGACGGAGCCGGACCATCGTATTCCTCTTATCCTGAGGAACCTCAGACTGAGCGGGACGGTGCCGGACCATCGTATTCCTCTTATCCTGAGGAACCTCAGACTGTGCGGGACGGTGCCGGACCATCGTATTCCTCTTATCCTGAGGAACCTCAGACTGTGCGGGACGGTGCCGGACCATCGTATTCCTCTCATCCTGAGGAACCTCAGACTGTGCGGGACGGTGCCAGACCATCGTATTCCTCTTATCCTGAGGAACCTCAGACTGTGCGGGACGGTGCCGGACCATCGTATTCCTCTTATCCTGAGGAACCTCAGACTGTGCGGGACGGTGCCGGACCATCGTATTCCTCTCATCCTGAGGAACCTCAGACTGTGCGGGACGGTGCCGGACCATCGTATTCCTCTTATCCCGAGGAACCTCAGACTGTGCGGGACAGTGCTGTCCTTGAAACAGATGAGAAGTTTTTCTGTCCCGTGTGTGGGAAGTGTTTTAGTTCCAAAAGCAATCTTAATAAGCATAAAAAATCTCACACAGGTGTGAAGCCGTATTCCTGTTCTGAGTGCGGAAAATGTTTTTCAGAGAAGTCCAAGCTTTCCAAACATCAGAGAATACACACGGGGGAGAAGCCTTTTTCCTGTTCAGAGTGCAGAAAATGTTTTTCAGATATGTCCAGTTTTTACAGACATCAGAGATCTCACACGGGGGAGAAGCCTTTTTCCTGTTCTGTGTGCAGGAAATGTTTTTCAGAGAAGTCCAATCTTTCCACACATCGGAGATCTCACACGGGGGAGAAGCCTTTTTCCTGTTCTGAGTGCGGGAAATGTTTTTCGCAGATGTCCAGTCTTTCCACACATCAGAGATCTCACACGGGGGAGAAGCCTTTTTCCTGTTTTGTGTGCGGAAAATGTTTCTCAATGAAGTCTTATCTTTCCACACATCAGAGATCACACACGGGGGAGAAGCCTTTTTCCTGTTCTGAGTGCAGAAAATGTTTTTCACAGAAGTCCAGTCTTTCCACACATCAGAGATCTCACACGGAGGAGAAGCCTTTTTCCTGTCCTGAGTGTGGGAAATGTTTTTCAGTGAAGTCCCATCTTTCCACACATCAGAGATCTCACACGGGGGAGAAGCCTTTTTCCTGTTCTGATTGCGGAAAATGTTTTTCAGTGAAGGCCAATCTTTCCACACATCAGAGATCTCACACGGGGGAGAAGCCTTTTTCCTGTCCTGAGTGTGGGAAATGTTTTTCAGTGAAGTCCCATCTTTCCAAACATCAGAGATCTCACACGGGGGAGAAGCCTTTTTCCTGTTCTGAGTGCGGGAAATGTTTTTCAGTGAAGTCCCATCTTTCCACACATCAGAGATCTCACACGGGGGAGAAGCCTTTTTCCTGTTCTGAGTGTGGGAAATGTTTTTCACAGAAGCACAGTCTTTCCACACATCAGAGATCTCACACGGGGGAGAAGCCGTATTCCTGTCCTGAGTGAGGGAAATGTTCCTCACTGAAGTCCTGTCTTCCTGTACATCAGGGGCCCCACACAACCCCTCGAGGTGTATTAGTGAGTGCGGGAAATGTTTTGTATGTGAATGTTGCTGGACATGTGGGGAAGAAGCACACCCTGATATACGGGTGAAACTCGAGAAATTAGAATATGGTGCAAAAGTTCATTTATTTCACGAATGCAACTTAAAAGACGAGACGAATATATGAGAGAGACTCATTACATGCAAAGCAAGAGGGTTCAAGCCGTGATTTGTCATCATTGTGATGATTGTGGCTTCCAGCTCATGAAAACCCCAAATCCACAATCTCAGAAAATTCCAATATTCCATGCAATCAATAAAACACGGATTGTACAGAGAAGGATATGGCACCTCTGAAAAGTAGAAGCTGCGTATTAATTGTGTGAAAATAGTGCAGCGCTGCGTATCTATAAATCTTATATAAACAAATAATTATACATTCCATAAAACTATTTATGAAAAAAGAAATAAATGATAAAAAACAGTTGATATGGAGGTTTCCAAAGCTGTCACCGCTGTGAGAAATCTGATTTAAATGGATCCAATATTCAGTGCGCACCCCCACCTGCTAAAATGCATGCTCACCTCAAGGGTGAGTATAAAACTCATAGACAGATCACTCCTCGTGTCCGATCACGATCCCTCCACTTTACCAATGGTAGTAATTCCTACAGTCTCCAGACTGCACCTCTGTGTGGGGAATCAACGTATAAATTGTCTCCAAACACCACCTTCCTCCATTCACTTATTAATAATCACTTCTATATCCTGGGGGGAAGGACATGAAAGAAAAAACACAAGTACCATAGTGCTCTCTGCTTCTCAATTTATTATAAAAGCCCCCCCCCTCCCCCTAAAAAGTTAAGCAGGAACAAAAATTGTCTCTGGACAGCCGCACTCTGAACAAATTGTCGCATTTATTAAAAGAAGGACAGCACTACAAGTCACAGCAAAATAAAACTCGACTGCTGACGCGTTTCGCACTGAAACTAGTGCTTAGTCATAGCGAGAGTCCCCTAAAAAGTTACACTAACAATAAAAACAGCAAGTATCAAATCACCAACTCATTCACCGCCGAGCTAGACCCACGGCGCTTCCCTGCCGTCACAGATAGGCTCCTCCCTTCTAAATGCAGGTCGGCCTCTCATTGGCCTTCATCAGTAGATGGGTGGGTCAAATGAGGTGAAACCTTATATACCTGCCTGTTGCCTAGGCAACGCTTTAGGCATCACCACAGTCTGTGAGGACACGCCCTCTTCCTGTCACTACAGAGCTCACATTTCATAGAACTGGAGAGCGTGTCACCCGAATCTGCAAACCAGCAGGGCGCTCTCACTCGATCACACCGCTGAGCTCCGTGGTGATGTCCCGTTACAATCTAATCTCCACATGAGTGCGCGATGTATCGCCATATACATACAATAAAAAAACAAGTCTAAAATAAAATGAAAAGATGTTCCTATGTGATAAAACCCGAGGGTTTCTAATGGTAAAATAGCGCAGCTTCTGCTGTTTAAAGGCTTTACTTTGAGTTCTGGACGAATGGCGAATCGTGAGACAAATTTGTGAATAAAAACCATGTGCTTTAATATACACACTATAAAGGATAATGTAACGCTGTGGCCTGTGGGACCCAGAAGCTCTTGCAGGGTGTGGGGTACTCCTGTTTCAGCCTCTCCAGTGACTCTTGTGTCTAGGGTCATCCTGTGTCTAGTAGGGGCATAGGATGACTGAGAACTGATATCTCGGATTACATGAGATGGGACAGTAATGATAATCCACAATATATTCAGAATATCTTGAACTATTACTGGTTGTTGATTCTGAACTCAACAGGTTAATTGAAAAATGTCATCACCTCCAGCTACCTGGCTGTAGTGTACGATAAAGCTTGCTGTGATTGCATTCTATGGTCTATTGTGCTAATTAAGTCTGCTACTGTGGTGATGTGGATTGTAGCTTGGTAGACAGTCTGGCTTCTAAAGACCTTTTCATTGTGTGATGCTAATTAACACTGTGTTGTGTGAATTTCTATTGATAATGTGTGTTGTGAATTAGCACAGTCGAAAAGGTCAGATGTCCGACTTTCCATCTGTAGGTAATTAGAATTGGAGTCAGAATGTCTGACTGAAGGAATGTGTATTGTATAAGCAGGTGTCAATGTTAAAACAGGGGGCGCGTTAGTACCCATTGTATGATGGTGTGGGTGGAGTTGAGTCATCGTTACTGACTGTATATAAAGAGCCTTATTTTCCCATTAAAGTATCTATCCGTTTGGAACCAGAGAACAGAGCTGTGTGTGTCTCATTTCTGGGGGAATCCGTATGGGTCATGTTTTCTGGATTGTGGAGTGTCGATAACTGTCTTGGGTTTGGAATGGAATATCTTAAACAGCATTAACCCCTGTTGTCCCATTTGGGGTTCCGTTACACCACATTTGGCCATTAGATGGCGAAAAGTACCATAGAAATGATCTCCATCTAGTGGCCAAATGCAATCATTTCCATTGTAAATGAATGGAAACCGTTCGACCAGCACAGAAAATATCCTAATAACATTCATCTTTCCCCCATTCACACAGAAGGAATGTACATGGACTTTCCCCGGGGGAATTGCTAGGCACATATTTTATGAATAGACCCCTAAATGTCAGGAGACGTTTATATAAAGATGGGAAGTATGGAGCAGATACATGAATAGACCTCCTAGCAATGTTATTACCAGGCTGCAGCTAGGGGGAGCTCTAATGTGTGAGCACAGCAGAGTGATCCCATCTAGCTCACATTAACCCTTTCACTCTCAGATGTTTTTGCATTATTTTGGGCCTGAAGATTAGATAAAACCCCCAAACATATATTATGTGATAGCAGAGACCCTGGAGAATAAAATGGTGGTGATTGTTAAGGTGTTCCTCGTACACAAATTCCCCCTTAATATCCGGGTTTATTTTCTCCTTTCCCCCATTTTCTATGGTGTGATCTTTTCTACAATACTTTGTTATAATAATGTAACACGTTGTGTATTGTATGACTCCGCCCCCACATTCCAGACAAGTCATTTTCCTGACCAATCGCATTTCTTCCTTTTTACTATTTCCTGATTCTATGACTGTAATCTGTTTAAAAGTAAAAATGATAATAAAAAAATGTATTGAAGAGAAATGACAGGTTGTGTGTGTGGGTGGAATGAGAAGAATTGCTGGTGGTGTTGTCACCTGTCACAGCAGTCACACCTGCTTTCCCGGCCAATGCACCAGATAAATGTTGCAGCAAAACGGCTCTTTGAGTTCTGGGAAACCAGGAATGGACTCCGGACACGGACTCCAGGAAAACAAAGCTTTTATTTCACCAGGGAAAGGAGCGACTCACGCCAGGATGCCAAGTGGCCTCTTCTAGGCGTTTACAACATATATATTTCCTCTTGTATAGACATTCCTTGGAACTTGGTAAAACATCTAAAAGCTTGTTAGCGAGTGACATCTGCGGCTTCTCCGTTATCTGTCTAATTTATAGGGATGAGCCGAAACACCCCCGGTTCGGTTTGCGGCAGAGCATGCGAACTGGCAATAAAACACTGTTAAAGTCTATGGGACACGAATATGAAAAATGTAAAGTGCTAATTGTAAAGGCTAATATGCAAGTTATTGTCATAAAAAGTGTTTGGGGACCCGGGTCCTGTCCCAGGGGAGTGTTTGGGGACCCGGGTCCTGTCCCAAGGGAGTGTTTGGGGACCCGGGTCCTGCCCCAGGGGAGTGTTTGGGGACCCGTGTCCTGCCCCAGGGGAGTGTTTGGGGACCCGGGTCCTGTCCCAGGGGAGTGTTTGGGGACCCGTGTCCTGCCCCAGGGGAGTGTTTGGGGACCCGGGTCCTGCTCCAGGGGAGTGTTTGGGGACCCGTGTCCTGCCCCAGGGGAGTGTTTGGGGACCCGTGTCCTGCCCCAGGGGAGTGTTTGGGGACCCGGGTCCTGTCCCAGGGGAGTGTTTGGGGACCCGGGTCCTGTCCCAGGGGAGTGTTTGGGGACCTGGTTCCTGCCCCAGGGGACATGTATCAATGCAAAATAAGTTTTTATAAACTGCAGTTTTCTCAGGAGCAGTGATTATAATAATGATTAAAGTGAAACAATAACAGTTTTCTATCTGGGGAGTGTCTATAGTATGCCTGTAAAGTGGCATATTTTTTCCCCGTGTTTAGAACAGTCCCGCAGCAGAATAACATTTGTAAAGGAAAGTAATTTGTCTAAAACTACTTGTGGCTGTAATGTAATGTTTGAAAGTAGGAGGCCGCCTGTATATACTATACGGACTGCACTATATACTTTGCCGAAAATTGGGCCTTATGTGTTGGTGGTACCCGAACACTGTAAGCCCTCACAGTTACTCTTGGTGGGCGCTGGAACGGGCCCTGCTGTGAAATATTAGATCAAAATTTTTAATTGCACGCCCCTGTTGAACAGGGGCAAAAAAAATTGGGTCTTAGGTCGTGGTTGGTGGTGCCACAACACTGTAACCCCTCACAGATACTCTTGTTGAGCACAGGAACGAGTCTTGCTATGAAATATTAGATAAAAAATTGTAATTACACGCCCCTGTTAAACAGGGGCAGATAAATTGGGCCTTAGGTAGTGGTACCTTGCAACAAAAATATTCTTAGAAGCCATCAACATGAACATTGAGGAAGAATAGGATAGTCACTCAGCATAATAGGATAGTCACTCAGCATAGGCAGTCTTCAAGGGATCCCACATCCATAGAAAAATCAATTGGTTACATCAGCATCAGGTGTTTGGTAGCTGGTGATCCAAGACTGATTCATTTTTATGAAGGTGAGCCGATCAACAGAGTCTGTGGACAGGCGCACTCTGTGATCGGTTACAAAGCCTCCAGCAGCACTGAATGTGCGTTCAGAAAGGACACTGGATGCAGGACAGGCCAGAAGCTTAATTGCATATTGTGCAAGCTCTGGCCAGTGGACCATCCTCAAAACCACACTATATTGTATATTAGAAAAAGTACAAAAGGCCATTCGGGGTATAGGCTACACTGGATGCAGAGTGTGTATATATATATATATATATATATATATACACACACACATGAGACTGACTATATATATATATATATATATATATATATATATATATATATATATATATATATATATATATATATATATATATATATTGAATATACTGCAGATAACTAACTGAATAACCTGCCTGCCTGCTCAATCTAAATCAAATTATCTCTCCGTCCATGCCAGCAACACACTACACAGGGCTGATGTGCAGGTAGCCCTATATAGTGTGGGGCGTGCACTTGGTCCCACAGAGCCATGATTGGCCAAAGGCACCCTGTCTTTGGCCAATTATGGCCCTCTTAGCCCCCTTATATCAGTGGTCAGTGGATACGGACATTCTTACATTGTCATCAGTGGGAAGACGGCCCCCCTAACAGATCATTGATGTCCGTTGTTAGAGAGCAAGAAATTGTCCATTGCTCAAGGAACCCCTAGAACCCTTTGGAGGAACCCTGGCTGAGAAAGGCTGGATTAGGCAGTGATATATTTCTCTCCCCCTTGGTGGGAGTGGAGATGACCCCATCTATAAGGATATATAGGGCCAGATTCAGAAAGAGTTATGCCGGCGTATATCGATATGCGCTGCGTAAGTCTAAAGTTGCGCCGTACCCACAAAACTAGATACGCCTGAAAATAGGCTTCCTCCGACCGGCGTAACTTTCCTGTGCCGGCGTATATTAGGTGCATATTTACGCTGGACGCATCTGACGCGCCCATTGATTCCCTATTCAAATATGCAAATGAGGGAGATATGCCGATTCCTGAACGTATTTGGGTCCGGCGCAGGCTAAGTGTGGCGCGCGTAAGTTTGTTTGTTTGTTTGTTTGTTTTTATTTCTTAATTACTCGTTTTTATTTCTTAATTACTCGCTTTACAACAAATTTAATGGTTTCGTTGCGAGGCCATCAGAAACAAAATCAACATAGTTCAGACATAAAGGTACACAAAAAACATAGAAAATGTAAAACATGATTAAAGGAGGAAAAAAATTTGTCACATTGAGTCCATTAATATACATTTAGGTTAATTAACTTTTCATTCATCTAGGGCATCCATATCTAAAATAGTTCATTTTTAGAGTTAGATTACAAAATTCACATACCAAATATCACTGACTACATTTTTCTATATACAGTACTCAATCAAACTACATAATCTAATCAGATCCAGGGTTGCGTAGGTGACCTTTCATCATTTTTTTGAATTGGTTAAAAGTTTTTGCCCTTCTAATATCAATCGGCAGAGCATTCCATTGCACCGCCGCTTGGTATGAGAATGAGCGACCACCAATTCGGATATTTTTATTTTTGGGATGTTTACGCGATAATATCCATCTTCGCGTAACTGTCGCGTTGGAACATGTTTGACAACCTTATCCATTATATAAGTGTTAAGTCCGGCGTAAAGTTATTCCTACAAATAGCTGCTTTATCTTTCAACCTGACGGGCACAGGTCAGCTGGAGAGCAGCTCCAGCAGCACCGTTACCGACGAACTTAGCAAGCTGAGCAACCACACTTGCAGAACAACACACATCTGTATGCCAACATGCCAGGGGCAGCCGTGGTCCTAGCACTACTAATGGGTCCACCGGTACGGAGGGGGAGGGCACGTGAGAGGATATACCGAACGCGCATGAGCCTTTTTGGCATGGGTGATGGGGAGGTGTATCACATCTTCAGATTCAGCCCTGCTGCCATCCTGGAACTAACCACAGCCCTGCAGGATGACATCATCAGCCCAACACACCGCTCACAAGCAGTGCAGCCACTGTCTGGGCTTATTTATGCACCCGGCATATCCCAGTAAGTTAGGCCGGCATATCCCAGTAAGTTGGGCCGGCGTAGTTGTGAACATGCTCACAGGGAAACGATCAGACGCCGAGGTCACTGAGCATGCTCCGTGGATGATATGCCAGGCGTAAGTTTCAGACTCAGACCATCATTTGCATAAGGTCACACCCACTTTCACCTACTTGCGCCTTCACATTTACGTTACGCCGGAACAAACTTAAGAGCAAGTGCTTGGCGAATACTGTATTTGCCTCACTGGTTTGCGTCCGTGGAACGTATATGCGCTGCGTTACGCCGGCACAAAGATGCACCCATCTACCTGAATCTGGCCCATACAATACATACACACACAGGAGAAGGCCGTGTTCACACTACGAGACGTTTCTCAAGGCTGCAGGTCCTCTGAGATCCACAAGGTGGTGATCTCGCTTCTACCATAGAGAAAGGAAGTCTCTATGGAAGAAAGGAAGTGATGTCAGCTTCAAACAGGAAGTGATGTCAGGTATAAATACGAAGTTCCGGGTGAGAGGTGAGTCAGGAGAACGAAGAGGGAAGACATCTCTGGAAAACCGCAACAGAGGAGGTAATAAGATCTTATCTTCTATTTACACCCAGTAACCCCGTCATGTCCGTCCTCTTCCTCCATAGTCACTGTGACGTCTTTTATCTCCAGCAGATGATGATACACACATATATAGTGTGGAGACCTAGATTAACCCCTTCAGGGGCAGAACATTCCCCATAGAGAATTGTACAACCAGTACAGTCCAGATCATTCTCTCGTATCAATTATTGGTCTACAGGTAGCCTGTATACATCACTTGACCAATGAGGATGGAGGAGGACCGGAGTCACATGACTGAGAGGATACTAAACCTCACCCTGGAGATCATCTACCTGCTGACCGGAGAGGTGAGGAGGATTCTGGGAGATCACATGACATCACTCTTATCTCTATTAATAATACAGACCTGACCGGAGAGGTGAGGAGGATTCTGGGAGGTCACATGACATCACTCTTATCTCTATTAATAATACAGACCTGACCGGAGAGGTGAGGGGGATTCTGGGAGGTCACATGACATCACTCTTATCTCTATTAATAATACAGACCTGACCGGAGAGGTGAGGGGGATTCTGGGAGGTCACATGACATCACTCTTATCTCTATTAATAATACAGACCTGACCGGAGAGGTGAGGGGGATTCTGGGAGGTCACATGATATCACTCTTATCTCTATTAATAATACAGACCTGACCGGAGAGGTGAGGAGGATTCTGGGAGGTCACATGACATCACTCTTATCTCTATTAATAATACACAGACCTGACCGGAGAGGTGAGGAGGATTCTGGGAGGTCACATGACATCACTCTTATCTCTATTAATAATACAGACCTGACCGGAGAGGTGAGGGGGATTCTGGGAGGTCACATGACATCACTCTTGTCTAGTCTGGTCAATAGTCCATGTTCTTATTGTAGATGATGTCCGATGATTGATATCGGTTTATCTTTCTCCTGATCTGTAGGATTATGTTGTAGTGAAGAAGTCTAGTGGGGAGCCAATCTCAGGAGGATGGAGCCGGACCCAGAGATCCACCATGGTCCCTACCCCTCCATCTCCCATACCTGAGCAGAAGATCCTGGAACTGATCACCATGATGGTCCATCTTCTGACAGGAGAGGTGAGGAGGATTCTGGGAATTCTGGGACATTATCCAGTAACAGACAAGGGGTGTGTCTGGATGGTGACTGTATCATTGTGTGTGTCAGGTTCCTATAAGGTGTCAGGATGTCACTGTCTATTTCTCCATGGAGGAGTGGGAGTATTTAGAAGGACACAAGGATCTCTACAAGGACGTCATGATGGACAATCAGCCGCCCCTCACATCACCGGGTAAGAGGAGACTTTATTGTAAAGGAGAGAGCAGTACGGAGGCTCCACCCCCATCCCCCATCATCTGATAAACACATAGAAACAATGGATTCAGTCAGTGTGTGTGTTTCCTACAGATGGATCCAGTAATGGGAACCCACCAGAGAGATGTCCCTGTCCTCTGTATTCCCGGGATTATTCCACACAGGAAGGTCACACCATCCCCCACCATCATCAGGTAGATGAGGAACAATCACTGATCGTATCATTAGGATCTGTACATTATCTGCATTGTTACCATTGATGTCATTTTTATTCTATATTCAGAGTGGAGACCTGAGAGATCCTAAAGTTGAGGTTAAAGAAGAGATAAAAGAGGAGGATGATGAGGATGGGGTGATGGAGGAGGAACACAAAGATCTGTACCAGGACACCATGGAGGAGTCATCCAGCTACAGAAACCCACCAGAGAGATGTCCCCGTCCTCTGTATTCCCAGGATTCCACACAGGAAGGTCACACCATCCCCCACCATCATCAGGTAGATGAGGAACAATTATTGGTGGTTATGATTTATACACAAACATGTTTATTATAATGAATGTTTTATTATATATTCAGAGTGGAAACCTCGGGGATGATAATATTGTTGTTAAAGAAGAGATAAAGGAGGAGGATGAGGAGTATGGAGTGATGGAGGAGTTATCAGAAGGACACAAGGATATGATGGAGCCACCTAATACCAGGAACGCCCCAGAGAGATGTCCCCGTCCTCTGTATTCCCCGGATTCCACACAGGAAGGTCACACCATCCCCCACTGTTACAAGGTCGGTGGGGCGGAGCATCTAGAACATGGACTGGTGGAGATGATGTGTGGGTTTTGTATGTAAGTTTATATCTTACAGATGATATTCTCTCTCATTCTCTTGGTTTAGAGTGGAGATCCAATCGATATAGAATTTGAGGTGAAATCAGAAGAAGAAGAGACGTATGTGAGGGATGATCAGCAGTCTATGGAGGAGGATGGAATAACGGGGACATTTATAGAGGAGGACACTCCTACAGAGATCAGCACAGGTGGGTCATTAACACTAAATCCATTCCTCCACCCATACTGCTCACTGATTGGTCCAGAGTAGGGCGGGGACTGGGTGATATCAGCCTGTAATCCTCTGGTCACTTTCCTGAGCTGTGTTCCCCGTCCTGTATTCCTGTATTTCTCTCGGATAATCTTCCTTCTCTGTGCTGCAGACACAATTTATGTCTCTAGACTGGATTTATGGAGATTCTGGGGTTCAGCTCGCAGCAAAATGTTGATTTCTCTAGTCGTCTTCCAGGACAGCCTCTGAGACCTTGGGCTCCTCCCTCCGGGACCGGAAACACACCCCCCCATCACTTTAAAGGTACTCCTTCAGACCTCCCTCTTCAGTTATTTGTGTTTCCTACCAGAAGGGAAGGAGCACGCACCAGTAACATGTTAGGCTCAGATGTCCTAAGAGGACACCCGGATGGACTCTCCTCATCTGGGCACCCCCTGTCCTGTTGGTAAGAGAGAACTGCCGCCCCTGATGCTGCCACTTTCGCTCATAGGAGCTGGACCTCCGTAGACTTACAGTCCCAGCCCCCTGCACCGGTACCTGTAGGACTGAACGCTCCGGCCAAGGGGAGACTTCCTGAAGGCGGGAGACGCTGGCAGGATCCAACAGTTGGCGGAAGGGATCCGGCGCATCAGCAGTGGTCGGCAGGCGGGAGACGCTGGCTGGGCCACGGTGTTTGTACAACTTCCACGTACAATGCTGAGGGGCGGTACTGCGTTACAAAGACCGGAAGTGACGCGGACTTCCGGCGGAACAGCGTCATCGGAGGGCGCCGAGGAGACTCCGTTCCGGTCTCCAGCGCGGCGCGGCGCAGGGGAACAGACACCGGAGCGGGGGTTTCAAAAACGCTCGGCGAGGCCGCAGCAGAACCGCAACATGGAGGAAGCAACGCAGGCTACAGACTCCAGTGCAACGGGCTCCGGCGCCTCCCAGGTAAGGTGGCGAGAGCAGGCCACTTCTTACCCTGGGGGGCTAGATACCCTAGGGTATTTTCCTTGATCCCTCCCTGGGTGGGGAACTTTGGTGGAGAGCCGGTCACTTCCCATACTGATCCAGCACAGAGGTGGTGTGGGTCAGGGGGCTATTCTAATTGCCTGTCTGGTCTTTCTCTGCTCTAGGTTAAGACCCAGGATAGGACCCCTCTCTCTAGGGCACATAGTGCACCGTTGCTGTCAGAACCCACGGAGGCGCAGGCAGTACGGGAAGGGGAAGATAGGGGAAGTTTTCCCAGATCAGGGACCCCCTCTCAGGCAGACTCAGAGTCTGGGTCTGAGATTAAAGATTCCTCCAGGGGGACTAGATATAAACTGTCCTTGGAGGACGTAGGGGACTTGCTTAAAGCAATCTATGACACATTGGAAATACGGGAGGAACCAGTCCTACTTTCAAAGCATGACCAAATGTATCAGGGTAGTGCTCAGAAGTCCAGGGTATTCCCTGTGCATAAATCCTTGATCGACACGATCTTGCTGGAATGGGAACAGCCGGAGAGGCGACCCTTTTTCTCAGGTAGTCTTAAACGGAGATTCCCCTTTGAGACTGACGCAGAGTACCCATGGAATAAGGTTCCAAAGTTGGACGCTCCCTTGGCTAGGTTGTCCAAGAAAACGGATTTGGCATTTGATGTCATTAAAAGACCCCATGGATAAAAGAGGAGACGTGCTACTAAAAAGAGATTGGGACACGTCCTCGATAGGATTGAAGCCAGCCCTTGCAGCCACGTGTGTGGCCAGAAACCTTAAGTGCTGGCTTACACAACTGTAGTCACATATCTCAGCAGGTACTTCTAGGCAACAAATCCTGAAGTCATTCCCCATGCTTTTTAAAGCAGTGGGGTACCTAGGGGACGCCTCAGCAGAGTCGGTTAGACTAACGGCTAGGTCAGCAGCGCTGGTCAACGTGGCCAGATGAGCTGTATGTCTCAAGGCATGGACAGGTGATTCGGCCTCTTAAGTTATGTGGGCTCCCCTTTTCGGGCGATCACCTATTTGGATCCAGCCTCCAGGAGGCATTAGAAAGATCCCAGGATAGGAGGAGGAAGGCCGGGGGGTATACTCACATGTGTTTGTTGTGAAGAAGCCCTCGGGAAAATTCCGACTTATTCTAAATCTCCGTCCACTGAACAGGTACAGATACAAGCGGTTCAGGATGGAGTCTATATTTTCGGTAACCAACTTCCTGTTCCCAGGCTGCTTTATGGCAACCATGGACCTCAGGGATGCTTATTTGCACGTCCCGATACATCAAGAGTTCTAAAAATTTCTGAGACTAGCAGTGAAGAGAGGCTCACAGACGATTCACTATCAGTTCAAGGCTCTTCCATTCGGCCTGTCTTCCTCCCCAAGAATTTTTACCAAAGTTCTGGCGGAAGCGCTAGCCCCACTGAGGATCAAGGGTATCTTGGTGATACATTACTTGGACGACCTCCTGTTCATTGCCTCCTCCAAGCAACAGCTAAAGAAAGACCTTCAAGAGGACTGGAGTTTCCTTCAGTCCCTGGGGTGGTTAGTCAATCAAGAAAAATCCCAGCTATCCCCCTCTCAGGAAGTGCTGTATCTGGGATACAGGATTTCTTCGGTAGAAATTAAGATTCTCCTTCCCAGAGAGAAGATTCGAAAGGTGCAATTAGCAGTAGCTCTACTTCAGACCAATTTGGTTGTTTCGGTCAGAGAGGTGATGAGGGTTCTGGGGCTAATGTCGGCCTGCAGTTCCTTGGGCAAGACACCACCAGCGGCAGTTGCAAAACCTTATGCTGAGACACTGGGACGGCACAAGAGAAAATCTGGATCTTCTCATGCCCATCCCTACCAGCGTCAAAAGGGCGCTATGGTGGTGGTGGTCCCATCCCAACTTAGAAAAGGGTCTGCCTTGGAGTACATCGGCAGCCTTGGTGGTAACAACCGATGCCAGCGCCATCGGGTTGGGGAGCCCACCTGGAGGGGAACTTGGTCCCAGACGGAAACCCGTCAATCTTCCAATCAGAAGGAACTCCTGGCAGTTCTAAGAGCTTTAGAGGCCTTTCGATCGCGGGTAGTAGGACACCATCTCCAAGTAAGATCGGATAATGCGACAACGATCGCCTATATAAACAAACAGGGGGGCACAAGGAGCCCTGCTCTTCAGGCCATATCAAACAGACTGTTCGGCTGGGCCGAGAGAAACCTGGCCTGATTGTCTGCAGTCCACCTGAAGGGGATCCAGAACACCTTAGCCGATTTCCTCAGCCGGCAAACGGTAAGCCAGGACGAGTGGTCCCTCAATGGGGAAATATTCAGGGAAATAACATCGCAGTGGGGACAGCCAGAGATGGACCCACCGTGGTTCCTTCCGAACAGGGAGGACCTGATCTCCTTGGGGCCGGTCCTGCACCCACAATTAGAGGGTTTAAGACTAACAGCGTGGTATCTGAGGAACAATTTCTGAGAGCGCACGGATTCTCAGACAAGGTGATCAAGACGTTGTTGGAATGTCGCAAACCGATAAGTCGGGCTATTTATGCAAAAGTCTGGAAGAGATTCAGCTCTTGGCTAGCCGAGCGAGGTCGAGACCAATCTGACATACCAGCAGTACTGGACTTTCTGCAAGCTGGGGTAGATCTAGGACTATCCTACAGCACCCTCAAGGTACAAACATCTGCCTTAACCTTATTTCTTGAGACTCCGCTCCAGCAAAATCTGTTTGTTTAGAATTTTTTTAAGGCCCTGACTAGGTCCAAACCCGTCAAAGTGAAATCCTGTCCCCCCTGGGACTTGTCTCTAGTTCTTAGAGCTCTCATCAAGCAGCCTTTCGAAACCCCTGGAGAAATCTTCTCTAAAAAATATTGTTTTGAAGACAGTTTTGTTAATAGCGATCACATCGGCCAGGAGGGTCGGTGATCTACAGGCCCTATCCATTAGGGAGCCCTTTTTGTTAATTTTAGAGGATAGAGTCATCCGTAAAACAGATCCTAATTTTCTTCGAAAGTGCCTTCCTTATTTCATAGGACTCAGGACATTGTCCTACCGACCTTCCAGTCCCCTTTAGAAGGTGATGAAGGAGAATCTTTTAGTTCTTTAGATGTTAAGAGAAGCCTTTTAATTTATTTAGAAGTTACCAAAGGGTTCAGGTGCTCAGATTCACTTTTTGTTAATTTTGTGGGTGCCTGCAAGGGTTATAGGGGATCCAAATCATCTATTGCAAGATGGCTAAAAATGGCTATTAGTGAAGCCTACCAATCTGAGGGTAAACAACCGCCCGTGGTAAAGGCACACTCAACCCGCGCAGTTGCAACATCGTGGGCAGAGAGGGCCGGAGCCTCCCTGGAGGACATATGTAAAGCGGCAACATGGTCTTCCTTTTCTACATTTGCGAGACATTATCGCTTGGATCTGCTCTCTCACAGAGAACAAACCTTTGGAATGAAATTTCTCCAGACAGTAACCCTACCCTAAAAAAAAAAATGGGTAAGTTTCTTGCTTATCATCTTAGAGGCTGTCCTGGAAGACGACTAGAGAAAGCCAGAGTTAGGCTTACCGGTAACTCTGTTTCTAGGAGTCTTCCAGGACAGCCAGGATTATTTTCCCACCCGGTATTGATATAGGTACGGGGATTGTGGAACTAACATTGTGATAGTATACTATGTCTTTCAGAGTCTTCCGGTGTTTCTTGGATAACTGAGAAAGGAGGTCTGAAGGAGTACCTTTTAAAGTGATGGGGGTGTGTGTCTCCTGTCCCGGAGGAAGGAGCCCAAGGTCTCAGAGGCTGTCCTGGAAGACTCCTAGAAACACAGTTACCGGTAAGCCTAACTCCGGCTTTTCACCATAGGGTTTGCTTGACCTAGACACCTGGGGTATGTACCTTGGGTGTTCTGCCCCATGCCCGGGTCTAGTGAGATCTCTGACAGAACAATTCTCCCGGGTTACTTGCTCTGTTATTTGCTGGCTGTGCCGGGTGGAGGGATATGTCTGTATAGTCTCAGACCCAAGTCACTGAGTGCAGTCTCAGGAGATGGGAGGCAGCGGTGTGGGATCTCTGCAACTTGTCTCCAGTAATCATTTCACCCACCACTGATTACTGACTATCAATATCATGAGTCCTGACCCCTGCACTATATACTCTATGTTGTACATTACATACTCCTGACCCTCGTCCTATAATCCCCTCATCACTGTCACTCCTATAAAAGACAGTTCTCGTTGTGTCCTCACTCTCTGACTAAGGTCCATGAATAAAGAAATGATCTGGTGGGAGATCAGAGGAGCCATTTACTAGTTACCTTGAGGGGGGAATTGTAAGATCCTCAGAGACAAAGCTGCCTAATGTGGGCGGAGTCCTGGTTTAGGGGAACCAATCAGCTCATGTCAAGTAATAATCTTTGTATTTCTATTTTAGTGGATGGACGGGAGATGAGGAAAACCTCAGAGGATTGTCTCACTTTGTCTCCAGACTGTAAAGTAGAAGATGAGGACATCACACAGTATAGTCCAGGAGAAAACCCGACTACCTCAAATGTCCATCCGGCACCACACAGTGTAGATGGACCATCGTATTCCTCTTATCCTGAGGAACCTCAGACTATGCGGGACGGTGGCGGACCATCGTATTCCTCTTATCCTGAGGAACCTCAGACTGTGCGGGACGGTGCCGGACCATCGTATTCCTCTTATCCTGAGGAACCTCAGACTGTGCGGGACGGTGCCAGACCATCGTATTCCTCTTATCCTGAGGAACCTCAGACTGTGCGGGACGGTGCCGGACCATCGTATTCCTCTTATCCTGAGGAACCTGAGACTGTGCGGGACGGTGCCGGACCATCGTATTCCTCTTATCCTGAGGAACCTCAGACTGTGCGGGACGGTGCCGGACCATCGTATTCCTCTTATCCTGAGGAACCTCAGACTGTGCAGGACGGTGCCGGACCATCGTATTCCTCTTATCCTGAGGAACCTCAGACTGTGCGGGACGGTGCCGGACCATCGTATTCCTCTTATCCTGAGGAACCTCAGACTGTGCGGGAAGGTGCCGGAACATCGTATTCCTCTTATCTCGAAGAACCTCAGACTGTGCGGGACAATGCTGTCTTTCCAACACATAAGAGTCCTGAGTGCAGGAAATGTTTTTCAGAGAAGTCCAAGCTTTCCACACATCAGAGATCTCACACGGGGGAGAAGCCTTTTTCCTGTTCTGAGTGCGGGAAATGTTTTTTAGAGAAGTCCAATCTTTCCACACATCAGAGATCTCACACGGGGGAGAAGTCTTTTTCCTGTTGTGAGTGCGGAAAATGTTTTTCAATGAAGTCCACTCTGTACAGACATCAGAGATCTCACATGGGGGAGAAGCCGTATTCCTGTTCTGAGTGCGGGAAATGTTTTTCAATGAAGTCCAGGCTTTCCACACATCAGAGATCTCACACGGGGGAGAAGCCTTTTTCTTGTTGTGAGTGCGGAAAATGTTTTTCATATAAGTCCAATCTTTCCGCACATCAGAGATTTCACATGGGGGAGAAGCCTTTTTCCTGTTCTGAGTGCGGGAAATGTTTTTCATTGAAGTCCAGTCTTTCCAAACATCAGAGATCTCACACGGGGGAGAAGCCTTTTTCCTGTTCTGAGTGCGGGAAATGTTTTTCAGAGAAGTCCAGTCTTTCCAAACATCAGAGATTACACACGGGGGAGAAGCCTTTTTCCTGTTCTGAGTGCGGGAAATGTTTTTCAGATAAGTCCAGTCTTTCCAAACATCAGAGATTACACACGGGGGAGAAGCCTTTTTCCTGTTCTGAGTGCGGGAAATGTTTTTCAGTGAAATCCAATCTTTCCAGACATCAGAGAATACACACGGGGAGAAGCCTTTTTCCTGTTCTGAGTGCGGGAAATGTTTTTCATTGAAGTCCAGTCTTTCCAAACATCAGAGATCTCACACGGGGGAGAAGCCTTTTTCCTGTTCTGAGTGCGGGAAATGTTTTTCAGAGAAGTCCAGTCTTTCCAAACATCAGAGATCTCACACGGGGGAGAAGCCTTTTTCCTGTTCTGAGTGCGGGAAATGTTTTTCAGATAAGTCCAGTCTTTCCAGACATCAGAGATTACACACGGGGGAGAAGCCTTTTTCCTGTTCTGAGTGCGGGAAATGTTTTTCAGTGAAATCCAATCTTTCCAGACATCAGAGATCTCACACGGGGGAGAAACCTGTTTCCTGTCCTGAGTGAGGGAATTGTTCCTCACTGAAGTCCTGTCTTCCTGTACATCAGGGGTCCCACACAACCCTCGAGGTGTATTAGTGCGTTCGGGAAATGTCTTGTATGTGAATGTTGCTGGACATGTGGGGAAGAAGCACACCCTGATATACGGGTGAAACTCGAGAAATTAGAATATGGTGCAAAAGTTCATTTATTTCACGAATGCAACTTAAAAGGCGGGACGAATATATGAGAGAGACTCATTACATGCAAAGCAAGAGGGTTCAAGCCGTGATTTGTCATCATTGTGATGATTGTGGCTTCCAGCCCATGAAAACCCCAAATCCACAATCTCAGAAAATTCCAATATTCCATGCAATCAATAAAACACGGATTGTACAGAGAAGGATATGGCACCTCTGAAAAGTAGAAGCTGCGTATTAATTGTGTGAAAATAGTGCAGCGCTGCGTATCTATAAATCTTATATAAACAAATAATTATACATTCCATAAATCTATTTATGAAAAAAGAAATAAATGATAAAAAAACAGTTGATATGGAGGTTTCCAAAGCTGTCACCGCTGTGAAAAATCCTATTTAAATGGATCCAATATTCAGTGCGCACCCCCACCTGCTAAAATGCATGCTCACCTCAAGGGTGAGTATAAAACTCATAGACAGATCACTCCTCGTGTCCGATCACGATCCCTCCACTTTACCAATGGTAGTAATTCCTACAGTCTCCAGACTGCACCTCTGTGTGGGGAATCAACGTATAAATTGTCTCCAAACACCACCTTCCTCCATTCACTTATTAATAATCACTTCTATATCCCGGGGGGGGGGGGAAGGACATGAAAGAAAAAACACAAGTACCATAGTGCTCTCTGCTTCTCAATTTATTATTTATTTAATGAGACAAGGCAAGGCTGCCCACTGTCACCTATTATTTTCATTTTAACAATTGAACCATTTTTAAGGAAGATACGGGCAAATCAAAACATCAGAGGACTAAAAATAGAAAAAGAAGAACAGAAAGTGGCAGCATATGCGGACGACCTAATATTTTTTATAACCTCCCCAGTCATCTCTTTACCAGTATTATTGGCAGAAATTAGAGAGTACGGAAAATTTTCAAATTTCAAAGTCAACTATGGGAAATCAGAGGCAATGGGGATAGAAACAAATGCGGTATTACTTGAACAGATAAAAACACAATTTAATTTTAGATGGACAGATTCCCACATAAGTTACTTGGGAACAAAAATAACAAGGAACTTAAATAAATGATATGAAGTTAATTATGTAGCACTGGCCAGGCGAATAAAATTAGACCTAGTGAGATGGGACAAGGAAATATTCACCTGGTTTGGGCGGACGAACATACTGAAAATGAATGTGCTACCCAAAGTCTTATACTTAATTCAGGCCCTGCCAATCAAGATTCCACAAAGTTTCCTAAGGGAACTAAGATCAAGTTTTCTGAAATTTATCTGGGCAGGAAAACCTGCAAGGATACGTAGAGCCATCCTATCACTTCCGAAGGGGGAAGGAGGAATCGGATTCCCAGACCTGGTAAAATACCAGGAAGCAGCCCACTTAGTCAGAGTAACAGAATGGTGCGGGCAAAATAGGAAACCATGGATAAAAATAGAAGAAACTACAGTGGAAATACCACTGGATGGTCTAAGCTGGATCCCCGAAGCAGAATTAACAACAGATGTAAAGAGACATCCAATGGTAGGAGCGACTATCCAAATAACTAAAAAGATTTTTGAAAAAACAAACATGTCAAAATATCCCAGCCCAATGACTCCGATCCTGGGTACTAAGACATTTCAACCAGGTTTGGAAGATCTAAGATTCAAAGCCCTACGATATAGAGGTATAAGTAGAATTATTCATTTTTCAAAAAATAACCGAATAATGACAAGGGAAGAGCTTGAAAGAGAAGTTACACCACACTTGGACTCTCTAAGATGGTTGCAACTAGAAGCATTTCTACGGATATTAGCAAAGTCTTATATAGTAGTTAGGGAACCTTCTAAATTCGAACAGATATGTCTAGAAGGGAAGCCTAAGAGACACATGCTATCTTACTTTTATGCAACACTTATCAACTTAGAGATACCACAAGAACTCCCGTTTATGCAAGCATGGGAGAACGAGCTGGGATTAATATTCTCCCAAGAACAAAAAAATTAGGATCCTCCGGTTTACTCATAAAGCCTCTGTGGCAAGTAAATATGAGGAGGGGAGCTATAAAATTTTAACAAGGTGGTATAGAACACCAACAGTATTACATCGTATATACCCGCAGACCCCAGATAGGTGTTGGAGATGCCATGCAGCAGAGGGGACACTACTACATATTTTTTGGGAATGTGCAAAAATAAAAGAATTCTGGGAAACGGTGATAGAAACGATCCAAAAAATCACAGGGATTAACCTAGAAGGTAGACCATCAGCTGTGCTATTACTGGATATCCCAATGTCAGTAGAAAAATACAAAAACTCGCTGTTAAGACATCTCATTATAGCTGCGAGAGCATGTATCCCGATCCTGTGGAAGCAAGAGATCTCCCCATCTAAAGCTCAGTGGATCGCGAGAGTGGCGGAGATTCAAATAATGGAGAATCTCACAATGACATCGAAGGATGAAGATGAGAGATACCGGAAGATATGGGCTCCATATCTAAGGTATAGAGAGGAGCAGGGGGGATAGATGTGTAAGGGGGGGGGGGAGATGGCCGATGGGGGAATGGATAAGGAAGCCCCCTTTTTTTTTTTTGAGGAAGGGAGGGGGTGAAATAGGGGGGAATAGACCGGTAAGAAATAAGAGTGTACATGAATTCACAGAAGTTAAGGAGAGGGAGAAAGGAGCTGAAAGGAAGGGGGTTCATTGGTTTCCTCCTTTTTGGCTAATTATTAATTATTATTATATATTTATTTTTTTCTCTCGATCTCTCTCTCTCTCTTTTGGTTATAATTGATTTAAATGAACGTAAAGAAATATGTGAATGTGTAACTTGAAACTTTGGAAAAGAAAAAAGTAGAAAATAAAGAATTTATAAAGGACATGAAAGAAAAAACACAAGTACCATAGTGCTCTCTGCTTCTGAATTTATTATAAAAGCCCCCCCCCCTAAAAAGTTAAGCAGGAACAAAAATTGTCTCTGGACAGCCGCACTCTGAACAAATTGTCGCCTTTATTAAAAGAAGGACAGCACTACAAGTCACAGCAAAATAAAACCCGACTGCTGACGCGTTTCGCACTGAAACTAGTGCTTAGTCATAGCGAGAGTCCCCTAAAAAGTTACACTTACAAGAAATAATAATAAAAACAGCAAGTATCAAATCACCAGCTCATTCACCGCCGTCTAGACCCACGGCGCTTCCCTGACGTCACAGATAGGCTCCTCCCTTCTAAACGCATGTTGGCCTCTCATTGGCCTTCTTCAGTAGATGGGTGGGTCAAATGAGGTGAAACATTATATACCTGCCTGTTGCCTAGGCAACCCTTCTGGCATCACCACAGTCTGTGAGGACACGCCCTCTTCCTGTGACTACAGAGCTCACATTTCATAGAGCTGGAGAGCGTGTCACCCAAATCTGCAAACCAGCAGGGCGCTCTCACTCGATCACACCGCTGAGCTCCGTGGTGATGTCCCGTTACATCGCACACTCATGTGGAGATTAGATTGTATCGCCATATACATACAATAAAAAAACAAGTCTAAAATAAAATGAAAAGATGTTCCTATGTGATAAAACCCGAGGGGTTCTAATGGTAAAATAGCGCAGCTTCTGCTGTTTAAAGGATTTACTTTGCGTTCTGGACGAATGACGAATCGTGAGACAAATTTGTGAATAAAAACCGTGTGTTTAATATACACACTATAAAGGATAATGTAACGGTATGGCCCGTGGGACCCAGAGGCTCTTGCCTCAGCCTCACCAATGACTCTTGTGTCTAGGGTCATCCGATGTCCACTAGGGGCATAGGATGACTGAGAACTGATATCTCGGATTACATGAGATGGGACAGTAATGATAATCCACAATATATTCAGAATATCTTGAACTATTACTGGTTGTTGATTCTGAACTCAACAGGTTAATTGAAAGATGTCATCACCTCCAGCTACCTGGCTGTAATGTATGATAAAGCTTGCTGTGATTGCATTCTATGGTCTATTGTGCTAATTAAGTCTGCTACTGTGGTGATGTGGAATGGAGCTTGGTAGACAGTCTGGCTTCTGAAGACCTTTTTTATTGTGTGATGCTAATTAACACTGTGTTGTGTGAATTTCTATTGATGATAATGTGTGTTGTGAATTAGCACAGTCTAAAAGGTCAGATGTCTGACTTGCCAGCTGTAGGTCATTAGAATTGGACTCAGAATGTCTGACTAAAGAAATGTGTATTGTATAAGCAGGTGTCCATGTTAAAAGAGGGGGTGCGTTAGTACCTATTGTATGATGTTGTGGGTGGAGTTGAGTCATTGTTACTGACTGTATATAAAAAGCCTTATTTTCCCATTAAAGTATCTATCCGTTTGGAACCAGAGAACAGAGCTGTGTGTGTCTCGTTTCTGGGGGAATCCATATGGGTCGTGTTCGCCGGATTGTGGAGTGTCGATAACTGTCTTGGTTTTGGAATGTAATATCTTAAAACAGCATTAACCCCTGTCCCATTTGGGGTTCTGTTACACCACATTTGGCCATTAGAGGGCGCTAAGTACCATAGAAATGATCTCCATCTAGTGGCCAAATGCAATCATTTCCATTGTAAATGGATGGAAACCGTTCGACCAGCACAGCAAATATCCTAATAACATTCATCTTTCCCCCATTCACACAGAAGGAATGTACATGGACTTTCCCCGGGGGAATTGCTTTGCACATATTTTATGAATAGACCCCTAAATGTCAGGAGACGTTTATATAAAGATGGGAAGTATGGAGCAGATAAATGAATAGACCTCCTAGCAATGTTATTACCAGGCTGCAGCTAGGGGGAGCTCTAATGTGTGAGCACAGCAGAGTGATCCCATCTAGCTCACATTAACCCTTTCACTCTCAGATGTTTTTGCATTATTTTGGGCCCGAAGATTAGATAAAACCCCCAAACATATATTATGTGATAGCAGAGACCCTGGAGAATAAAATGGTGGTGATTGTTAAGGTGTTCCTCGTACACAAATTTCCCCTTAATATCCGGGTTTATTTTCTCCTTTTCCCCCATTTTCTATGGTGTGATCTTTTCTACAATACTTTGTTATAATAATGTAACACGTTGTGTATTGTACGACTCCGCCTCCACATTCCAGACAAGTCATTTTCCTGACCAATCGCATTTCTACCTTTTTACTATTTCCTGATTCTATGACTGTAATCTGTTTAAAAGTAAAAATGATAATAAAAAAATGTATTGAAGAGAAATGACAGGTTGTGTGTGTGGGTGGAATGAGAAGAATTGCTGGTGGTGTTGTCACCTGTCACAGCAGTCACACCTGCTTTCCCGGCCAATGCACCAGATAAATGTTGCAGCAAAACGGCTCTTTGAGTTCTGGGAAACCAGGAATGGACTCCGGACACGGACTCCAGGAAAACAAAGCTTTTATTTCACCAGGGAAAGGAGCGACTCACGCCAGGATGCCAAGTGGCCTCTTCTAGGCGTTTACAACATATATATTTCCTCTTGTATAGACATTCCTTGGAACTTGGTAAAACATCTAAAAGCTTGTTAGCGAGTGACATCTGCGGCTTCTCCGTTATCTGTCTAATTTATAGGGATGAGCCGAAACACCCCCGGTTCGGTTTGCTGCAGAACATGCGAACTGGCAATAAAACACTGTTAAAGTCTATGGGACACGAATGTGAAAAATGTAAAGTGCTAATTGTAAAGGCTAATATGCAAGTTATTGTCATAAAGAGTGTTTGGGGACCTGGGTCCTGTCCCAGGGGAGTGTTTGGGGACCCGGGTCCTGTCCCAAGGGAGTGTTTGGGGACCCGGGTCCTGCCCCAGACAGGGTGTTTGGGGACCCGGGTCCTGTCCCAGGGGAGTGTTTGGGGACCCGTGTCCTGCCCCAGGGGAGTGTTTGGGGACCCGGGTCCTGTCCCAGGGGAGTGTTTGGGGACCCGTGTCCTGCCCCAGGGGAGTGTTTGGGGACCCGGGTCCTGCTCCAGGGGAGTGTTTGGGGACCCGGGTCCTGTCCCAGGGGAGTGTTTGGGGACCCGGGTCCTGTCCCAGGGGAGTGTTTGGGGACCCAGGTCCTGTCCCAGGGGAGTGTTTGGGGACCGGGGTCCTGCCCCAGGGGAGTGTTTGGGGACCTGGGTCCTGCCCCAGGGGAGTGTTTGGGGACCCGTGTCCTGCCCCAGGGGAGTGTTTGGGGACCCGGGTCCTGTCCCAGGGGAGTGTTTGGGGACCCGGGTCCTGTCCCAGTGGAGTGTTTGGGGACCCGGGTCCTGTCCCAGGGGAGTGTTTGGGGACCCGGGTCCTGTCCCAGGGGAGTGTTTGGGGACCTGGTTCCTGCCCCAGGGGACATGTATCAATGCAAAATAAGTTTTTATAAACTGCAGTTTTCTCAGGAGCAGTGATTATAATAATGATTAAAGTGAAACAATAACAGTTTTCTATCTGGGGAGTGTCTATAGTATGCCTGTAAAGTGGCATATTTTTTCCCCGTGTTTAGAACAGTCCCGCAGCAGAATAACATTTGTAAAGGAAAGTAATTTGTCTAAAACTACTTGTGGCTGTAATGTAATGTTTGAAAGTAGGAGGCCGCCTGTATATACTATACGGACTGCACTATATACTTTGCCGAAAATTGGGCCTTATGTGTTGGTGGTACCCGAACACTGTAACCCCTCACAGTTACTCTTGGTGGGCACTGGAACGGGCCCTGCTGTGAAATATTAGATCAAAAATTGTAATTGCACGCCCCTGTTAAACAGGGGCAAAAAAATTGGGTCTTAGGCCGTGGTGGTGGTGCCACAACACTGTAACCCCTCACAGATACTCTTGTTGAGCACAGGAACGAGTCTTGCTATGAAATATTAGATTAAAAATTGTAATTACACGCCCCTGTTAAACAGGGGCAGATAAATTGGGCCTTAGGTAGTGGTACCTTGCAACAAAAATATTCTTATGCCGCGTACACATGGTCGTTTTTTGCGATGAAAAAAAACAACGTTTTTTAAAACGTCATTTAAATTGATGGTGTGTGGGCAAAACGTCGTTTTTTGTCTTCAAAAAAACAACCAAAAAAAAAATTCCAACATGCTTGAATTTTTTGTGTCGTTTTTCAAAACGTCGTTTTTTACTTCACAGAAAACGTCGTTTTTTTTCATCGCAAAAAAACGACCGTGTGTACGCCGCATTAGAAGCTATCAACATGAACATTGAGGAGGAATAGGATAGTCACTCAGCATAATAGGATAGTCACTCAGCATAGGCAGTCTTCAAGGGATCCCACATCCATAGAAAAATCAATTGGTTACATCAGCATCAGGTGCTTGGTAGCTGGTGATCCAAGACTGATTCATTTTTATAAAGGTGAGCCGATCAACAGAGTCTGTGGACAGGCGCACTCTGTGATCGGTTACAAAGCCTCCAGCAGCACTGAATGTGCGTTCAGAAAGAATGCTGGATGCAGGACAGGCCAGTAGCTCAATTGGATATTGTGCAAGCTCTGGCCAGTGGTCCATCCTCAAAACCACACTGTATTGTATATTAGAAAAAGTACAACAGGAGTGGCCTGCAGTCAGGTATAGGCTACACTGGATGCAGAGTGTGTGTGTATATATATATATATATATATATATATATACACATGAGACTGACATATATATATATTGAATATACTGCAGATAACTAACTGAATAACCTGCCTGCCTGCTCAATCTAAATCAAATGATCTCTCCGTCCATGCCAGAAACACACTACACAGGGCTGACGTGCAGGTAGCCTTATATAGTGTGGGGCGTGCACTTGGTCCCACTGAGCCATGATTGGCCAAAGGCACCCTGTCTTTGGCCAATTATGGCTCTCTTAGCCCCCTTATATCAGTGGTCAGTGGATAAGGACATTCCTACGTCGTCATCGGTGGGAAGACGGCCCCCCTTACAGATCATTGATGTCAGTTGTTAGAGAGCAAGAAATTGTCCATTGCTCAAGGAACCCTTTGGAGGAACCCTGGCTGAGAAAGGCTGGACTAGGCAGTAATATATTTCTCTCCCCCTTGGTGGGAGTGGAGATAACCCCATCTATAAGGATATAGGGCCAGATTCAGAAAGAGTTATGCCGGCGTATGTCGATATGCGCTGCGTAAGTCTAAAGGGGACTTATCTATGCGCCGTACCCACAAAACTAGATACGCCTGAAAATAGGCTTCCTCCGACCGGCATATAGGTGCATATTTACGCTGGACACATCTGGCGCGCCCATTGATTTCCTATTCAAATATGCAAATGAGGGAGATGTGCCGATTCCTGAACGATTTTGGGTCCGGCGCAGGCTAAGTGCGCCGCGCGTAAGTGTTAATTCCGGCGTAAAGTTATTCCTACAAATAGCTGCTTTATCTTTGCACCTGACGGGCACAGGTCAGCTGGAGAGCAGCTACAGCAGCACCGTTACCGACGAACTTAGCAAGCTGAGCAACCCCACTTGCAGGACAACACACATCTGTATGCCAACATGCCAGGGGCAGCCGTGGTCCTAGCACTACTAATGGGTCCACCGGCACGTGAGAGGATATACCGAACGCGCATGAGCCTCTTTGGCATGGGTGATGAGGAGGTGTATCACCTCTTCAGATTCAGCCCTGATGCCATCCTGGAACTAACCACAGCCCTGCAGGATGACATCACCAGCAAGACACACCGCTCACAAGCAGTGCAGCCACTGTCTGGGCGTATTTATGTACCCGGCATATCCCAGTAAGTTGGGCTGGCGTAGTTGTGAGCATGCTCACAGGGAAATGATCAGACGCTGAGGTCACTGCGCATGCTCCGGGGATGATACGCCGGGCGTAAGTGTCAGATTCAGGCTCAGACCATCATTTGCATAAGGTCACACCCACTTCCACCTACTTGCGCCGGAACAAACTTGGCGAATACTGTGTTTGCCTCACTAGTTTGCGTCGGCGGAATGTATATGCGCTGCTTTACGCCGGCAAAAAGATGCACCCATCTACCTGAATCTGGCCCATACAGTACATACACACACAGGAGAAGGCCATGTTCACACTACGAGACGTTTCTCAAGGCTGCAGGTCCTCTGAGATCCACAAGGTGGTGATATCGCTTCTACCATCGAGAAAGGAAGTCTCTATGGGAGAAAGGAAGTGATGTCAGCTTCAAACAGGAAGTGATGTCAGGTATAAATAGGAAGTTCAGGGTGAGAGGTGAGTCGGGAGAACGAAGAGGGAAGATATCGCTAAAAGACGCAACAGAGGAGGTAATAAGATCGTATTTTCTATTTACACCCAGTAACCCCGTCATGTCCGTCCTCTTCCTCCATAGTCACTGTGACGTCTTTTATCTCCAGTAGATGATAATACGCACATATATAGTGTGGAGACCTAGATTAACCCCTTCAGGGGCAGAACATTCCCCATAGAGAATTCTCTTCATTCTGGAGATGTCATATTTCCCACCAATCACCTTCTCACCTCATCAGTCTATACTAATGGGTTATACCACTTTTATTGGGGATGGGGGGTTTCTATAGACAAAGGGTTAGAGGCGCCCGGACACTAAAACCCTTACAAGTGCTAAAAGAAATGTTCCTTTATGTGTAATCCCACTGGGGTTGGGGGGTGTTCTTACACAATAGAACCCCCTAATATTATCCCCCATACACCCCCATCCTAATATTGTACAACCAGTACAGTCCAGATCATTCTCTCTTATCAATTCTTGGTCTACAGGTAACCTGTATAGATCACATGACCAATGAGAATGGAGGAGGACCGGAGTCACATGACTGAGAGGATACTAAACCTCACCCTGGAGATCATCTACCTGCTGACCGGAGAGGTGAGGAGGATTCTGGGAGGTCACATGACATCACTCTTATCTCTATTAATAATACAGACCTGACCGGAGAGGTGAGGAGGATTCTGGGAGGTCACATGACATCACTCTTATCTCTATTAATAATACAGACCTGACCGGAGAGGTGAGGAGGATTCTGGGAGGTCACATGACATCACTCTTATCTCTATTAATAATACAGACCTGACCGGAGAGGTGAGGAGGATTCTGGGAGGTCACATGACATCACTCTTATCTCTATTAATAATACAGACCTGACCGGAGAGGTGAGGAGGATTCTGGGAGGTCACATGACATCACTCTTATCTCTATTAATAATACAGACCTGACCGGAGAGGTGAGGGGGATTCTGGGAGGTCACATGACATCACTCTTATCTCTATTAATAATACAGACCTGACCGGAGAGGTAAGGGGGATTCTGGGAGGTCACATGACATCACTCTTATCTCTATTAATAATACAGACCTGACCGGAGAGGTGAGGAGGATTCTGGGAGGTCACATGACATCACTCTTATCTCTATTAATAATACAGACCTGACCGGAGAGGTAAGGGGGATTCTGGGAGGTCACATGACATCACTCTTATCTCTATTAATAATACAGACCTGACCGGAGAGGTGAGGAGGATTCTGGGAATCTAACATGATATTCCTATTGGTTCCCCAATACAGAGATTTCCTCTTGTGAAGTCAGGTGATCACATGACCATCACAGTGCCTCCATGTGACTCCCTAAAACCTGAGAGACACAACATGGAGAAGATTCTAGAAGTCACCAAGAAGATGATGGAGCTGCTGACAGGAGAGGTGAGGAGGATTCTTGGAATTCTGGGACATTATCCAGTAACAGACAAGGGGTGTGTCTGGATGGTGACTGTATCATTGTGTGTGTCAGGTTCCTATAAGGTGTCAGGATGTCACTGTCTATTTCTCCATGGAGGAGTGGGAGTATTTAGAAGGACACAAGGATCTCTACAAGGACGTCATGATGGACAATCAGCCGCCCCTCACATCACCGGGTAGGAGGAGACTTTATTGTACAGGAGAGAGCAGTACGGAGGCTCCACCCCCATCCCCCATCATCTGATAAACACATAGAAACAATGGATTCAGTCAGTGTGTGTGTTTCCTACAGATGGATCCAGTAATGGGAACCCACCAGAGAGATGTCCCCGTCCTCAGGATTCCACACTGGTCAATATTAAAGAGGAGATAAAAGAGGAGGATGAGGAGTATGGAGTGATGGAGGAGTTATCAGAAGGACACAAGGATATGATGGAGCCACCCAATACCAGGAACCCCCCAGAGAGATGTCCCCGCCCTCTGTATTCCCGGGATTCCACACAGGAAGGTCACACCATCCCTCCTTATTTAAAGGTTGGTGGGACAGAACATCTAGACATGGACTTGTGGGGGGATGTGTGGATTTTATAGATGTGATGTCACAATAATAAAGTTTATATCTTACAGATGATATTCTCTCTCATTCTCTTGGTTTAGAGTGGAGATCCAATCGATATAGAATTTGAGGTGAAATCAGAAGAAGAAGAGACGTATGTGAGGGATGATCAGCAGTCTATGGAGGAGGATGGAATAACGGGGACATTTATAGAGGAGGACACTCCTACAGAGATCAGCACAGGTGGGTCATTAACACTAAATGCATTCCTCCACCTATACTACTCACTGATTGGTCCAGAGTAGGGCGGGGACTGGGTGATATCAGCCTGTAATCCCCTGGTCACTTTCCTGAGCTGTGTTCCCCGTCCTGTATTCCTGTATTTCTCTCGGATAATCTTCCTTCTCTGTGCTGCAGACACAATTTATGTCTCTAGACTGGATTTATGGAGATTCTGGGGTTCAGCTGGCAGCACAATGTTGATTTTCACCATAGGGTTTGCTTGACCTAGACACCTGGGGTATGTACCTTGGGTCTTCTGCCCCATGCCCAGGTCTAGTGAGATCTCTGACAGAACAATTCCCCCGGGTTACTTGCTCTGTTATTTGCTGGCTGTGCCGGGTGGAGGGATATGTCTGTATAGTCTCAGACCCAAGTCACTGAGTGCAGTCTCAGGAGATGGGAGGCAGCGGTGTGGGATCTCTGCAACTTGTCTCCAGTAAACATTTCACCCACCACTGATTACTGAACACCAATATCATGAGTCCTGACCCCTGCACTATATACTCTATGTTGTACATTATATACTCCTGACCCCTGCACTATATACTCTATGTTGTACATTACATACTCTTTATTGTCTCGGAACAAGAACGGTTGGAGAGCCGGTTTAGGGCCAGGACACACTTGAGTAGATGCAATGACAATTGGCAGGCTTCGAGACTTCTATAGGTAGACTGCTATACAGTGGAAGGCCTCGAGCCGGACACCACTTCTGTATAGGTAGGACCGCTGTCTCCTATGGTAACAGATCTTGTTACAGTCACTAACGGTAGTTCTACATAACTCTTGGTAACACAGAATAGTTCTCTTCTTCTCACACAGCCTCTCACTGCAGATCTTCTCTCCCTGAGCTCCCGGTCTCTCACTAGTAGGGATGAGCTTTATGTTCGGGTCAAACATGAGTTCCACTCGAACATTGGCTGTTCGCCCGTTCATCGAAAAACTAACATTATGGGGCGTTCGCGCCAAATTTGAGCGTTGTGTCACACCCCATAATGCACTGCGAGAGCGCAGTGCATTGCTGTATGATGATTGAACAAAGCATGCTCCATGACCCGCATACTTAGGCCAATCCCAGCGCCGTCAGCAAAGAGAGCCATAATTGGCCAATGGCAGGGTGCCTTTGCACTGCAACTGCTGCCTTTTCAGCTGGTACACTCTGCCCCCTTTTGTGAATTTGTGGAATGTGCGGTACCTCAGTGGCAGGTTCACAAATGCCATTTCTTTTCACGGAAGACCATTCCGGTTCTCTACCACCATGTGGAAGGCAATGTCTTGGCCTCGTTGGACAGGGCGGTCAGCAGTAAGGTGCATATTACCGCTGACTCATGGTCCAGCAGGCATGTACAGCGACGTTGCCTTTCTTTCACGTTGCACTGGGTAACTCTGCTGGCAGCTGGGAAGGATGTAGGACAGGGTGCAGTATTGTTGGAGCTTGTTCTGCCACCACACCTCCAAAATGCTAGTGGTGGCTCACTCCTCCACCCCCTCCTCTTCTTCCTCTATGGCCTCTTCCTCTGCAGATTTGTCCTACTGAACCAGCGATGCTCCATAGACGTTCAATGGGCTACACAAGCACTCAGGCAAAAAGATGCCATGCGGTGCCTAAGTTGGTCTGCTTAGGGGACAGGGGCCACACTGGGGCAGAGATTCTGTTAGCTCTGCAGGGGCAGGTTCAGAGGTGGTTGACACCACGCCAGCTTCAGCCAGAAATGGTTGTAGGCACCAACCTCCTCTCCGCCCTCCGTCATGGACACTTTGACCCATGTGCCCTGTTTTCAGGAACTTTCCCAGAACTTATCCACCCTTCGCAGAGGGAGAAGAGGATGAAACATCTTTGGGAGGCCTTGCAGAAAGGTTTATGCAATGCGTTTCTAGAGCCTTGGAGGTTACAATTTCCTGGTGCTGGACAACGTGTTGCCGAGGCTTCGTTCAGTCACAGAAAGAGCGGTGGAGAAGGTGGCCATCTGACCGATGCCCTCAGACAATTCTTCAGTCTGCAGCCCCAAGGTCTGATCGGTTCCAGCAACCGTCACCAGTGTCTGAATTACATGGTGCAGGAATATCTAGGGGCAAGATCAGACTTGGAGACCTTTCCAACAGAAAATCCTCTGGGTTACTGGGTCTTGAGGATGGACCACTGGCCAGAGCTTGCACAGTATGCAATTGAGCTACTGGCCTGTCCTGCATGCAGCATTCTTTCTGAACGCACATTCCGTGCTGCTGGAGGCCTTGTAACCAATCACTGAGTGCGCCTGTCCACAGACTCTGTTGATCGGCTCTCCTTCATATAAATGAATCGGTCTTCAATCACCAGCTACCGAGCACCTGATGCTGATGTAACCAATTGATTTTTCTATGGATGTGGGATCCCTTGAAGACTGCCTATGCTGAATGACTATCCTATTATGCTGAGTGACTATCCTATTCCTCCTCAATGTTCATGTTGTTAGCTTCTAAGAATATTTTTGTTTCAGAGCACTACCACCACTGCCTAAGGCCCAATTTTTCTGCCCCTGTTTGCATGCCCCTGTTAATTACAATTATTTCACAGCAGGGCCCGTTCCTGCACCCACCAAGAGTAACGGTGAGGGCTTACAGTGTTCTGGTGCCACCAACACCTCAGGCCCAATTTCCCTACTTTCATATATCCGACTTACAAACGGAGGGAGACACCAGGAAGTGAGAGGAAATCTCCCCCTAGGAAGGGAAATTCTCTCCTGTAAGGCCTCGTACACACGAGGGGATATGTCCGCTGAAAACGGTCCGATGGACCGTTTCAGCAGACATCTCCGCTCGTGTGTATGGGCTAGCGGACAGATTTGTCCATCCGACAGATTTCAAAGCATGCTTTGAAATCTATCGGGTGGAATCTGTCCGCCCGACATGTCTGCTGGTTAGTACACTTACCAGCAGACATGTCGTCCCGCACCGCCGAATGGATTCGGCGCATGCGCGGAAGTGTTTTACTTCCTGGTGCGTGACGTAGCAGGGACGTGGCGGCGTCAACATCACCGCCGCGTCACCGACACGTCACCGCGCCGTCTGCCGGCGGGGAATTTGATCCGATGGTGTGTACACGCCATCGAATCAAACTCCAGATCGGACATATCCGATGGAAATGGTCCGCGGACCGTTTTCATCGGATATGTCCGATCGTGTGTACGAGGCCTCAGAGTTGATATGGGAAAAAGGTGTCTCCTCTCCACTGATGCTTTATCACCAATCAATCCTTGTTTCCCTAATAACCCCAAATTTTCTAAATCCAATTGTCATTGGGACAGAAAGTGAGGTGACATCTTCTGAACACGGGGCCAGACAGCTAAACAAATGTTACAGGGGTGATAACCCTTCCCTATGTTTTCCAAAAAGCTTAAAATTCGATTTTTGGGCTGGAGCTACACTTACAGAATGTACGAGTTCCAAATTACAAACAGATTCAACTTAAGAACAAACCTCCAGTCCCTGTCTTGTTTGTAACCCGGGGACCGCCTGTATACTGCTGTTCAGAGTATATAGAGCCTGCGGGCACTTTTCATTTTTTTACGTTCGGGCCCCATAAACTTTAACGGTGTTCAAATGTTCGCACAAACTTTCGGTCCATTCGCTTGTTCTGCCGCAAACCGAACCGGGAGGTGTTAGGCTCCTCCCTACTCACTGGACTTGCAGATTCAGTGGCCACTGAATCTCTTGAGCACTTCTACAGCTAACCGCTGTATATTCCTCAAGTTTCACCCCCGATATCCTGCTGGGCCTCTGGCTTGGCACTTACTGATGCTCCTCAAGCGTCACCCCCGCTATCCTGCTGGGCCCCTGACTTGGCACCTACTTAAGCTTTCCCACTTCTTCATTGTCCCAGGCTGGTGAGAAGATTGCTCTGGTACTGGCTCCAGCTTACTAACTGTAGTCTCCAGTAACAAGGTGGATGGTCCCTTAGTGGCAACAGCTTCCCCTCCACCTCCCACCACAGCTGGTTACCCGTTCGGCTGAATCTTTGCTCTCGGTTGGAATCCAATCCTGCAGTCCCAACCCTGCGCTGTTTTTCTTGCTCCTGGATATGCCACGGGCTTCCGGCCTAGCAACATAACACACATCCACCCAGACAGCCATCCAGGTGGCACAGAACCTCAATCACCTGACTCCACCCAAATAGGCTCTCCCAGCAGGCCAAGGGACCAAAGAAACCCCTGCAAATTGGCTGAGACACCCCATCCATTCATAATCCAACCTTGCTACACCCTTGTCTATCTACTGCCACCTAGTGACAGAAGAGAAAAGGTGCAGCCATCCAAAGTTAGAGAGGAATCAGTAGATGTCCTAACAATAAGCAAGGATTACTACCTCCTGGTGAACTTTATTAGTCACCCTTCCTAAACACCAGGGTGCTACATGTTCTTTACATACTCCTGACCCCTGCACTATAGCCTCTATGTTGTACATTACATACTCCTGACCCCTGCACTATATACTCTATGCTGTACATTACATACTCCTGACCCCTGCACTATATACTCTATGTTGTACATTACATACTCCTGACCCCTGCACTATATACTCTATGTTGTACATTACATACTCCTGACCCTCGTCCTATAATCCCCTCATCACTGTCACTCCTATAAAAGACAGTTCTCGTTGTTTCCTCACTCTCTGACTAAGGTCCATGTATAAAGAAATGATCTGGTAGGAGATCAGAGGACCCATTTACTAGTTACCTTGAGGGGGGAATTGTAAGATCCTCAGAGACAAAGCTGCCTGATGTGGGCGGAGTCCTGGTTTAGGGGAACCAATCAGCTCATGTCTAGTAATAATCTTTGTATTTCTATTTTAGTAGATGGACGGGAGATGAGGAAAACCTCAGAGGATTGTCTCACTTTGTCTCCAGACTGTAAAGTAGAAGATGAGGACATCACACAGTATAGTCCAGGAGAAAACCCGACTACCTCAAATGTCCATCCGGCACCACACAGTGTAGATGGACCATCGTATTCCTCTTATCCTGAGGAACCTCAGACTGTGCGGGACGGTGCCGGACCATCGTATTCCTCTTACCCCGAGGAACCTCAGACTGTGCGGGACGGTGCCGGATCATTGTATTCCTCTTATCCTGAGGAACCTCAGACTGTGCGGGACGGTGCCGGACCATCGTATTCCTCTTATCCTGAGGAACCTCAGACTGTGCGAGACGGTGCCGGACCATCGTATTCCTCTTATCCTGAGGAACCTCAGACTGTGCGGGACGGTGCCGGACCATCGTATTCCTCTTATCCTGAGGAACCTCAGACTGTGCGGGACGGTGCCGGAGCATCGTATTCCTCTTATCCTGAGGAACCTCAGACTGTGCGGGACGGTGCCGGACCATCGTATTCCTCTTATCCTGAGGAACCTCAGACTGTGCGGGACGGTGCCGGAGCATCGTATTCCTCTTATCCTGAGGAACCTCAGACTGTGCGGGACGGTGCCGGAGCATCGTATTCCTCTTATCCTGAGGAACCTCAGACTGTGCGGGACGGTGCCGGAGCATCGTATTCCTCTTATCCTGAGGAACCTCAGACTGTGCGGGACGGTGCCGGACCATCGTATTCCTCTTATCCTGAGGAACCTCAGACTGTGCGGGACCGTGCCGGACCATCGTATTCCTCTTATTCTGAGGAACCTCAGACTGTGCGGGACCGTGCCGGACCATCGTATTCCTCTTATCCTGAGAAACCTCAGACTGTGCAGGATGGGGCCAACCTTCTAGCACAGAAGAGATTTCCGTGTCCTGAGTGTGGAAAATGTTTTTCAAAGAAGTCCAATCTTTCCAAACATCAGAGATCTCACACGGGGGAGAAGCCGTTTTCCTGTTCTGAGTGCGGAAAATGTTTTTCAATGAAGTCCGATCTTTCCACACATCAGAGATCTCACACGGGGGAGAGGCCTTTTTCCTGTTCTGAGTGCGGTAATTGTTTTTCAGTGAAGTCCCATCTTTCCAAACATCAGAGATCTCACACGGGGGAGAAGCCTTTTTCCTGTTCTGAGTGCGGGAAATGTTTTTCAAATAAGTCCAATCTTTCCACACATCAGAGATCTCACACGGGGGAGAAGCCTTTTTCCTGTTCTGAGTGCGGGAAATGTTTTTCAGTGAAGTCCCATCTTTCCTCACATCAGAGATCTCACACGGGGGAGAAGCCTTTTTCCTGTTCTGTGTGCGAGAAATGTTTTTCACAGATGTCCCATCTTTCCAAACATCAGAGATCTCATACGGGGGAGAAGCCTTTTTCCTGTTCTGAGTGCAGGAAATGTTTTTCACAGAAGACCCATCTTTCTACACACCAGAGATCACACACGGGGGAGAAGCCTTTTTCCTGTTCTGAGTGCGGAAAATGTTTTTCAGTGAAGTCTCATCTTTCCACACATCAAAGATCTCACACGGGGGAGAAGCCTTTTTCCTGTTCTGCGTGCGGGAAATGTTTTTCAGTGAAGTCCAATCTTTCCACACATCAGAGATCTCACACAGGAGTGGCCTTTTTCCTGTTCTGAGTGCAGAAAATGTTTTCCAGTGAAGTCCAGTCTTTCCACACATCAGAGATCTCACAGAGTGGAGAAGCCTTTTTCCTGTCCTGAGTGTGGGAAATGTTTTTCAGAGAAGTCCAATCTTTCCAAACATCAGAGATCACACACGGGGGAGAAGCCGTATTCCTGTCCTGTGTGCGGGAAATGTTTTTCACAGATGTCCAGTCTTTCCACACATCAGAGATCTCACACGGGGGAGAAGCCTTTTTCCTGTTCTGGGTGCGGGAAATGTTTTTCAGAGAAGTCCAGTCTTTCCAAACATCAGAGATCACACACGGGGGAGAAGCCTTTTTCCTGCTCTGAGTGCGGAAAATGTTTTTCAGTGAAGTCCAAGCTTTCCACACATCAGAGATCTCACACAGGCTTAAACTGGGTAAGGACCCAGCAGATCCGGCCTCGTACAGGCCGATTTCGCTGCTGCAATCTGATATCCAAATCCTGGCGAAAGTACTGGCCCTCAGGCTAAATAAGGTGATCACCTCGGCCATACACCCGGACCAGGCGGGATTTATGCCCAACAAATCCACAGCCATAAACCTCAGAAGACTATTTCTTAACATGCAGTCCCGGGCTGATAATGTGGGTAGAAGAGCTCTGCTGTCGCTCGACGCTATGAAGGCCTTCGATAGCGTGGAGTGGCCGTATCTCTGGGAGGTGCTGCGGCGATTCGGATTCGGAGAGGTGTTTATCTCCTGGGTGCGGTTGCTGTATCATTGCCCCCAGGCGGTCATCAGAGAGGCTGGCAGGGTGTCGCCGTCCTTTGCTCTGGGCCGGGGTACGCGGCAGGGGTGTCCACTGTCCCCCCTGCTGTTTGCCCTGGCAATAGAGCCACTGGCGATTCAGATTAGAGAACATAGGGGTATCACTGGCTTCTGCTATGGAGAAAGGCAGGAAAAGGTGATGCTATATGCCAACGACACGATGATCCTGCTGGGGGATACCGAGCAATCCCTGAGCACGACAATGGAGACGGTTGTCAGATTTGGGGAGTTCTCGGGCCTCAGGGTAAACTGGTCTAAGTCTGCTTTGATGCCCCTGGATGAGGACCAGCTGCAACACGTAGACCGGGTAGATGGTATCCCTGTGGCTACCTCCCTTAAATACCTAGGGATACAAGTGACGCCACGTGTAGGGGACTATAGTTTACTGAACATATCCCCGCTGTTGGCTAGGTTTCGCTCCCGGACCTAAACATGGAATGCTCTGTGTATGTCGGTTGCGGGCACAGTGAATCTGATTAAGATGATTCTCATGCCCCAGCTGCTCTACATGTTGCACAATTCCCCATTGGTTATCCCCCTAAAGACCTTCAGGATCATTAATACCATTTTTCGAGAGCTGATCTGGAAGAATCGCCCACCCAGGATAAAATTAGAGCATTTGCAGCGCCCCAAGGACGAGGGGGGGCTTGCCCTACCGAATCCTTGGTTGTACTATCTGGCATCGCAATTGCAGCACTTGATAGGCACTATGGTCCCCGAGGGGGGGGCAGGCGGACAGGGTACCCAGCGCCTCTGAGCACATTATGCTCCGGACGGTGGGGGGAGAGTCGGTTCCAACTGCTCTTGAGTCCCTGGCTTTTGGTAGGTCCCATAAAAGCTTCCCTACGTATAGCTTGATGCAAAAGGTGTGGAACAAGACCAAGTATTTGCAAGGGGCCTCGGCATCACCGAGTTTAGCCCTATTTGGGCGAATGACTCCTATCCCGAACTAGCCAAATTACAGCAGGGGGAAAGATGGAAGAGGTATGGGATCCGCTACTTGACACAGGTTGTGGGGAATGGTGGTTTACTGCCCTTTGAGACATTGAGGGAGGCATACCAGCTACCGGCGAGCATGCTCTTCTATTATATGCAGCTTAGGCATGCGTTTGCTGCCCAGTCTAGGGCCTCGGAGTGGCATGTGGACTACCTTCCAATTCTCTCACAGCTCAAGGGTGCAGAGACATCTAAAGGTTTTATTTCCCAGAGCTATAGTACACTGCTGTGTAAATATCTCCAGAAGCATCCCCTAACAGTTCGGAGGAAGTGGGAGGTGGGTGTAGGTCCCTTGGATGAGGAGCAGTGGGGGGAGGCCCTGCAGTCGGTCACCATCTGTTCACTGAATGTGTCGCAACGCCTGACGCAGCTATATACACTTCTAAGGGTTTACTATACGCCCCATAGATTACATACCATGGGATTCGCCCTACGCCGACCTGTGCAAGATGTAAGAGGGACCATGGGGATCTGATACACATGCTCTGGCGCTGCCCTAAGCTGCACGCCTATTGGAAGGGGGTGACAGACACACTAAATGCAGTGTTCCAGGTATGGATCCCGTTGGATCCTAGGCAGTGTCTCCTGAACCTTTGGGATGAACTGGAATGGGATCCCCATATCAGGGAGGCTCTTACTAGGGCCCTTGTTATGGCCGGAAAACTAATTTTACAGCGTTGGAAATCTGAGGTGCCCTTCACAGTCGGGGAGTGGATCGCTGCACTTGGCAATGTGTTGAGGATGGAGAAGGTTGTATATCAACATAGGGGATGCTCTGGAAAATTTGAAAGGCTGTGGGACCTGTGGCCGGGAATGCCGGGGCTAGCCCCGATTGACCTAGTCATGGACAGACTCTTGGGCTAGAGGGACTGGGGGTGTTGTGGGGTCTGGATGCGGTCTATATGACCTTTAAGTGTGTTGATTTTTGTTTACTCATGTTACTGTTTGCTGTATGGCTCTGTATGTGTCTGGTTCATTGCATAAGAATGTGATACCTTGGACTGTATGTGTCAACTTTTTTTTCGATTAATAAACTTGCTTTTCTTGGATATAAAAAAAAAAAAGAGATCTCACACGGGGGAGAAGCCTTTTTCCTGTTCTGAGTGTGGGAAATGTTTTTCACAGAAGTCCTATCTGTCCAAACATCAGAGATCTCACACAGGGGAGAAGCCGTATTCCTGTCCTGAGTGAGGGAATTGTTCCTCACTGAAGTCCTGTCTTCCTGTACATCAGGGGTCCCACACAACCCCTCGAGGTGTATTAGTGAGTGCGGGAAATGTCTTGTCTGTGAATGTTGCTGGACATGTGGGGAAGAAGCACACCCTGATATACGGGTGAAACTCGAAAAATTTGAATATGGTGCAAAAGTTAATTTATTTCACAAATGCAACTTAAAAGGCGAGACTAATATATGAGAGAGACTCATTACATGCAAAGCAAGAGGGTTCAAGCCGTGATTTGTCATCATTGTGATGATTGTGGCTTCCAGCTCATGAAAACCCCAAATCCACAATCTCAGAAAATTCCAATATTCCATGCAATCAATAAAACACGGATTGTACAGAGAAGGATATGGCACCTCTGAAAAGTAGAAGCTGCGTATTAATTGTGTGAAAATAGTGCAGCGCTGCGTATCTATAAATCTTATATAAACAAATAATTATACATTCCAGAAAACTATTTATGAAAAAAGAAATAAATGATAAAAAACAGTTGATATGGAGGTTTCCAAAGCTGTCACCGCTGTGAAAAATCCTTTTTAAATGGATCCAATATTCAGTGCGCACCCCCACCTGCTAAAATGCATGCTCACCTCAAGGGTGAGTATAAAACTCATAGACAGATCACTCCTTGTGTCCGATCACGATCCCTCCACTTTACCAATGGTAGTAATTCCTACAGTCTCCAGACTGCACCTCTGTGTGGGGAATCAACGTATAAATTGTCTCCAAACACCACCTTCCTCCATTCACTTATTAATGGCTTCCAGTTCCCCCTTGGAGGGAGTATGTGTATCTGAACTAAGCTCCGTGCTTTGATTCCGATCTTGCTCCCCATCAATTGATATGTCCGGGGTTTGGGGGTTGGTTCCCCCCGCTCCTTTTTTCCATGTCCCCGTTTTCTCAGTTTTTTTTGCGTTGCCTGGGCTTTTGGTGCTCCCCTCCTGAGTCATGTATTGTCTTATCGTGCTGGTTGGGGGGTGCACGATTGTCAGCTTGTAGATGTCTGGAGGGCACTCCACCCCCATACGCTTGACTACTTCTCACCTCCACACGGAACGTACTCAAGGTTAGATTACATATTAGTGGATTATAAGCTGTTGGGCAGGATTATGGAAACGGATATTGGAGTGGTGACCATATCTGACCACGCACCAATAACTATGAAAATCCAGAATTCCACACAACACAAGCAACACCCGACGTGGCATTTAAATGAATATCTGATACGGGAGGCAGCAGGAGCAGACAGGGTGGAAGAGGAACTAAAACAATTTTTCCTTATAAATGACACGGGGGAAATATCCAGTGCCACCCTTTGGGAGACGCATAAAGCACACATTAGGGGGATTTTAATCTCCGAAGGGGCGAGAAGGAAACAAGAGCAGAGTAGAAAGTGGGATACATTGGTCCAAGAAACAACTTTCTTAGAACAAAAACATAAAAAACAGCTCTCTAAAGATACTTATCGCAATCTAACCTTAAAAAGAGAGGAATTAAATTAAATCTTAGAGCAGGATACTAAGAAAAAATTTAATAGCATTGCCAGAGAGAGGTACCTTTGGGGAAATAAATCTAGTAAGCATCTAGCTAAGATGGCCCAAACAAAGAAAACCATATATTGAAAAAATTAAAAAGTCAAACGGCGACCTGGTCTATTCCACCAAGGACATTGCTGCGACTTTTAAGAACTATTATGAAGAACTGTATAATCTAAATCAGACGGGGTGGCAGGGGTTTGAAAAAGAGGCTAAAATTCGAGATTTTCTCGAGAAAGCTAGATCACCCAAGATCGACGATATAGAAAGCTCTCACATGGATAGGCCTATAACCAAAGACGAAGTTAAAATGGCCCTGAAAAATACGGCGGCTGGGAAAAGCCCAGGGCCAGATGGGTTTACAGTGCTCTATTACAAGAAATTTAGTAATATACTGGTACCAAGGCTATGCAGGTATTTCAATGGACTAGGATCGGAGTCTGTAATAAGCAAGGATGCTCTTACTGCATTTATAGCAATAATTCTAAAAGAAGGGAAGGACAGCTCACTGTGTTCAGGTTACAGGCCTATATCGTTATTAAATACAGATATCAAGCTTTTTGCGAAAATCCTAGCGGAGCGTTTGAAAAAGGTTATGCATTCCTTGGCTCACCCGGGTCAGGTGGGTTTCGTCCCCGGGAGAGAGGGCAAAGATAATGGCATAAGAGCACTCCTCCTGATTCAGAGGATAAGACGGGATGGGTCCCCAGGCCTATTCCTGTCAGTAGATGCTGAAAAAGCATTTGACAGGGTAGACTGGGGACTCATGCTGCAAACACTCAAAACAATGGGCCTGGGAAATAGGCTGCTCAGCTGGATAAAAACATTGTATCACCATCCTACCGCAAAAATTTAAATAAATGGAATTTTGTCGGAGGCCTTCGAAATCCCCATTACTCTTTATATTATCCGTGGAACCATTACTAGCTACAATTCGAAATGATCTAGATATCAACGGCGTAAGGGTAGAAAAGGAGGAACATAAGTTGTCTGCCTTCGCGGATGATATTATATTCTACCTTTGAAAACCACTTAGCACGATCCCTAGGCTAATGAAGATACTACAAAAATACGGGGCCATATCAAATTTTAAGATTAATATAGCTAAATCAGAAATATTGAATATAAACCTCAACCCAGAGCCTGACGTCACTTCCGCCCACACGGGAGTACGACATGATTGGCATGACACATGAAGGGAGGTATGCATTTCCATTTGCTGGCACAATGCGCCTGAACATCTGATTGGATGGATCACGGACTGCAGGTGCCAAGCATTTATTTCAGGTGTATTACAGGATATATAAGAAGGACATTTACCAATAGTTAGCCAATCCCATGATAAGTCAATCTATGACGAAACATGTCGGGAGCGTGGCTACACTAAAGATCATTTGATCGTTTGAGACCAACGTGAGACAACCTGCATGTGTTTCTTTATGCTAGTGACCAGCGTTTGAGGATACAGTTTTCAACAAGAAGGAGGTGTTAAAGTGAAGGGGACGTGGTGAGAAACACCTGGTTTTCTGCACAGGTCCGCCGTGACCACAGTTTATCAGCTTGTGAATATCAAGGAAGTTTGCTTGGAATTGATCACGGTTGTTTTTGAGTTTGCGTTTTGTGAGTGCAACCATTGTAGGTTCATGTGGTGTGTCAATAAATTGTTTTAGCGATATCACACTATTATACTTTTCTTTTTTATCACTCATGTGGATCTCACCTCTGCATTTTTTTGGATATGAATCCTGAACACTGACTTGAGGATTGTATTACATGCTTGCTGTGCCAAACACGTGAGTGTAAGGCTACTAGTTCTGGTAAGTGGCCAATCTTATTGGTGGAGGAGTTTCAACACACTGGTGTGGTGGAGGACTGCCCTTTGGAGAAACACAGAAGTTATATTTCTTCAGACACTTTATGAACTTTTTAACCTTTTTGACTCATCCATTCACGGGTCTCTTCAACAACATTTTTTTCACTCATTGTTTATTTGTTTATGTTCACTTGTGTGGTTCAGCTACACATTAGCGCTGTTTGTGCTATCTGTATTTAATTTTATAGTTAAATTCACTAGACATTTTTTCATAATAAACCTCAATAAAACAGAAATAAGACGGGTGAAAGGGATCTGCACTTTTCCCTGGAGAAAGGAACTAAAATATTTAGGCATTAAACTGGCCAACTCGCCTAGGCAGATATACAGAATAAACTATATTCCCCTATTAAATGAGGTAAAAAGCGAGGTAAAAAAAACAATAAATAAACCCATCTCATGGATAGGTTGCATAAAAATATTGAAAATGACAATAATCCCAAAAATACTATATACATTTCAGTTGATTCCAATAGCTCTCCCCCATCAATTTCTCTGAAATACTTAACTCAATCCTCAAGAACTATGTGTGGAAAAATAAAAAACATCGTATCTCCCTATCAATTCTAAAACAAGATAAACAATATGGGGGCCTAGCGCATGGGCGTCCGCTCATAGGAGTAAGGGGGGGCCAGTGACCCCCCCTGAAATCGGCAAGGGTCTGCCATGCTTGCATTTCTAGCTGTGCTGACTCTGTGTTTGTGCGAGTTGGCTCCACAGCTGTTGCAAGATCAGGGTCACTGAGTTACAGAGCTCTTTACTGCCACCTCTGGCTGCTTCCTGTATGTGCACCCTCGTGTTTGCTTTGCTGCCTGTAATGTATTTTCAAAGGGACATGTGGAAACAGGACTTGGGAGAAGGAAGACCACCGTGACCTTACAAGTGGGGACTGTGAGTACAAGTTAAGGGAGAAGGCTTTATGGGATAATGACTAAGCCCCTGCCCTTCATGACATTGTCAAAGAAGCGGAGCATAGGTGACCATAAAATTATGCCCCCCCCCTGGAAAAAGTTCAGCGGACGCCCATGGCCTAGCGGTACCCGACATTAGAAAATACCGTCAAGCAGCTGTCCTGCCACGGGTGGTGGAATGGGCTAGGAATAGAACATGGAAAAGATGGGTGCAAATAGAGACGACACAAGCCAATGTAATCTTGGGAAACATTATTTGGAATCCCACACAATTTAGAGCACTTGATAGTAAAACTTTCGAACTGACACGAGACACCTTGAGATTATGGGATAGGACACAGACACAAATGGATAAGAAATATAATTCTCCACTAATTAATCTAAAAGAAAACCCATATTTTGCACCGGGGGAAAAAAAAAATTGGGGGGAACTGGATTAGAAAAGAAAAAGTTCACCTGGGTGATATAATAAAGAATGGGGAAATTAGGACCTATGATGAGTTGAAATCCAGAACAGACATATGGGATCTAAATAAATGGCGCTACACTCAACTACATCACTTTGTTCAGCACCTACACAGACCATTACGGTTGAAGGAGGAGCTGACCCCACTAGAGAGATTATGCCATCGGGAGAATTCAAAGGGCACGGTCTCAAAACTATATAGGATGCTGGTAAGGTTAGATTCACAGGGGGAACCCCCTTTCGTACAGAAATGGGAAAGGGAATTAGGAACACTTAGAAGGGGCAAACACGTTTGCAAGACTAATGAAACAGACCCATTCTTCTGCCATTGATATGCGTACGGCTGAGACCAACTATAAATGCATTTCGGGCTGGTACATCACTCCTGACAAAACTCGCCATTATAATGCTGACCTGCCCGCCGAGTGTTGACGAGGGTGTACGGACAGAGGTACAATGGCACATTTGTGGTGGACCTGCCCGAAAATCCAGGAAATTTTGGGAGGTGATCCTGATCCACATCAAAGAGATCACAGGTATTGAGCCAAAGAAAGATCCCTGGACCGTTCTTTTTCATGGTAGCTGTGCGGGAATCAAAAGATACAGGCAGTCATTAGTCCTACATCTGTTGAACGCAGTGAAACGGCTTATACCTAAAAAGTGGTAGGATACAGAGTGCCCCCTGATATGGGAGTTGAAAGACGCAGTTGAGGAAACTTATAGAATGGAGGATTTGAAGGAGAGCATTGCCGAGACAAGCGGGGACTTCCATGAAAAATGGAATAAGTGGAAAGTGTTCAAAAAAACATGGAGCTACATTGAGCAACTGAGAGTATAGGGTAACAACATAGGCGGCGTACACACGGCCGAGGTTCTCGCTGAAAACCAGCGAGAACCTCGCTGGAATGTGCATTCCAGCGAGGACCTCGGCCGTGTGTACGGTCTTGGCGAGCTTCCCGTCGAGCAGAAATAAAGAGCACGCTCTCTATTTCCTCGACGGCCCGCCTGGATGAATGGCTGGTTGCCATTCCCGACGGGCGGGTCACCGATTTCGACGGCCGGCAGAGAACCTCGACAGGCGGAACGATGTGTTCTGCCCATCGAGGATCTCTGCCGTGTGTACGCGGCAATAGAGGCCGATATGGGCTAATATAGTAATCACCACCAATGTATCAAGTATTTAACTAAACAAGGGATATCTCATACCTCCTTCACAATCTCTTGTAGACACCTATAAGAACTACGAGATACGGGGCGTGACCGGAAGCCAGCCTGGAAGGAAGCATCCCTTGAGAGCTCCTCTCCAGCCCGCAGCTTATAGGCAAAAAACCGGGGGTATACGCCGCCATCCATGGGCGGTTCGCGGACCACCAGATCCAGCAAAGCAAGGGGCTCATCCCAACCCCCGCCAGGCTCCGCTACGACGCTTAAGGATTATTTTAAACCGCCCGACATGCCGCCGGGCGGAGGGGACAAGATGGCGCCGAACGCAGCCACCCTCAGGACAGAGACTTCTCCTCCTCGCTCCCCCTTACCTGACCATCCGGAGCCATCCCCGACCCGAGCGCGGACCACTGCTCCATCCTTGAGCCCGGATGGCTCACAGCCGTGGGTGAGTGAACCTCAGCACCCCCACCCCCCCGCAGCGGACCACGAGGCACAGGCCGCGGCCCTCCTCACCCCTCAGGAACGGGACACCCCATGCACGGGGGCCTTCCCCCTCCTGCTACACACGGCCCCGGACCCTGGACAGCACAGCGGTCCGCAGATCTCTCCCTCACCCACGTTTGAGGAGGATTTCCCGGTCCTGCAGGCCTCCTCACGCTCCCAGACCTTCATGGGACTCCCAGAGCGCAGCAGCTCCTCTGCTGAGGCCAGGCCTGGCTCTACCTCCCCCGCAGCTCAGGGACAGATCCACCCAACCATCCATCCGAGCACTGGGGATCAGCAGGGGAGCTCCCCCCCCTCATATGCCTCTATGGCCAGCACCAGTGCGCCCTGGCACGGGAAGGCCCCCACTCCACCTGTGGATCAGGCTGAGGCCTGTTCCAACCCATGGGACTCACCCCAGCAACCCCCCCTCGAGGTCAGACAGCATAGGGAATCAGCTCCCTTCCGCCATCCATACCCCACGGATCCACTACAGCCCACCTACGATGCCAGGGGACCCCCCCACCACCCCCCCCCCACCATGGCAGTCTTACTTGCAGGCCATGCCCACGAAAGATGATTTTAAACAGCTTGTTGAGGACGTTAAGGCAACCTGCCGCGCTGAAATTCAAGTTCTCCAAACGGGCCTCAAACACTTAACTGACAGAATGGAAATGGCAGAGGAGGAGATCCAAGAGACCAAACTGGCGGTGCACCGCACCCAGACTCAGGCTTCGGACCACCGTCTCATGCTAAGAGACATGCAGCGGCACATCGAGGACCTGGACAACAGGGGGCGCCGCAACAACATCCGCATACGCGGTCTCCCTGAAGCAGACGGGGCAGAAGACCTGCAGCTCACCCTCCAGAATTTATTTAATGAAATACTGGGTGAACCACCAGACAAGACCATAGAGATGGACAGAGCCCACCGAGCCCTCAAGCCAAAGAGCCCAGCCTCCAACCCACGTGACGTCATATGTCGCATAAACTCCTACAAGTTGAAGGAAAACATAATGCGCAAAGCCCGCCCTATGCGCAACCTGACCTTCGACAACAACCCTCTCCAGCTCTACCCAGATCTTTCTTGGATTACGCTGCAGAAACGACGCCTACTACAACCCCTGCTCCGCGCCTTACAGGACAAGGACATTGTGTATCGATGGGGCTTCCCCTTCAGCCTGTCCGCCAACCACCAGGGGACCTCGGCCACTCTACGCTACCCAGAGGACTTGGACGACTTCTGCAGAACCCTGGACATCCCTGTTCCCCGGCTGCCGGATTGGGACCTCGTGGCCACACCACCCCCCCCGCCAGTAGTCTGGCAGAGAGTCCCACCGACCAAACGCCCCAGGGGCCGAAACCCGGCCCGCAACTCCCCCAGGCACGGGCACACCTAGGATGGTGGCCCTGGCCACGAGAGTCACCCTGAGCACTCCATGAAGCCCTCCTGTTTTGCTTTTGTTTTTGATTCCACTCCATCACCTTACCCCCGGTTGCCCCAGCCTTACCCCTACGCCACATATCGGGCCTGTCTCGGATGAGACACCGAAGAGGCTGCCCTTTTGATCACGGACCCCCCCATGGCTCATAGCCTGAGAGTTCCTTCTCCCCTAACCCCCACAGTGGAGTCTCTCCACACCACCCCCCTGCCCCCCCGACCTATGTTTTTGGATTTTCTGGTCGGGTGGTCCTTAAGGAACTGTTGGGACCTGAGGGCCCCCGGGCCGCTTGGGCCCTCACTGTTGAATCTTAATGTGTTCTCCCTATGTTTTGTTTTTGCTCTCACCCTTTTCTTTCTTTTCAGATATCCCTCTCTCCTATCCTGTGCAGGCAGCACCCGACAACGCACCCTGGTGACTGTCGCCTCGGCGGTCTCCCCACTCACCCTCCCAGAACCTGATGCAGCGCGCCTGACTCCAGCTAAGTACAACCCACGATCTCTCCACCCACAGTATGGCTAAGTTGCTATCTTTAAACGTACACGGACTCAACTCCAATAGGAAACGTCATCTAGCACTTAGGGAATTCAGGCAATCAGGGGCGGAGATTATAATGGTACAGGAATCGCACTTCTCCAAGGGCGATTCCTTTACGTTTGCATCCAGGTATTTTCCCTTAGTATACCAGGCCTTTAGTTCACGTAAACGGGCAGGGGTCGCAATCCTGGTTAAACACGGCACCCCCTTCACATGCACAGACTCCTACATCGACCCTCTGGGCCACTTCATCATCTTGAGGGGAACATGGCACTCACGGGACGTCACTCTATGCTCCCTGTATGCTCCCAATGCACATCAGCACAGATTTCTAAGCCGGGTTCTAACCCGCTTAGCCAGATCCCCCCGCGACCTACTGGTGGTGGGGGGGGACTTTAACCTCCCCCATTCGGTGACCTGGGACCGCATGGTGGTGAATTCCCGGGCCTCTCAGACAAAAGCCCTGCGGGACTCTAAACTCTTCCGTCAGCTTACAAGGAAACATGCTCTATTCGACGCATGGAGGGCGCTTCACCCAGGGGATCGCCAGTTCACCTTCTACTCATCCCCCCACCACACGCACTCACGTATAGATTACTTTTTAGTCAACAATACAACACTACGCGTCACTGATTCCGCACAGATCCTGCCCATCTCCTGGTCCGACCATGCCCCCATTACTCTGACCCTTGACCTCAACACTTCCACCCGCAGGCCCTATAATTGGCGCCTGAATGACTTTCTCCTGAAACACACCCCCTCCAAAATGGAAATAGACTCTGGCCTGCAACTCTACTTTAGCGAAAACGACACGCAGGACATCTCCACCACCACACTGTGGGCCGCTCACAAGGCGGTAATCAGGGGACGGTGTATGGCCATCTCCTCGGCCCTCAAGAGAAATGCCGACTCGGCTAGGAAACAGGCGGAAGCGCAGCTCCGAGCCCTAGAAACTCGCCTACAGACTTCCCCCTCCCTGACACTCCTTAAACGTATCGCCCTGGTACGGTCAACGCTCCGGGACCTTGCGCTGGGCCGAGTCGAGAAAGCTCTAGTACGCCTCCGCCAGGTATATTATGACAAGGGCAACAAGGCGCAAGCTCTATTGGCGAGGAAACTAGCGGACCGCTCGCTCGCGTCCACCCCACACCAGGTCCAGGATAGCTCGGGCAATATTCTTTCACACCCTCAGAGTATTGCAGACGCCTTCGCAGCATTTTACGCTGACTTGTATAACAGGCCGGAAATCCCCCATGACCCACCCCCCCCCGACCTGCTAGATAGGATGACACAATACCTAACACGGGCGGGCATTCCCCGACTACAACCGGCCGACCTAGCCTCCCTCAACGTCCCTATTACAGGCGAGGAGTTGACCATGGCCATTAAGTCCCTACCCGCCCATAAATCTCCGGGCCCTGACGGATTCCCATATGAATATTACAAGACCTTCCTCCCCACACTCCTCCCCCACATGACGAAACTCTTCAACGCCTTCCTACAGCAGACCCCCATCCCACAAGACATGCAGCGCTCATTCATCACCCTCATCCCCAAACCAGACAAGGACCCTTCACTATGCGCGAGCTACAGGCCGATAGCCCTACTGAACTCTGATCTCAAGATCTTCACGAAGGTCCTCTCCCTCCGCCTGAATGAGGTTTTACCCTCTTTGGTCCATAAAGACCAAGTGGGCTTTGTCCCCCTCCGCCAAGCGGGGGACAACACGAGAAAGGTGATTGACCTAATTGACGTGGCGAGCAGGGAGGGCCCGGAGTCTCTGCTCCTGAGCCTGGACGCAGAAAAGGCGTTTGACCGCCTTGGCTGGCCCTTCATGTTCGCCACGTTAAAGCATATGGGTTTTGGGGGACCCTTCCTACAGGCGGTCCGACACCTCTATACCGACCCGATTTCACAGGTGAAAACGCCCTTCGCCACCTCATCCACCTTCCCCGTTACCAATGGAACCCGTCAGGGGTGCCCCCTCTCCCCCCTCCTCTTTGCCCTCTGCGTCGAGCCCTTAGCAGCGACGATCCGAGATAATCCGGACATTCGAGGTATCCCGGTAAGGGGGAGGGAATTTAAGATCTCCCTCTTTGCCGATGATATTATTCTGACGCTGACGCGCCCCCGCATTTCCCTGCCCAACTTACACAGGGAATTAGAACGCTACGGGGCCCTCTCGGGATACAAGACTAATACGTCCAAGTCCATGGCCATGCCGATTAATATGCCCGAACCAGAAGCCTTACACTTGCAGTCCGTTTTCCCATACCACTGGGAACGGACCTCCCTGAAATACCTGGGGGTCCACCTGACCCCAAGCTATGCATCCCTATATCAAGCCAACTTCCCCCCCCTATACAGCTCAATAAGGGCGCTGATCCATAAATGGAAGTCCTACCAGATATCCCTATTGGGCCGGATAGCGGCCATAAAGATGGCTGTCCTCCCAAAACTATTATACCTATTCCAGACCCTCCCTATCCCGGTCCCCTATGCTCATCTACGGGCCCTACAAGCCGACCTCCTCCGGTACGTGTGGAACTACAAGCGCCATAGGATCCCACGTTCGGTCATGACGGCGTCACGAACCGAGGGAGGCCTGGCCTTCCCAGACCTGGTCAAATACTACCAGGCCTCGCAACTCCGGGCAGTGGCATCATGGTTCCCCCAGAAGTCCTACAATAGATGGACGGAGGTGGAAAAGATCTGGTTGGCACCAATACACCCCAACAACCTCCTGTGGAACGCGAATGCGGCAGTGGAGCCCGGACGTTTACTGGGCTCCATGCGGCAACTTCAAAGTACCTGGAGGAGGCTAGTCCGAGACGGTCAACTTCAGTCCGATAGCTCCCCGCTGACCTCCTTCCTCTACAACCCTAAAGTGCCGACCAGTCTCACCCACCAGATGTCCTGGCCCTGGGCCTCGCGAAACCTATTCCACTTTGGCCATCTAATAGACCCCAGATCCCGCACCCTACACTCCTTCACTGATCTCCAAGCCAAACATGACATCCCACGACAAGCCTTTTTCAGCTACCTACAGATCAGGCACTATGCCCACACAATCGCCCCCCGGCTCCTTTTCTCAAAACCGACCCCATTCGAGCGAATCATACTCGAGGGCACAGCCCGAAGGGGCCTTATATCTGATATTTACCAAATTCTCAATGAACGCCCCTTACAAACCAAAGGCAAACATGCATATATGCTCCGATGGGAGAGGGAGCTGGGGGAGGTGCTCTCGGAGGATGAGTGGAGGGCGGTTTGGAGGCAGGCGGCCAAGAGTTCGATCTGCACCCTTTATAAGGAAAACACGTATAAAATACTGTTCTTTTGGTACCTGACCCCAGACGTCCTCCACAAGATTTACCCCTCCACCTCTGACCGATGCTGGCGTTGCAACCAAGCCAAGGGCACATTGTTCCACCTCTACTGGACATGCCCCCTGATTGTCCCATTCTGGACTCAGACACGAGAGCTCCTATCCCGCCTCCTGGAGGCACCCATACCCCTCTCCCCGAAGCTGTTCTTGCTGGGCCTATCCCAACCTCGCATAGCTAAACCTTACAAGAAACTGCTGAGACACATAACCACGGCTGCGAGGTGCCTGATAGCGCTTCATTGGAAGAAACCAACCCCCCCATCCCAGGAAGCCCTTTATGCTAGGGTCAAAGATGTAGAACTCATGGAAAAAATGACAGCTGGGATCCGGGATAGGTTAGAGGACCACGACCTGGTCTGGGAGAGGTGGCACGTGGAGGAAGACCCGCCGTGAGTCGACAACAGATCACCAAGGTACACTACTCTCCCCGATAATCCTGCCTGCCCCCCCCTCCCCCCTCCCTCCGGACCTCTCCCTTCCTCCCCCGCACGCCCCCCCTCCCTACCCCCCTCCCTTCACCCCACCCCCCTTCTTTTTTTTTTTTTTTTTTTTCTTCCTATCTCTCCTCCTCTTTTTTTCCTCTCTACCTTCTGTATCTCTTGAAACCCCAACTGTGTTATAAGTTACTGGTAGCATGAATAGATACGAAACCACTGTGTAAGCTTAACTAGCTGGAATTTCGTATACCCTTTTATCTAATGCATTTGAACTGCTGCTATGTTTTGTACCGACCTTTTATGATAATAAAAACTGTTATTTGAAAAAAAAAAGAACTACGAGATAATATTAAACCTATGAGCACCTATCCTAGGGTGCCTGCTGAACCTAAGACCCGGGGATGAGGGAGGGGGGAGGAGGGTTATTGGGGGGGGAGGTTGTAATAAACATGTTGTGCCCTTGTAGATGCCGGTGAGGTCTCGTTGTACTTTAGTTGCGACACGAGCTCCATCTTTCGCATTCTCTTTCGTTTTTCGTCTTTTGGAAAAAAAAAAAAGGGGAGAAATCTATAACATAGGCAGAATACCACAGATGATGCGAAACAGTTTATTGGAGACAGACAAGCATCTATCCATGAACTGGTCTACGAGGTTCGGTATCGGCTGATGTGGATAAAAAAAAAAAAAAAGAGAGAGGGGGAAGCTTTCCACCCAAGCTTTTTATAAACTTCAAGATCCTTTCTTTGACTTTCCCGCTGAAAAATAAAGCGCCCCTCCTACATCACTCCCCAGAATGGAGGAGATGGCGAGGAGGAATATGAGGCTTATCATAGGAAGTGGTCTATCTCCTAATTACTTACAGACACAGGAAATGGGGGAAGGGATTCGTCTGCCTTCCAATCCAACTTTCAAAACAACATCAGTCATGTGAAATACCTTTTTATTAAAACATAAGATATTTACAAAATGAATAAATATGTCTTCACAGCTTCTAGAAATTAATAACTGGGTTCAAATGTCACATCAGGAGATTATTAACTCAAAGCCCAACATCCATACCATTCATAGGAATTCATATTCTCAATTATATTTTATAACCAAATCAAGTTTTAGATATTAAGAATATAACACTATGTATATCTTTATCTCCGGGGACACATTATATCTTTATTAGGACCTCGTTGACCATTCATTAAAAATGTATAGAAAACATAAATATGTATGAATCAATCACATCTATGAAAAATCAATTGTACACCTAAAAAAAAGCACATGTAACGGGAGGAAATCGAAAAAGAAAAAATACTGCGCTATCTTAAAATACAAAAAGCCGCTAACACAGCAAGAGAGATGTAACGGGAGGGCCCGTGGAATCCAGAAGCTCTTACAAAGTATGAGCCAGGAAATAATGGACAGATCTTAGATTGCTGTAACATGGGTCTGTAATCCACAATATATTCCAGGAGATCTGTAAGAACTATTTACAGGTTGTTGATTCTGAACTCAACAGGTTAATTGAAAGAGTGACTCATTCAATGTGGGAACACCGACTGTTAGGTGTTCATGTCGTCTGTTGTCATGTAAATGAATCTAGGATGACCCTGAAGAACCTGTCATTGTGTTGTGCTAATTGACCCTGTATTGTGTGAAGTTCTATTGACGATAAATGGGTATTGTGAGTTAAACAGACAGTCTAAAGGTCAGATGTCTGACTTATCAGCTGTAGTTAATTAGCTCATGCAAATTAGATCAAGAGCTGGTGCCAGAATATCTACTAAAAAGAAGTGTATTGGGCTCGTTGTGTCATGTTGTGGGTGGAGTTGAGTCATTGTTCCTTTTTGGTTACTAACTGTATATAAGAGCCTGATTTTCTCATTAAAGAGTTTATTTGTTTTGAACCTCAAACAGAACTGTCTCTCGTTTCTGGGGGAATCCGTATGGGTTGTGTTCGCCGGATTGTGGAGTGTCTTGGGTTCGAAATATCTTTTTTTTTTTTTTCAAAACAATTTTTATTGAATATACCAGTATGAGGCATACAGAGTAAGTAAAAACGTGGTACAGACATCGGTATAGGATACATTGAACAATAAGAGGTTTATGCTCAGGTACAGACATGGAAGAGCGACATTAAATTTTAACCAGCAAGAGTGGAACGCACAGCCATACATAACACTATGTGTAGACATCATCAGAAGAAATAGAGATAGCGGAGGATTTCTAGCTAACCAAAGTAGGTACAACCAGGGGGGATGGCAGCTAAGATCCGGGTAGGGACCAGTAGGGCCCACCCCCATCGGGAGCAATCTGTGGGCGGGGGGGGGTGCCACAGGGTGGGACCACGTACGCGCTCCACGTACAGATGGATCCCAATCCCCCCACCCTCCGCCGGGAATCTACCCTGCGACTGGCGGGGGGAGGAGAACCAACCCGAGAGGCGCCGCATCGCGGCCCGGCTCCTCCGCCAGGGGGCAGTGGGGGAAGCAGTGGAGACATGTTGAGACCCCCGTCTCACGGTATCCCTGTAATGGTTCCAACAGGCCCAGGTGTGTCTGAACTTATCGTGGGAGTCGTGGGCTTGATGGATAAGCTGTTCCATATCTTCAATCTTTCCGAGTCTTCAAGCGTAGGGGGCAGTGTGGTTTTCCAGCGCAGCGGGACACATTGAGTAGCTGCGGTAATGAGATGCATGGCAAGGGATTTGTGGTTTGGGATCTGGATAGGGAATTGTGATGCAGAAGGTATTGGGCCGGGGAGAAGTCTACTTGAATTGTAGTGATTTGGATAATGCGGTCGTGGATGGCTTTCCAGAAAGGCTGTAAGCGGGGGCAGTCCCACCAGATATGTAGGAGCGAGCCCGTAGCCGAGCTGCACCTCCAACAATCTGGGGGAACGGTCGGGAAGATCCTGTGAAGTTTATCCGGGGTCCGATACCATCTGGCACAGAGCTTGAACCGGTTTTCTTGCGCCGAGACGTTAACGGACCGTTTATGAATGTATTCCCACACTTGTTCCCAATCAGTGTGTGACAGGGCCAACGGGAGTTCCCTGTCCCAAAGTGTGAGTGCAGTATTGGTGGGCGTGGTGTGGGATACTATCAGGGTGTAGAGCAACGAGACTAGATGTCGTTGGGGGTTCTGGGCAGAGCAAAGCTGTTCCAGGGGGGTGAGGGGTCTACACCACACTGAGGATGCGGGGGCGCTATTAAAGAAATGCCTGAGCTGAAGAAATTTGAAAAATGGTATGGACAGCTGTGGGAAAGCCACAGTCATTTCCGAATGGGTGTAAAGGACTGAGTTACGGAAAAAAATGGTGGGCCCTTACCTGTGGGGGGTGTGGATCATTTGAATTGTCAGTGGGTGCGATGCCTGTCGGGAAGTCCGGGTTGTTGAGTAGCGGGGTCATAGGACCGGGTGAGGGCATTACCCCGTGAGATCGGCAGAAGGCCCTATGGGAGAATAATGTGGGGCCAATCAACGGGTGTGTCTGGCATGCTTTAGGGGTCGCACGGGTGCTTATCCAGGGGAGGTGGGAAATCGGGAAATCAAGAAATGCGTTCTCCACAGTTACCCAATCCTTATCGTTAGCATGAAGGTGCCAATCCACTAGCCGCACAAGGTGGCAGGCCCTATGATATAGGGCAAAGTCCGGAAGGCCGAGGCCTCCCTTCATTTTAGGGAGGACGAGTTTGTCCCAACGTAGCCTAGGAGGGCGTCCGGCCCAAAGGAAGGTGCTGCATATCCCCTTAAGTGTGGCGAAGAAGGTTAACGGAAGTTTGATTGGGATGGCTTGCATGAGGTATAGGAGCCGGGGGAGTATGTTCATTTTGAGAACGGCAGCCCTGCCAAACCAGGAGAAGTGTCCCCTTTGCCAATTAAGTAGGTCGTCCTTAATTGTGCGCAGGGTGGGTAGAAAGTTTGCAGTGTAGAGATCTGTCAGATTGGCCGTGATTTTAATCCCCAGGTATTGGATACCGACCGCTTCCCATCTGAAGGGGAAATTTTGTTTACACAGTGCAACCACCGAATTGGGCAGGGAGACGTTTAACGCGATAGACTTCCCGAAGTTGATCTTAAGATTAGATATGGTGTGAAATAGCTGGAAGTCAAGTAGGAGATTTGGGATTGTAGTGATGGGGCTCGAGAGGAATAGGAGGATATCATCCGCATAAGCGGCTATCTTACCGGGGATGTCGATACCTTGGATATTCGGGTTGTCCCTAAGCTTGCGAAGGATAGGCTCCCTGGTGAGGACAAAAATGAGGGGGGATAATGGGCATCCTTGCCGGGTGCCATTTCTGATAGGGAAGGCGTTCGATAGGTGGCCATTGACCCTGATTCGTGCGGTGGGGACCGAGTACAGGGCCATAATCATCTGCATAAAGCGTGGTGGAAGTCCCAATTTGTTAAGGGCCTCCTCCATGTAGTCCCATGCCACTCTATCAAACGCCTTCTCGGCGTCCAGGGAGAGGAAAAACCCCTTCCTGTGTGAGGAGGACAGCCAGTGGTGGATGTTTAGGGCTTTAGTGGTGTTGTCCCTGGCTTCTCTGCCAGGGACAAAGCCCACCTGGTCAGTTGATATAGCAACAGGGAGAAGTGGCAGTAATCTGTTGGACAGGATTTTGGCGTATAATTTAACATAGTAACGAGATCGGGCGGTAATTCGGGACTAACGTAACATCTTTCCCGGGCTTGGGTATCAAGGATATATGGGCTTTTGTTGTGTGGACAAGGGGCTGGGAGATCGTTATAGGCTGCTACAAATTTCGGGATCAGGACTTCCGCATAAGTCTTATAATAACTGGCCGGGAGGCCGTCAGGGCCCGGGCTCTTCCCGGGTTTGAGTTGTTTGAGGGCCGACAGTGCTTCACTAGTCGAGATCGGGTCGTCTAAATGGGATAGGTCTCCCAAAGGGGTCCATGGGGAGCCGTAATCGCGCAGGAAGTCGTGGATAATTGTCATCCAATCCGGGGCAGGAGGCGAAGTCGTGGGCGTGGGGAGAGTATACAATTCTGAAAAGTAGCGGACAAATTGGTTCGCAATGTCGTCGGACGACGTGAGCGAGGTTCCCGACAGGGAAGTAACGGAGTGGATAGTGTGGGACGATTTCTTTTTTTGGAGAGCGGCGGCCAAAAGTTTCCCCGATTTGTTGCCGAACTCATAGAAGAGTTTATTAGAGAGGGTTTAAGGTTCTTTGGAGTTCGCCCAGGAGGTCTTCCCGAGCCTTCAAAAGTTCCGCGTGAGTGTGGATAGTCAACGTGCGTTTGTGGATGCATTCTAGTGTTTGAACCCTTTTAGAGAGCTCCGCCACCCTGGCCTTCCTAAGTTTATTGCGCTGAGCCGTTAGAGAAATGAATTCTCCCCTAACCATGCATTTGTGGGCTGCCCACACCAGTTTAGAGGAGGAGTCTTCCCTGACATTTTCGTCAAAATAGTTTGCTAAAGTGTCCGCTACCGATTTGGAGAGGTCCGCGTCGAGTAAAATGGAGTCATCCAACCGCCAAATCATGGACCTGGCCCTCTGTGAGGGGATCCGTAGGGTCTCAGTGATTGAGTGGTGATCCGACAAGAGCATTGGTTCGATCGTAGCGTCTGTGAGCGAGGTGAGGTCAGACTGTGTTAAGAAAAAATGGTCAATTCTCGTGTACTTCTGATGCAGGGAGGAGAAGTATGTGAAGTCTTTCACATTCGGGTGTAGCGTGCGCCATGTGTCGTGGAGGGTCAAAGTAGCCAGTTGTGATTTTATAGCGTGAAGGGCCCTGTAGGTCAAGCAGGAGGAACCGGAGGACGTGTCAAGGGAAGGTGTGAGGGAGACGTTAAAATCTCCACCCAGTACCAGCGTGCCTGATTGGAAGGAGGTCAGGTTGTAGAGCATCGCTCGAAAAAAGGGGACCTGTTGAGAGTTTGGGGCGTAAATGTTGGCAATCGTATAAGTCCGCCCGTGTAGTGTGCCCTTTATGAAGATGTATCTCCTCTGCGGGTCTCGTTGAATGTCTAACACTTGGAGAGGGCAGTGTCTGGAGATTAAAATAGACACTCCTTTGGACTTCGCGGTATCATTGGTGGCATGATGCACTGTTGGAAAATTTCTATCGTGTAACTTGGGGATATTGTCCGACCTAAAGTGCGTTTCCTGGATGAGCGCTATGTGTGGCTTCTCCTTCCAAAGCAGATGGAGGAGGCGGGAACGTTTCTCCGGCGTGTTGAGGCCACGCGCGTTCAGGGAGTACATTTTTAGTCTAGATGAGGAAAGTGTGTCTCTCTCCCCGGTGGGTAGGGTAGTGTCGGTAGCCGCCATCGCGTGGGGAGGGAGGAAAGGGTCCTCTATAGAGGTGGGGGGTTGCTGTGGCTGAAGATGAAGGGGGAAGGAAGGTGTTATGTGCTGGTGCGCGAAACCGTTACTGGAAACGAACGGTGGGTTATTGCAACAGTATACCGATTAAGTGGTAGGACTGTGTCCCTACACTTTGAGATTGAGCAACGGGGGAAATCGGATTGGTACGGGGTGTGACGTATCCCCGGGCCCCAGAAATCGAGCACAGAGGACACCACACACCACCGTTGTGGGGTTGACTCGAACCAGAACAGAACAGGAGTCTCTTATAAAGTAGCAATGAATCGCTAAGTATAACTAACTAGTAGAACCGTGTGGCAACGAGCCACCTCAGAACAACCACAGGGCAAAAACAACTATCATGGGGAGGTCATCCCCTCGCCGGACAGGGAATAGGCACCGGCAGTCGTGAGAGTAGGGGTGTCAGAATGGACAGGGGGGCAGCATCAAGCATGATGTGACACAGGTAACATCTATAACATCTATAACCCCCCCATGAGGACGGTGTATTTAGTAAGCAGTACGGGGGCATCCTGGGGTCCCCCCACCCGACCACCACAACGGTACACTCCCAGGGAGCAGGGGTAACCGCTATGGAAGGGCGGGGAGGGGGAGTATATTACAACAAGCACAGTGGATTACAAAAAAGTGATAGAGAGGGGCGAGAGGTAATCATGCAGTCAGCTCGGATGAGTTGAGGATCATGCTAGGACCTACAATACTTACAACCCCTTGTTCATAAGAGAGAGCTCGCAGAATAGGGACACGGCACAACATGTCAGTCATTCAGGAGGCCTGGAGAGTCCAGCAAGCAATGGGAAGAAGTGAATGACCAGTGCCTGCAAGTTCCACAAGGTCCGAGTGCTAGCTGTGACAGCCACAGCTGTGTCAGGGAGGGGGGGCAGGCATACCGCCCGGGAGGCTATCGAGAGTCCGCCCAGTGCAGCAGATGAAAGTCAACAACTTGCCTTGTGCGCGGAGCAGGCGGCCGATGGGGGGCACATGTACCAAACAACACGTTGTCACCCCGTGACAGACCAGTGGAGGGACAGGGAGCGTAGAGTATAGAGTCCTTATTGTGCGGAGGACGGAGCGGGGGTAGCGTTGCAGGCTAATGCAGCATGGTACGCGGGAGATGCGAGGCCCATCCGGAGAATAGCAGGGCATGGATTTCCGAGGGCGGGTGACAGTAGACAGAGCCACGGCGGGTCAATACGGTCCCTCGTATTGCGGGCGCCCGGGCCGGGGCTTCCACCGTTTTCAACAGGGCTGGTTAGAAAGGGGTGGAGCAGATCCCGGGTGGAGAGTCCCCAGCCATTCAGAGGCAATTGGGGGCGGGCGCAGGAACAGCCAGTCCGGGTCCAGAAAAGTGGGGGAGTGACGCGGCAGCGTACAGGACCCTGGGAGTTGTAGTGTCCGGCGGGAGACCTCACTGGGTGGAAATGATGGAAGCAGCATGTCTTGAGCTGTTGTCCGCCATTTTAACTCAATTGAAAAAACAAAAGCATAGGGAGCCAACGGGTCCCGAGTCCAGGTTCAAGCGGCAGATCTGGAGGCAACTGGGAATAAAGTAAAAGAAGTAGTAAAACACAGCAGTAAAACACAAGGGGGGGTTAATACGTCTGTACCTTCGCAGAACTGATTAAACATCTATTCTTGCTCGCCTGGCTCCCGGGGGGGGTCACTGGATCCCGTTCGCCTCGGGCGAGTTGAGAGCCCGTGGGGTGACCAGAGCGCAATGCGGGTCTCCTTCTGCGGTGCCTGGTGGTTTGGGTCTCCATGGGCACCTCCTGTGGTTTGCCCCACCTGCCCACCGCGCGCCTGTACGGTGCATACCACTCCGGAACTTGTACCAGCGGGATTCCAAGGGTTTCGCAGAAACGGGGCAGATCTTCCGGGACCCTCAGTGCGGCATTGCGGCCTTGGTGGGATGCGGCAAGACAGAAGGGGAACTTCCACTTATAGCGGATGTCCTGAGCTCTAAGGACATCCAACAGCGGTCGGAGGTCCCTCCGGTGTTGTAGGGTGATCCCCGAGAGATCCTGGTAGATCTGGATGGGGGAATCGCCGTGAGAAAGCCGTTGTCCCCTGGCTCGTTGCAGTATATCCTCCTTTAGTGTAAAGTCCACTATGCAGCACACTACATCGCGGGGGGGTCAGTATCACTGCCCCTGGGATGGAGGGCGCGATGGATGCGTTCCATGTCAATGCGGGAATGCGGGGGTCTGCCCAGTACGCCGTTGAAGATGGCCACGACTTCTTGCTGGACGAGGTTTCCCTCAATGGACTCCGGGAGCCCCTTTACCCTAAGGTTGTGGCGGCGTCCCCTGTGGTCCAGGTCCTCCAAATGGCGGTTGATGTCCCGGAGTTGGAGCGTGTGGTCATCTATCTTACGAGTGGACCGTTGCAGGACCTGGTCGTGCTCGTCTATCACCCGCTTGGTGGATGTAACCCTGTCTGAAAGGGTACGGATGTCGATCCGCAGCTCCGCAATGGCCGCCGAGAGAGTGTCTTTAATATCTGAGGCGATGGTGTCAGGGGTCAGGAGTATATCATATACAGAGGTCAGGAGTATATCATATACAGGGGTCAGGAGTATATCATATACAGAGGTCAGGAGTATATCATATACAGAGGTCAGGAGTATATCATATACAGAGGTCAGGAGTATATCATATACAGGGGTCAGGAGTATATCATATACAGAGGTCAGGAGTATATCATATACAGGGGTCAGGAGTATATCATATACAGAGGTCAGGAGTATATCATATACAGAGGTCAGGGTCTTCTACTGACAATAATTATAGAGAAAAGTCTCTCCTGTACGGTTCTCTCCTTGACATATCGTAGAATGAAGCCGTATTGTTCTTTCAGTGTCATCATCCCGTGTTCTGTCCATTTCCACACCGACACCAACATCTCCTCCACCATCCCGCTGTATTTGTTGTCTCACCATGTTTCCAATGATGGAGATCCAGAGACTGACCGGAGTCTTCTTCTCCATGTCACCAGACCACCTCTTCCTCTACTATTGGGGTGCTGGGCCTTTCTATGACTACTCAGGACCCCCAACCTCTTCTATAGGATTGTGAAGATTTCTATCCTATTTACTAAGAAGCTGAAGAAGATGTCCATGATGTAGATGAGGGTCACATATAGTATGAGCAGCATCACCCTTCACTCTGTCACCAAGAACTAGTCTGGCAATGCCCAGAATGATACCAATTAGTCTCTGACCAATCTCACAGGTTGGATGAACTTTCTTCTTTTCATTATTTCCAGGTGACCATGAATTAGAGTTCCAATATCTCCCCCGTGTTCTGCAGACAGATATACATTTCCTGATGTCTTATGTTGTACGGATCCCTCATGTTCCCCGATACGAGATCATACATTGGACTTGTTCAACTTTCCAACCAGGAGGGAATGGACTGGGCAAGATTCTCTCCCCATGTTGGGGGTATGTGGTTTGGAATGGTTCAGGATGATGCATGCTCACTCCCCACCCCCACCTTTCCCTGCCCAGTCAGGCTGCATACTCTAATAAGGGTCTAGTGTGAATTTCTTGGTGGTGGGGGGTCCATACAGGTTTTTTTAGTACTTTTATTAACAATACATTCACCGACTGACCAGCAAATCCCCAGTTGACAGCTGAATAGGCCTGGTGGGTGTACATCACTGGGTGTGAGGACACTTGTGGCAACCAATCGCCTAAACAAGCGAAATTATGTTCAAACCCAGAGCTCATTTTAAGTGGTCGCTTTATTGGTCCATTACATTGGTGACCAATGGGAGAAGGACACCTTATATCAGTGGAGAAGGACATTCTTACATTCTCATTGGAGGGAAGACTGCCCCCCCTTACAGATCATTGATGTTCGTTGCTCAAGGAACCCCTAAAACCCTTTAGAGGAACCCTGGCTGAGAAAGGCTGGACTAGGCAGTAATATATTTCTCTCCCCCTTGGTGGGAGTGGAGATGACCCATCTATAAGGATATACAGTACTAGAGGCGGCTCTAGGCTTTGTGAGGCCTCAGACAAAACTTGGACATGAGGCCCCACTCACACCCATAATGGGAAAAATACTTCAAGTGATAAAATGTATAAATTTCATATATAAAGAGCCCTAAATCCTTTGAACTATGAATTCACAGTTTCTAGAATTTTCTCTCACCAATAAACCAATTTAATCAAAGATCATTAAATATCGGTCAGATGGTCCTCTCTGGAATTCAGCTTGGTGGCTCCTCCTATATTCCTCTCTCCACAGTCCACACACATCTGACTCCTCCCGTGACCCCTGTCCTGGCAGCACTCCCACTCCTGACTCTTCTGTAGGCTCCCCCCAGAGACTGCAGACATGCCATTGATAAAAACAATGTTATTTAATAATTAGGTTCATGTATATTGTTTGGTGGGAATGTAACTTTATTATTTTATTAATATGTGGTGTATAATGTGTGCTGATTCCTGTTCAGCTTTTGTATTTGTCACTTCCTCACACTGTAATCCCGCTACATCACGCGAGATTACAGCGAGAGAAGCCGTTCTCAGGAGTTTCCAGCCGTTTGTAGATCGCTCCTCATCTCAACATGAGAATCGATCTACAAAGCTTCATAAACAGGCACTCGGAGGAGAGCGATCTCCCCTGAGAACTGAATAACGGTATTTTACCGCACTTTCATAAAAGGACACCCATGAGACGTTTCTCTGGGCTGCAGTTCCTCTGATCTCCACAAGATGGTGATCTCACTTCTACCATAGAGAGAAGAAGTCTCTATGGAAGACAGGAAGTGATGTCAGGGACAGACAGGAAGTTCCGGGTGAGAGGTGAGGCGGGAGGAAGTAGTGAGGAGACATCTTTGGAATCGGTAGCAGAGGAGGTAATAAGATCTTATCTTCTATTTACACCCAGTAACCCCGTCATGTCCGTCCTCTTCCTCCATAGTCACTGTGACGTCTTTTATCTCCAGCAGATGATAATACACACATATATAGTGTGGAGACCTAGATTAACCCCTTCAGGGGCAGAACATTCCCCCACTTACAGGGCCGGAACATTCTCTTCATTTCAGTTTATAGTAACAGATTATACGATAATACGGGGTGTGGGTTTTAGTTAGAGGTGGACTTATGATACTTGTGTTTGATTTTATAATCTTTATGGAGGAGGAAATAACTATTCCTGATGTCTGTGAAGGTTCAACACAAGGAATGTGTCTGGATGATGACTTTATCTTTGTAAGTATCAGGTAATGTCACTGTCTATTTCCCTATGTAGGAGGATTTAGAAGGACACAAGGATCTCTACAAGGACGTCATGATGGACAATCAGCCGCCCCTCACATCACCGGGTAAGAGGAGACTTTATTGTAAAGGAGAGAGCAGTACGGAGGCTCCACCCCCATCCCCCATCATCTGATAAACACATAGAAACAATGGATTCAGTCAGTGTGTGTGTTTCCTACAGATGGATCCAGTAATGGGAACCCACCAGAGAGATGTCCCCGTCCTCTGTATTCCCGGGATTCCACACAGGAAGGTCACACCATCCCCCACCATCATCAGGTAGATGAGGAACAATCACTGATCGTATCATTAGGATCTGTACATTATCTGCATTGTTACCATTGATGTCATTTTTATTCTATATTCAGAGTGGAGACCTGAGAGATCCTAAAGTTGAGGTTAAAGAAGAGATAAAAGAGGAGGATGATGAGGATGGGGTGATGGAGGAAGAACACACCATCCCCCACCATCATCAGGTAGATGAGGAACAATTATTGGTGGTTATGATTTATACACAAACATGTTTGTTATAATGAATGTTTTATTATATATTCAGAGTGAAAACCTCGGGGATGATAATATTGATGTAAAAGAAGAGTATAAAGAGGAGGATGAGGAGTATGGAGTGATGGAGGAGTTATCAGAAGGACACAAGGATATGATGGAGCCACCCAATACCAGGAACCCCCCAGAGAGATGTCCCCGTCCTCTGTATTCCCGGGATTCCACACAGGAAGGTCACACCATCCCCCACTGTTACAAGGTCGGTGGGGCGGAGCATCTAGAACATGGACTGGTGGAGATGATGTGTGGGTTTTGTATGTAAGTTTATATCTTACAGATGATATTCTCTCTCATTCTCTTGGTTTAGAGTGGAGATCCAATCGATATAGAATTTGAGGTGAAATCAGAAGAAGAAGAGACGTATGTGAGGGATGATCAGCAGTCTATGGAGGAGGATGGAATAACGGGGACATTTATAGAGGAGGACACTCCTACAGAGATCAGCACAGGTGGGTCATTAACACTAAATACACTACATACTCCTGACCCCTGCACTATATACTCTATGGTGTACATTACATACTCCTGACCCCTGCACTATATACTCTATGTTGTACATTACATACTCCTGACCCTCGTCCTATAATCCCCTCATCACTGTCACTCCTATAAAAAACAGTTCTCGTTGTTTCCTCACTCTCTGACTAAGGTCCATGAATAAAGAAATGGTCTGGTAGGAGATCAGAGGAGCCATTTACTAGTTACCTTGAGGGGGGAATTGTAAGATCCTCAGAGACAAAGCTGCCTGATGTGGGCGGAGTCCTGGTTGAGGGGAGCCAATCAGCTCATGTCTAGTAATAATCTTTGTATTTCTATTTTAGTAGATGGACGGGAGATGAGGAAAACCTCAGAGGATTGTCTCACTTTGTCTCCAGACTGTAAAGTAGAAGATGAGGACATCACACAGTATAGTCCAGGAGAAAACCCGACTACCTCAAATGTCCATCCGGCACCACACAGTGTAGATGGACCATCGTATTCCTCTTATCCTGAGGAACCTCAGACTGTGCGGGACGGTGCCGGACCATCGTATTCCTCTTATCCTGAGGAACCTCAGACTGTGCGGGACGGTGCCGGACCATCATATTCCTCTTATCCTGAGGAGCCTCAGACTGTGCGGGACGGTGCCGGACCATCGTATTCCTCTTATCCTGAGGAACCTCATACTGTGCGGGACGGTGCCGGACCATCGTATTCCTCTTATCCTGAGGAACCTCAGACTGTGAGGGACGGTGCTGTCTTTCCAACACATAAGAGGTTTCCATGTCCTGAGTGTGGGAAATGTTTTTCAGTGAAGTCCAGTCTTTCCACACATCAGAGATCTCACACAGGGGAGAAGCCTTTTTCCTGTTCTGAGTGTGGGAAATGTTTTTCAGTAAAGTCCAGTCTTTCCACACATCAGAGATCTCACACAGGGGAGAAGCCTTTTTCCTGTTCTGAGTGCGGCAAATGTTTTTTACGGAAGTCCAATCTTTCCACACATCAGAGATCTCACACGGGGGAGAAGCCTTTTTCCTGTTCTGAGTGCGGGAAATGTTTTTTACGGAAGTCCCATCTTTCCTCACATCAGAGATCTCACACGGGGGAGAAGCCTTTTTCCTGTTCTGAGTGCGGGAAATGTTTTTCAATAAAGTCCCATCTTTCCAGACATCAGAGATCTCACACGGGGGAGAAGCCTTTTTCCTGTTCTGATTGCGGCAAATGTTTTTTACGGAAGTCCAATCTTTCCACACATCAGAGATCTCACACGGGGGAGAAGCCTTTTTCCTGTTCTGAGTGCGGGAAATGTTTTATATGGAAGTCCTATCTTTCCACACATCAGAGATCTCACACGGGGGAAAAGCCATATTCCTGTCCCGAGTGCGGGAAATGTTTTTTAGAGAAGTCCCATCTTTCCACACATCAGAGATCTCACACGGGGGAGAAGCCTTTTTCCTGTTCTGAGTGCGGGAAACATTTTTCAGAGAAGTCCCATCTTTCCGCACATCAGAGATCTCACACGGGGGAGAAGCCTTTTTCCTGTTCTGAGTGCGGGAAATGTTTTTTAGTGAAGTCCAATCTTTTCAAACACCAGAGATCTCACACGGGGGAGAAGCCGTATTCCTGTCCTGAGTGTGGGAAATGTTTTTCACAGAAGACCCATCTTTCCATACATCAGAGATCACACACGGGGGAGAAGCCTTTTTCCTGTTCTGAGTGCGGGAAATGTTTTTCAGTGAAGTCCAATCTTTCCACACATCAGAGATCTCACACAGGGGAGAAGCCTTTTTCCTGTTCTGAGTGCGGGAAATGTTTTCCAGAGAAGTCCAAACTTTCCAGACATCAGAGATCTCACACGGGATGTGAGCATGTGACGTATGTGGGCGGGCGCTGCTGCAATGCTGCTTGTATGAGATCCTAATCTCTCTCTACCGATGGCTCCTTCTCCTCGCTGCTGATTCAGAGGGTGTAAAGGACGGCAAGGGGTAGCGGTGACTCCCCGTGGTAGCAGCCGTAAGTTGGAGGAGTTGGGGGGGGTTCGACAGTTGGATTGGACTTGATTTGAACTCCGGCTGGTGTCCTCTCTACGTGAGAAACAGCCTCCCCTTACATTTGCAGTCCCTCCAAGACACAGCAGGGAGGATTAGCAGGGTTGAATTACAGCTGGTATCTTTTCCCTGTTGTATATGCTGCACACCCTGCATCCCTCTGGACGAGATCCCTTCCCCAGCACGGTTTGATACACAGTGAGGCACTGAACTTTTTCTACTAAACTCCAGCATTCCAGGCACCCCAGAATTGCGGCTTATTTGAACTTACCTCTGTGCACTCTCCTGTTGTTGTCTGCTGACCGTGGCTGCTGTACGCTAGTTTGCCGTTTCTCCCACAGTGTGATCAGGACACCATTATCACTATATATCATCTATGTAAAGGCATCTGGACCCAATAAGGCATCAGACATGAGCTGGAGGACTCCCCGCCCGCCTTGGAACAGACTGTAGAGATAAGTACATAACTGTGGCAATATTCCTATGTTTTTTGCTGATTGTCACTTATAAGTACTGCATGGCTACATGACTGCTGCATAACGCCGTTGTTAAAGGGACAGCACCCCTTTTTTTTTTCTTTTTTTCCCCCTTGGTGGCTATCACTGGGGCTCAGTGTTTTTGTCTGTGATTATCCACTGCTGCTAGGTGTCGCTGCGATTGCCTCTAATTCTAACTTTATCACCAACCTGCCGCTGAAGTGTGGAACTGGTGTGGAAAGTGCTGTATAAAGGACACTTTAGGGAGGGGAAAAAAAAAAACTACTGGGAACGGTAAATCTACCATAAGTGAACTGATATGAGGTTAAATGGCACCAAGTAAATCGCGAGCAAAAACGCATGTACCAGCAGTGACACCTTGTTCTTCCCCCCCAAGCTATGGCAGCAAAAACAGTTAAAGTGACAGGGGCTACAGGAAAATCTATACAGCCCGTACAATCCCCCCAGAACTCCCCAGCAAAAAGGATATCAGAAGGGATTCAAGAGGGGAGAGAGACCGAAGGGAGCTGTGGTGGCTCAACGTGATTGGCACTGCGCTGACAAGCCATTCACCTCTTCAGCCAAGGGTTCGATCCCGGTCTCGGCTACATGTGAATTGAGTTTGGTGGTCTCGGCTCCCGGTGGGTGTGCTGTGCTTAGTACGCCCACCCCCCCCCCCCACAAAAACCACCACACTTGCACGCACACGAAATTGGTTTAAAAACACACGCACTTTGGTCATGCGGTCTCCTAAAATAAAAAAAAGAGAGGCGAAGGACCTACGGGGCTGGCTGGGTGGGCTAGGCCCCCTCACTCCCTCATAGGGGGAGTCCCTCTGCCCCATTGGGGTCCCGTTGGGCCTCAGTTGGGCTCCCAAGAGGAGCAGGTAGGGTGGGGTGAGTGGGAGGCCCCCCCTCACACCCGCCATTGCCACCAGGGGCATGGAGAAGGATGGCGATCGCCTCCGGGGGGAGGGTCTGCCTACTCCCAACTCCTGCAGTCCGGCTCCTCTCTCTCGAGTTCACGCACAAAAATACACTTTAAAAAAAAAAAAAGAGGGGAGGGAGGGGAAGATGGACTGTAGTGCCCCGGGAAGGAGATACTGGAGGCTATCAAGGCAAGCGGTGATGTGCTGTTAAATAAAATCGATGCCCTGGCAGTGGATATATGCTCAATAAAACGAGAGTTCGATCAAATACAAAAAAAAACGGCAGAAATAGAAACCCGCATCTCCAAAGTGGAAGAGGAAATAAAAAAGGATAGCAAAGGCTGGCATACACTGAAAAAACAAATAAAAGAACTACAGGACAGAGCTATAGATACAGAGGGCCGCATGAGGAGGAACAATGTACGTATCTTGGGCCTACCAGAGAGAGCGGAGGGAGACAATCCAGTTAAATTTGCAGAAAAACTATTAACATACTGAAATTAACAGAAGCAATTGTAATGTTTGTGGTAGAGCGAGCACATAGAATCTCGTTTCGTTTCCCCAAACCGGGAGCACCCCCCCCCCGCCCTTTTTTGGTGCGTCTATTGAACTACAGAGACCGAGATCAAATCCTTTCAACGGCAAGAGTAAGGGCAGACATCCAATATGAGAACACAAAGCTGCTTTTTTTTTCCTGACTACCCGATGGAAATTCAGCAGCAAAGAAGAGAGTGTACAGAGATCCGTAGAAGATTGAGAGGGAAAGGCTTAAAATACAGTCTACTATACCCCAGTAAACTACGAGTAACGGATGGGACACGTGTCCTTTTCTTTGAGACCCCAATTCAAGCGGGGAAGTGGCTCGATACCAAATAGAAAGACTGGGGATTTTTTTTTTTTTATATGGGACATTATTTCTACTTTTGTTTCTAAATTTTTTTTTGGGGGGGGGATGGAGGGGAGGGGGAGGGTGAAGGTATAAATTGAGCTATGTGGAGAAATTGTACAGTGTTTAACATATTCATCCAAGGAAGGAGGAAATATGTATTTTTTTTTGTTGAATGAGTGATTAAGCACAAGTATGACAGATCGATAGCAGTTAATAACAGTTAATAAATAATGAGCACTTAAACACTTGGGTATTAAAGAATATGTGAGAGCACCACATTTAAATAGGAAATATATATTTGTTGAATGACGGATCAATTACGAGTATGGACTGGAATATGAACTAAGGCGGCCGATCAACAATAAATTATACACCTAAACACTCGATTAACCATGAGTAAGAATTGGAATATAAGTTATGGAGGATCGGTAATAATTAATAATAGTTTAATCACATGGGCGTCCGCTGAACTTTTTCCAGGGGGGGGGGGCATAATTTTACGGTCACCTATGCCACGCTTCTTTGACAATGTCATGAAGGGCAGGGGCTTAGTCATTATCCCATAAAGCCTTCTCCCTTAACTTGTACTCACAGTCCCCACTTGTAAGGTCACGGTGGTCTTCCTTCTCCCAAGTCCCGTTTCCACATGTCCCTTTGAAAATACATTACAGGCAGCAAAGCAAACACGAGGGGTGCACATACAGGAAGCAGCCAGAGGTGGCAGTAAAGAGCTCTGTAACTCAGTGACACTGATCTTGCAACAGCTGTGGAGCTGTGGAGCAACTCGCACAAACACAGAGAGTCAGCACAGCTAGAGATGCAAGCATGGCAGACCCTTGCCGATTCCAGGGGGGGTCACTGGCCCCCCCTTACTCCTATGAGCGGACGCCCATGGTTAATCAATATTCAATAATGAACACTTAAGCACTTGGATATTTAAAGATAATATGAGAGAGGTTTGCTTTCTGTTTTTTTTTTTTTTTAAGGAGTGATTAACTATGAATACGAATTGGAGTATTGGTTATAATTAGGTCATAATAATTAATGGAAAGCACGTAAGCACTTGGTCACATAAAAATATGGGTGGGATGAAAGGGGGTGTTTTTTCCCCCCTCCTTGGGGTTTTATTTTTCTGGGGGAGGGGAGGCTTTAAGATATGAAGAAATATAGGTGTGTAGGGAGGATACGCAGTGAGTAGAGGCGCCCACCACAAAGTGAATGAGAGTTTTGAGAGCTAGGTGCTTCCCTTCCTAAAGCAGTAAGAAGGGAGGGTGGGGTATGTTAGATACTAGACCTAAAAAAGAGATTTGGGTCAGTGAAATAGGGGATAGAAGAAATTCCTCTCCACTCCCATCCGGGAATGGATGGAGGAAGCTACAAGAGAAGGGAGTGGGGAGGGGTAGGGCGGGGGGAGGGGGAATGAATGTGGAAGTGAAGAGGAAATGGGAAAGACAATGGTGTGATTTAGGTACCCAAGAGGTATCACTTAAAAGAATGACGTGGCATAGTGAACAATGGAAGTATAAATCCTATATATATATATACTAGAGACCATGCCGGGGAAGGATAACTGCTTTTCCATATTATCCTGGAATGTTCGAGGACTGAATTCAAAGTATAAACGTGCATTAGCCCAGGTTCACACTGGGCTGCGGGAGTGAAGCCGTGCGAGTCCAGCTGAACTCGCACGATTTCACTCCCGCTGGCAGTCCCGATTTCAGCCGCCATTTAAGAGACATCTGTGCAGGTTTTTGCACAGATGTCAATGTAAATCGCGGTCTGAAATCGCAAAAAGTAGTGCAGAGACTACTTTTTGAAATCGGTGCAGCGCCGCAGATGCAGCGTCGCGCCGATTAGGACAGTGCCATTGCCGGCAATTTGCGGCAAAATCCGCCGTTTTGACATGTGATTTGACATGCCAAATCGCATGTCAAAACGCACCAGTGTGAACCAGGGCTAAATGTTTCAGTGTATAAAAAAGAACTCTCCCCAGTTGGTCGTACTACAGGAGACGCACCTATTGGGGAAAAAATTAATAACGTTAAAAAAAACCTGGATACAGAAAACATACCATTCCACGTATTCTTCGTATGCTAGAGGGGTGTCGATCCTAGTTAACAAATCTTTTATAGGAGAAATAGAGAAGGCCCATATAGATGTAAACGGAAAGTATGTTATTCTAGTCTATAAGATAGGTAAGCAGAGATATGTAACAGCTGCCGTATATATTCCACCCCCATTCTCGGTGGCAGTATTGAATGAGATAATGGAAAACACTATTCAGTATATGCCAGCGAGACTGATACTAATAGGAGATTTCAATGCTATCCTATCACCAGAGTTGGACAGACCAAAACCCCTAAACAACATTCAACAGAACTATATAACTGGGCACAGGAAATGGGGGTAACGGAAGTTTGGCGATGGAAGAATCCAGGAGAAAGGGGATACTCGTGCTTTTCCACCTCTTACAAGACGGCCTCTAGAATAGACTTGGCATTTACGGATTCCTTGATGTTAGCAAATATCGAGGAGGCCAAATATCTACCAAGTGGTCTGTCAGATCATCCTCCCCTATTTTTGTGAGTACGTATTCCAACTTCTAAAAATGCATCATTGTGGAGACTAACCCCACACTGGGTAGAACACCCAGAAATAGGAGAGAAAATGGAATCAATAATGGGGGAATACTGGGAAAACAACGCAGGATCAGCCTCGGTAGGGATGGTATGGGATGCGTTTAAAGCCTATATAAGAGGGCAATATATATCAAATATTTCAACAGTTAATAAAAAACAGAGGAAGAAGGAACAGGAATTAAAAACACAGATTGACATACAAAGGGAGAGATATGGGCAGGACCCCAGTAGCATCAACTTTGAAATGATGGCAGCATGTAGAAATCTTCATCTTCACATAGAAGAAATAACAAGACTGGAAATGCATAAAAATAGACAGAGGGCCAGATTCTCAGAGGCGTTACGACGGAGAATCTCAGATACCCCGTCGTATAAAAATGGAGTCCTTCCCTCTCATTGGCTGAGTGCATTTTGTGGGGGAAGATTTCACAGACATTTAGGGATCTATTATAAAACAAATTGTAGAATGAATGTGACACGCGTTCCTCCAATCATGACAAATATCGGATCATCGGCTCCATCTAGTGGCAAAAATCTGCCCCTGTGGTATTAATACCGACCATTGACATAAAACAGAAAATACCACATTTGGCCATTAGATGGCGCTAAGTATTAATGGCCAAATGTGGTATTTTCTCCATCTAGTGGCCAAATGCAATCATTTCCATTGTAAATGGATGGAAACCGTTCGACCAGCACAGCAAATATCCTAATAACATTCATCTTTCCCCCATTCACACAGAAGGAATGTACATGGACTTTCCCCGGGGGAATTGCTAGGCACATATTTTATGAATAGACCCCTAAATGTCAGGAGACGTTTATATAAAGATGGGAAGTATGGAGCAGATAAATGAATAGACCTCCTAGCAATGTTATTACCAGGCTGCAGCTAGGGGGAGCTCTAATGTGTGAGCACAGCAGAGTGATCCCATCTAGCTCACATTAACCCTTTCACTGTCAGATGTTTTTGCATTATTTTGGGCCTGAAGATTGGATAAAACCCCCAAACATATATTATGTGATAGCAGAGGCCCTGGAGAATAAAATGGTGGTGATTGTTAAGGTGTTCCTCGTACACAAATTCCCCCTTAATATCCGGGTTTATTTTCTCCTTTTCCCCCCATTTTCTATGGTGTGATCTTTTCTACAATACTTTGTTATAATAATGTAACACGTTGTGTATTGTATGACTCCGCCCCCACATCACAGACAAGTCATTTTCCTGACCAATCGCGTTTCTACCTTTTTACTATTTCCTGATTCTATGACTGTAATCTGTTTAAAAGTAAAAATTATAATAAAAAAATGTATTAAAGAGAAAAAAAAGGTTGTGTGTGTGGGTGGAATGGGAAGAATTGCTGGTGGTGTTGTCACCAGGCCACCTCTTCCTCTACTATTGGGGTGCTGGGCCTTTCTATGACTACTCAGGACCCCCAACCTCTTCTATATGTAGCACTACCCCCGAAGGAGCTGCTGGTTTAGATTTGGGCCGGCCGTTACCTTACTGTTCACCACACTCGTCCCAGGGGTCCCTTTTGAAAGGTTATTCACAAATGTCCGCACCAACACTTAATGGGCCAGATTCTGAAACGAATTACACCACGGTGTATCTACAGATACACCGGCGTAATTCGTATTTCCCACCGGCGTGTCATTGTTTTCTATTCAGAAAACAAGATACGCCGGTTTAGGCTAAGATCCGACTGGCGTAAGTCACTTACACCGTCGGATCTTAAATGTAATCTTACGCCGGCCACTAGGTGGCGTTTACGTCGATTTCTCATTTGCCTATGCAAATGAGAAAGATACGGCGATTCACAAGCGGACTTGCGACGGCGTGTAGTTTTTTACGTCGTTTGAGTAAGCGTTAGACGACGTAAGGTTACCCCTGCTATAGCAGGCGCAGCCAATGTTAAGTATGGACAGCGGGACCGCGTCGAATTGTCCGTTGGCTACATCGTTTGCGTAAATCGTTCGGGAATGGGGCTCGACGTTCACGTCGTTTACATTGATAAAAATCGATTTCGCGCATTGGGCACTGGGAACGTCCAAGGACGGCGCCGTCCAAAAAAAACGTGAATTTACATGAATCACGCCCCCACTTCATTCATTTGAATTGCGCGGCCCTTACGCCGTTCAGTTTACACTACGCCGCCGCATATTATGGAGCAAGTGCTTTCTGAATAAGGCACTTGCCCATAATATTTGCGGCGGCGTAGTGTATACATACGCCGCCGGACAGATACCCAAAAGGTATCTGAATCTGGCCCAATGTCTTTTTCTTCCAGGGTTTTATTAAACCAGGTTCATCAGAGGGGTGGAGGGATAGGGGGGATTCGGGTACCTTGCTTGTGGATCACGGGTACAGTCTTAGATCCAGAGGACAAATCGGTTCCACACTGGATTCAGCAACTACCGGATAGGCCTCTCTCACTGACCTAGCAGCCGGTGCGAAGCTCGTTCAAAGTCTCTGCCACAGACTTGATGGGTGTCGTTGAGTTGTCACACCGTCCTCTGCCACAAGATCATGTAACCACACACACACACACTCTGCAAAGCTCCAAAGAAAGCACACAGTCCACAGTGCCAGGATCTGTCAGCCAGGCCGGCAGCACAGTGAGGTAAATTGGCCAGGATTCGACCTCCATTTGAGTCCCCAATTGTTCGGCTTCTTCCCGCAGGCAAGACAGCACAGGACCACCCCTGGACCAGTAGGCCCCAAAAACTCCTGGCCGACTCTCAGATGCAGAGCCTCGGGCCAGCAGGCCCCAAGACCGGAAAATACTGCTATCGCATCCCTGAAGCCAGGAGGGCCATCCGGTCAGGATCAGAAGACCCTGCCAGAACGGCGCCCGCCCCCAGAATGCACAGCGGGCAAACTTTGGCTCCTGGTGACAGCGACACCCACAGTCAAGTGGAAGATGTGCAACACAGCTGAACTAGAACAGAAACCCACAATTTGGCATAATATTCTGAGCCAACTACAGCTCAGAAACTAAATTTACTAAGTAGCACCTACTCAACAGAACAGGGCGCTACATATAGGATTGTGAAAATTTCCATCCCATTTACTAAGAAGCTGAAGAAGATGTCCATGATGTAGATGAGGGTCACATATAGTATGAGCAGCATCACCCTTCACTCTGTCACCAAGACCTAGTCTGGCAATGCCCAGAATGATACCAATTAGTCTCTGACCAATCTCACGGTTTGGATGGAATTTCTCCTTATATCAGTGGTCAGTGTAGTGGTCCCTTACATTGGTGACCAATGGAGAAGGACCCTCTTATATGTCATCAGTGGGAAGACTGCCCTCCTTACAGATCACTGATGTCAGTTGTTACTGAGAGACAGAAATTGTCCATTGCTCAAGGAACTCCTAGAACCCTTTGGAGGAACCCTGGCTGAGAAAGGCTGGACTAGGCAGGAATATATTTCTCTCCCCCCCCGTTGGTGGGAGTGGAGATGACCCATCTATAAGGATATACAATACATACACACACAGCACAAGGCCGTGGTCACACTATGAGATGTTTCTCGGGGATGCAGGTCCTCTGAGCTTCACAAGGTGGTGATTTTCTCACTTTACCATAGAGACAGGAAGTCTCTATGGAAGACAGGAAGTGATGTCAGATACAGACAGGAAGTCTCTATGGAAGACAGGAAGTGATGTCAGGGACAGACAGGAAGTTCCGGTGAGAGGTGAGGCGGAAGGAAGTAGTGAGGAGACATCTTTGGAATCGGTAGCAGAGGCGGTAATAAGATCTTATCTTCTATTTACACCCAGTAACCCCGTCATGTCCGTCCTCTTCCTCCATAGTCACTGTGACGTCTTTTATCTCCAGCAGATGATAATACACACATATATAGTGTGGAGACCTGGATTAACCCCTTCAGGGGCAGAACATTCCCCCACTTACAGGGCCGGAACATTCTCTTCATTTCAGTTTATAGTAACAGATTATACGATAATACGGGGTTGGGGTTTTAGTTAGAGGTGGACTTATGATACTTGTGTTTGATTTTATAATCTTTATGGAGGAGGAAATAACTATTCCTGATGTCTGTGAAGATTCAACACAAGGGATGTGTCTGGATGATGACTTTATCTTTGTAAGTATCAGGTGATGTCACTGTCTATTTCCCTATGTAGGAGGATTTAGAAGGACACAAGGATCTCTACAAGGACGTCATGATGGACAATCAGCCGCCCCTCACATCACCGGGTAAGAGGAGACTTTATTGTAAAGGAGAGAGCAGTACGGAGGCTCCACCCCCATCCCCCATCATCTGATAAACACATAGAAACAATGGATAACACAGAAACAATCAGTCAGTGTGTGTGTTTCCTACAGATGGATCCAGTAATGGGAACCCACCAGAGAGATGTCCCCGTCCTCTGTATTCCCGGGATTATTCCACACAGGAAGGTCACACCATCCCCCACCATCATCAGGTAAATGAGGAACAATCACTGATCGTATCATTAGGATCTGTACATTATCTGCATTGTTACCATTGATGTCATTTTTATTCTATATTCAGAGTGGAGACCTGAGAGATCCTAAAGTTGAGGTTAAAGAAGAGATAAAAGAGGAGGATGATGAGGATGGGGTGATGGAGGAAGAACACACCATCCCCCACCATCATCAGGTAGATGAGGAACAATTATTGGTGGTTATGATTTATACACAAACATGTTTATTATAATGAATGTTTTATTATATATTCAGAGTGGAAACCTCGGGGGTGATAATATTGATGTTAAAGAAGAGTATAAAGAGGAGGATGAGGAGTATGGAGTGATGGAGGAGTTATCAGAAGGACACAAGGATATGATGGAGCCACCTAATACCAGGAACCCCCCAGAGAGATGTCCCCGTCCTCTGTATTCCCGGGATTCCACACAGGAAGGTCACACCATCCCCCACTGTTACAAGGTCGGTGGGGCGGAGCATCTAGAACATGGACTGGTGGAGATGATGTGTGGGTTTTGTATGTAAGTTTATATCTTACAGATGATATTCTCTCTCATTCTCTTGTTTTAGAGTGGAGATCCAATCGATATAGAATTTGAGGTGAAATCAGAAGAAGAAGAGACGTATGTGAGGGATGATCAGCAGTCTATGGAGGAGGATGGAATAACGGGACATTTATAGAGGAGGACACTCCTACAGAGATCAGCACAGGTGGGTCATTAACACTAAATCCATTCCTCCCACCCATACTGCTCACTGATTGGTCCAGAGTAGGGCGGGGGCTGGGTGATATCAGCCTGTAATCCCCTGGTCACTTTCCTGAGCTGTGTTCCCCGTCCTGTATTCCTGTATTTCTCTCGGATAATCTTCCTTCTCTGTGCTGCAGACACAATTTATGTCTCTAGACTGGATTTATGGAGATTCTGGGGTTCAGCCTGCAGCAAAATGTTGATTTTCCCCATAGGGTTTGCTTGACCTAGACACCTGGGGTATGTACCTTGGGTCTTGTGCCCCATGCCCAGGTCTAGTGAGATCTCTGACAGAACAATTCTCCCCGGGTTACTTTCTCTGTTATTTGCTGGCTGTGCCGGGTGGAGGGATATGTCTGTATAGTCTCAGACCCAAGTCACTGAGTGCAGTCTCAGGAGATGGGAGGCAGCGGTGTGGGATCTCTGCAACGTGTCTCCAGTAATCATTTCACCCACCACTGATTACTGAACACCAATATCATGAGTCCTGACCAGGGATGGGCGAATGGTTTGGCCTGAGCAAAAATTCGGGCCAAACTTTCGTTGCTCGTCGTTCAGGGAAACTGTCAAACTTCTGGATATTCGACCATTTGTTTCGGCCCCTCGAACCGACCACAATGCATTGCGGTGCTGAACAGTGCATTGCAAGCCCTGATCGGCTGAAGCAGTAAACACTTCAGCCAATCAGGGCACAGAGCACTGTCAGAGTCATGATTTGGACACTGTCATCATGACTTTATCCAATCATGGCTCATTCCCACCCCACAGTATGAAAGTATTCTTGCATTGGCAGCCATTTCAATTGTGATTTTGGGGTGGAGAGAGATAGGACGGGGCTCTGTTCTGTGCTATTAGTTAGTTAGTGTGCTATACTGTGCTATTTTACTTCAATTGTCAGTGTAAAATATTAGTTTAGTGTCAGTCTAGGGATAGTGTGAGTGTAGTGAGGAGGACCATCATTCAGCTCTGAATGGTGTGCAGCTAGAGTAGAGACGGATCAGATACTTTCACTGTATTGGAGTGAGACCGTCATTTATACATACATTAGTGTGGAGTAGGGACAGCTCAGGTAGTTTCACCGTCTATTTCAGTGCGTTACTGCCAGTATAACGCCATTTACTTCTGTGTACGTTACTGCCAGTTTATTCCCCATATAGTTCTTTGTGTGTTACTGCCAGTTTAACGCCATATAGATCTGTGTGCGTTTCCCTGTACTGAGTGTGGGAAGCATTTCCATTTTAAGTCACGTCTCAATTTGCATAAAATATCTCAGACGGGGGAGGAGCCTTTTTCCTGTTCTGAGTGCGGAAAATCAGCGGGTAACCAATCAGCTCATGTCTAGTAATAATCTTTGTATTTCTATTTTAGTAGATGGACGGGAGATGAGGAAAACCTCAGAGGATTGTCTCACTTTGTCTCCAGACTGTAAAGTAGAAGATGAGGACATCACACAGTATAGTCCAGGAGAAAACCTGACTACCTCAAATGTCCATCTGGCACCACACTGTGTAGATGGACCATCGTATTCCTCTTATCCTGAGGAACCTCAGACTGTGCGGGACGGTGCCGGACCATCGTATTCCTCTTATCCTGAGGAACCTCAGACTGTGCGGGACGGTGCCGGACCATCGTATTCCTCTTATCCTGAGGAACCTCAGACTGTGCGGGACGCGTGCCGGACCATCGGTATTCCTCTTATCCTGCCGGACCATCGTATTCCTCTTATCCTGAGGAACCTCAGACTGTGCGGGACTGTGCCGGACCATCGAATTCCTCTTATCCTGAGGAACCTCAGACTGTGCGGGACGGTGCCGTCCGTCCAACAGATAAGAGGTTTCCCTGTACTGAGTGTGGGAAGCATTTCCATTTTAAGTCACGTTTCAATTTGCATAAAATATCTCACACGAGGGAGAAGCCTTTTTCCTGTTTTCGGGAAATGTTTTTTCTGTTTTGAGTGGGGGAGAAGCCATTTTCCTGGAGTGCGGGAAATGTTTTTCAGAGAAATCTCACACGGGGGAAAAGCCTCCAAGTGGAAATGTTTTTTAGAGAAATCTTTCCACACATCAGAGATCTCACACGGGGGAGAAGCCATTTTCCTGTTCTGAGTGGGGATCAGAAATCTCCACGAAAAGCCTTATGAAATCCAATCTTTCCACACATCAGAGATCACACAAGGGAGAGAAGCCTTTTTCCTGTTTGCGGGAAATGTTCACAGAAGTCTTATCTTTCCACATCAGAGATCTCACACGGGTGAGAAAAGCCATATTCCTGTCCTGAGTGTGGGAAATGTTTTTTCAATAAGTCCATCTTTCCACACATCAGAGATCACACACGGGGAGAAGCCTTTTTCCTGTCCTGAGTGCGGGAAATGTTTTTCATCTTTTTATACATCAGAGAAGTCCAGTCTTTGGGAAATGTTTTTCCAGTCTTTCCACATCAGAGATCTCACACGGGGGAGAAGCCTTTTTCCTGTCCTGACTGTGGGAAATGTTTTTCAGAGAAGTCCAGTCTTTCCATACATCAGAGATCACATACGGGAGAGCAGCCGTTTTCCTGTTCTGAGTGCGGGAAATGTTTTTCACAGAAGACCTATCTTTCTACACATAAGAGATTGCATACGGGGGAGAAGCCATATTCTTGTACTGAGTGTGGGAAATGTTTTTCATTAAAATCCAAGCTTTCCACACATCAGAGATCACAGTGGGAGAAGCCTTTTTCCTGTCCTGATTTTTTCCAGACATCAGAGATCTCACACAGGGAGAAGCCTTTTTCCTGTTCTGAGTGCGGGAAATGTTTTTCACAGAAGTCCAAGTCTTTTTCCATACATCAGAGATCTCACACGGGGGCGAAGCCTTTTTCCTGTCCTGAGTGCGGGAAATGTTTTTCACAGAGAGTCCCATCTTTTACACACATCAGAGATCACACATGTGGGACAAGCCATATTCCTTGTCCTGAGTGCAGGAAAATGTTTTGCAGAGGAGTCCCAGTTTTTCACACATCAGAGATCTCACACGGGGGAGAAGCCTTATTTCCTGTTCTGAGTGCGGGAAAATGTTTTTCACAGAAGTCCAATCTTTCCACACATCTGAGATCTCACACGGGGGAGAAGCCTTATTCCTGTTCTGAGTGTGGGAAATGTTTTTCATGGCCAGGGAGAAGCCGTATTCCTGTCCTGAGTGAGGGAAATGTTCCTCACTGAAGTCCTGTCTTCCTGTACATCAGGGATCCCACACAACCCTCGAGGTGTATTAGTGAGTGCGGGAAATGTCTTGTATATGAATGTTGCTGAACATGTGGGGAAGAAGCACACCCTGATATACACCTCAGATATACTCCATGGCTGAACTTCATCATGTAAGAAACACTTCATAAGGAGATCAGAGATCACCAAAGACATGGATGAAATGTTGTACCGTGTTGGCCATTGATAGCAGGATAAAAATAAAAATGGAGTCCTTCCCTCTCATTGGTATATTTTGTGGTGTAAATTAATGCAAGAGGTCTGTTTTCTCAAGGATCATCGGCTCCATCTAGGACGAAACGCGTTAACCCACCACTTAACCTCCCTGGCGGTATGATTATTTCTGATGCTGAAAGCGGTACTATTAGTTTGTATGGAAATTTGACATTTTTATATTGTAGGCCTGTAAATTCTTAGGAATAACTCACCTAAATCTGTCCAAACCAGAGTCTCTAGCTCACATTAACCCTTTCACTCTCAGGTATGATATTTTGGGCCTGAAGTTTGAAAACACAAAATCATAAATGATATAATATAATAAATAATTACAAATAATAATAATACTTTTTATTCAATATATTTTAGTAAATAATATAATCAAAAAACATTTTCCTGACCAATCGCATTTCTTCCTTTGGCTATTTCCTGATTCTATGACTGTAAGGGTGCAATCTGTTTAAAAGTAAAAATTCTAATAAAAAAATGGTATTGCTTCAGAAATGACAGGTCCCGGGTACGGAATGAGAAGAATTGCTAAAACACCTGGTCACAGCAGTCACAAGTCCCCCAATGCACCAGATAAATGTTGCAGCAAAACGGCTCTTTGAGTTCTGGGAAACCAGGAATGGACTCCGGACACGGACTCCAGGAAAACAAAGCTTTTATTTCACCAGGGAAAGGAGCGACTCACGCCAGGATGCCAAGTGGCCTCTTCTAGGCGTTTACAACATATATATTTCCTCTTGTATAGACATTCCTTGGAACTTGGTAAAACATCGAAAAGCTTGTTAGCGAGTGACATCTGCGGCTTCTCCGTTATCTGTCTAATTTATCATCTACTAAGCTGTAGACATGTGCGCTCACCCAACATTTCTTTGTTTTTTTAGTTTTTCAGGGCATTAGTTATCGACATCCATTATTAAGAATAAATTCGGAAAAATTAAATTCTGGAAATCTGAAAAGAATAAAGCAAATCCATAAATTTGAAAATCCGAAATGATAACTAACTTATAAAAGAGCTCCGGAATTTCCTTTCAAATTGAGCTGTTAGTGAACGTAATGAGTACGAATTTATCCGAAATAACGAATGCCGCATCTAAACGAATGGAACGTAATGAATATATAATAAACGCAAAACTTTTTTCATTGTTTCTGTTATAAAATGTTATAAATATGTATGATTTCTACTTCAGTGACGGGCACTGTTAGGTAACACTGATGGGTGGCACTGATATGCATCACTGATGGCATTGCTGATTTGCACTGATTGGCATATCCCTGTTGGTCCAGGGTACCATACCCGGTGGGTGTCCTTTGTGTGCTGCGCTAATAAAAAATCAGCACAGACCCCTCTGTCAGGAGAGCAGCAGATCGGCTCTACTCTCGTCTGTCAGATGCGAGTGAGGAAACGTCTCTTTCTGTTTACGCTGTGATCAGCCGTGATTGGACACAGCTCATGACGTGGTAAAGAGCCTCATTCAGAGGCTCTTTATCAAGATCGGTGTTGCGGTGGGTCAGACTAAAACACCACTAAAGAGATAGGTGCCGCTTATCCTGCTGGACATCATATGACGCCCAGTCAGGATAACTGAACCACTTCCAGGCCATCATTTTGCTATAGGCCGGGTGGGAAGTGGTTAACAGTGGGTAACCCTGAATAATGGGCCTAGAGTGCAGTGATCAGGAGTATATCATATACAGGGGTCAGGAGTATATCATATACAGAGGTCAGGAGTATATCATATACAGAGGTCAGGAGTATATCATATACAGGGGTCAGGAGTATATCATATACAGTGGTCAGGAGTATATCATATACAGTGGTCAGGAGTATATACTATACAGTGGTCAGGAGTATATCATATACAGGGGTCAGGAGTATATCATATACAGGGGTCAGGAGTATACCATATACAGAGATCAGGAGTATACCATATACAGAGATCAGGAGTATATCATATACAGAGGTCAGGAGTATATCATATACAGTGGTCAGGAGTATATCCTATACAGGGGTCAGGAGTATATCATATACAGAGGTCAGGAGTATATTATATACAGGGGTCAGGAGTATATCATATACAGAGGTCAGGAGTATATCATATACAGGGGTCAGGAGTATATCTTATACAGAGCTCAGGAGTATACCATATACAGGGGTCAGGAGTATATCATATACAGAGATCAGGAGTATACCATATACAGGGGTCAGGAGTATATCCTATACAGGGGTCAGGAGTATATCCTATACAGAGGTCAGGAGTATATCGTATACAGGGGTCAGGAGTATACCATATACAGGGGTCAGGAGTATATCATATACAGAGATCAGGAGTATATCATATACAGAGGTCAGGAGTATACCATATACAGAGGTCAGGAGTATATCATATACAGGGGTCAGGAGTATATCATATACAGGGGTCAGGAGTATATCATATACAGTGGTCAGGAATATATAATATACAGAGGTCAGGGTTAGGGATGAGCTCCGCGTTTGATACGAACGTATGTTCAACTCGAACATTGTCTGTTTGTACGTTCGACGAATTTCAAACAAAACGGGTCGTTCGCGCCAAATTCGGATGACGCGCTACGGCCCATAATTCACTGCGGCATTGCGCGCTGATGATTGGCCAAACATATGCACTATGACCCTGCATGCTTGGCCAATCACAGCGCGCAAAAAACGGAGAGCCATAATTGGCCAAAGCCTGGGTGGACCGCCGCATGTACATATACGTCGGCAGAATGGCACTTACAGGCACATTGGCGTACCTGTACGTCCCTGCCTAGACGCGGGTCGGGGTTCCGATCGGGACCCCCCGGTACATGCGACGGTCTCCGTGGCCCTGGGAGCGATCCGGGATGAGGGGGCGGCTATTCGTTTTTGTCCGCCCCCTCACGATCGCTGCCAGCCAATCCGCGCGCTCGTCACCACGTGCGCCACGCCACCGCACCGGGAAGTAAAACACTTCCGCGCATGTGTCGAATCCATTCGACGCATGTGCGGGCAGATATGTCTGCTGGTTAGCGTACAAACCAGCAGACATATCGGTCCGACGGGTTCCCAGCAGACAGATTTTAAAGCATGCTTTAAAATCTGTCTGCTGGAAAAATCCGTCTGCTCGCCCGTACACACGATCGAATCTGTCTGCTGAGACGGTCTGTCAGACCGTTTCCAGCAGATAGATTTGATCGTGTGTACGCGGCCTTAGTGTGGCAGGCAGTTAGTGTTAGGTCCAGGGTAGCCCCCGTACCCCCCCATATAAAGTTTTAACCCCTTGATCACCGCCCTAGTTAACCCTTTCACTCCCTATTGCCAGTGTCACTAAGCGATCATTTTTCTGATCGCTGTATTAGTGTCGCTGTTGCCGCTAGGTAGCTAATTTTTTTTATTGCGATTTTTTTTTTTTTTTTTTTTTTACTAAAGACATGTGGCTGAATTAATTTTGGCCTAAATGTTTGACTAAAATTTTGTTTATTTGATTTTTCTTATAACAAAAAGTAAAAAATATAGATTTTTTTTCAAAATTGTCGCTCTATTTTTGTATATAGCGCAAAAAATAAAAATCGCAGAGGCGATCAAATACCACCAAAAGAAAGCTCTATTTGTGGGGAAGAAAAGGACGTGAATTTTGTTTGGGAGCCGCGTCGCACGACCGCGCAATTGTCAGTTAAAGCGACGCAGTGCCGAATTGTAAAAAAAAACCTTGGGTCATTTAGCAGCATATTGGTCCGGGGCTTAAGTGGTTAATAGCACCTAAACGCGTGGCTCTTTGTTGCGCTCCAATTACCGTATCTGTGAGGGGTTGCAGTGTTGTCTTGTGCCTAAGGCCACATTTTTCTGCCCCTGTTTAACAGGGGCGTCTAATAACAATTTTTGATGCAATACTTTGCATGTGGCTCTTTGTTGCGCTCCAATTACCGTATCTGTGAGGGGTTGCAGTGTTGTCTTGTGCCTCATTTTTCTGCCCCTGTTTAACAGGGGCGTCTAATAACAATTTTTGATGCAATACTTTGCATGTGGCTCTTTGTTGCGCTCCAATTACCGTATCTGTGAGGGGTTGCAGTGTTGTCTTGTGCCTCATTTTTCTGCCCCTGTTTAACAGGGGCGTCTAATAACAATTTTTGATGCAATACTTTGCATGTGGCTCTTTGTTGCGCTCCAATTACAGTATGACATGGTTCAGATTCTACGTAACAAACCTACAGTCCTTGTCTTGTATACTGCTGTTCAAAGTATATAGGGCCATAGGGTCTTGTCAGGGCCGATCCTCGCTATAGGCCCACTATGCAAGCCGCTTAGGGCCCCACAAAGCTGCAAAGGGCCCCCCAAATTACTAGAGGCCCCGCCTGGTGAGAAGTCGTTTTCGCCCCCCTCACCCCGCTTCTAAACTCGCTGGCTGAGTCAATTCCGACAGCAGAACACCCCCTCCCCCCGCTTCTCAACTTTCTTATACGAGACATGTCACTGTCGTCAGCGCCCCCCGCTTCTCATTTTTAATGTGCCATGTCATTTTGCTTAGGGCCCCAGGGAGGTCAGGATCCGCACTGGGTCTTGTAATGACCTGGGGGGAGTGTTGGTGGGGGAAACTCATGCTATTTTTTTTAAATGATGTGTATCCATATTGCAGGGACCAAACATTACATTAAAGCCGCAAGCAGTATTACATTTCTTTTTTCTTATAGTCCTCTCATGTTGTGCAGAGACATTTTTAAACACGTGCCACTACTATAGACACCCAGCAGGTACCATATTTAAAGGGATTTTTCTTTTCTTTTTTTTCACTTTAAGCATCATTAAAATCGCTGCTCCAGAAAAAACGACCGTCTTTAAAACTTTTTTTTCCATTGATACATGTTCCCTGGGGCAAGACCCGGGTTCTGAAAGACGTTTTACAACAATAACTTGAATATTGGTCTTTAAAATGATCGTTTTTGAATTTGAACGTTCGAGTCCCATAGACTTCAATGGGGTTTTAAATGTTGGCACGAACCCGCGGTCTGTTCAAACGTTCTGGTGCGAACCGAACGCGGGTATGTTCGGCTCATCCCTAGTCAGGGTCTTCTACTGACATTAATTAGAGAGAAAAGTCTCTCCTGTACGGTTCTCTCCTTGACATATCGTAGAATGAAGCCGTATTGTTCTTTCAGTGTCATCATCCCGTGTTCTGTCCATTTCCACACCGACACCAACATCTCCTCCACCATCCCGCTGTATTTGTTGTCTCACCATGTTTCCAATGATGGAGATCCAGAGACTGACCGGAGTCTTCTTCTCCATGACATCAGACCACCTGCTGGGCCTTTCTATGGCCACTCAGGACCCCCAACCTCTTCTATAGGATTGTGAAGATTTCTCTTCTATTTACTAAGAAGCTGAAGAAGATGTCCATGATGTAGATGAGGGTCACATATAGTATGAGCAGCATCACCCTTCACTCTGTCACCAAGACCTAGTCTGGCAATGCCCAGAATGATACCAATTAGTCTCTGACCAATCTCACGGGTTGGATGGAATTTCTCCTTATATCAGTGGTCAGTGTAGTGGTCCCTTACATTGGTGACCAATGGGAGAAGGACCCTCTTATATGTCATCAGTGGGAAGACTGCCCTCCTTACAGATGATTGATGTCAGTTGTTACTGAGAGACAGAAATTGGAACCCCTAGAAGGCAGTAATATATTTCTCTCCCCCTTGGTGGGAGTGGAGATGACCCATCTATAAGGATATACAATACATACACACACAGCACAAGGCCGTGTTCACACTACGAGACGTTTCTCGGGGCTGCAGGTCCTCTGAGCTCCACAAGGTGGTGATCTTCTCACTTCTACCATAGAGACAGGAAGACTCTATGGAAGACAGGAAGTGATGTCAGGGACAGACAGGAAGTTCCGGGTCAGAGGTGAGGGGGGAGGAAGTAGTGAGGAGACGTCTTTGGAATCGGTAGCAGAGGAGGTAATAAGATCTTATCTTCTATTTACACCCAGTAACCCCGTCATGTCCGTCCTCTTCCTCCATAGTCACTGTGACGTCTTTTATCTCCAGCAGATGATAATACACACATATACTTCCCAACTGTCCCTGATTTGGAGGGACTGTCCCCTCATTCACAACAAAGTCCCTCTTTCCTCTCATGTGTCTCCTCATGTTGGTCTGATCTATATACATGTATATAAAATGCACTATTTATCTATCAAAAAGTCTTTCCCGGTGCTAAACCTTCCATCCAATTTCTACATTTTTCTGCTGCATTTGTAAATTCCAAAAGCCGATATAAAGGAATATTAGTGGTGAAAATGCACTTGTGGGTTTATCCCATTTTCTTTTCTCCATTAAGGGGTGTGTCAGGGGGTGTGTCCTATGCCTACATACTTTTGCTAATAGAAGTCCCTCATTCCCATCTCAGAAAGTTGGGAGGTATGTACACATATATAGTGTGGAGTCGTACATTAACCCCTTCAGGGTCAGAACATTCCCCCACTTACGGGGCCGGAACATTCTCTTCATTTCCGAAATTTTTACATCTAATTCAGCTTTTCAGTTTATAATAACAGATTATACGATAATACGGGATGGGGGTTTTATTAAGAGCTGTATTTATAATTAGGGATGCACCAAAATTTAATCGGCCGAAAATTGTGTTTTCAGCATATTGCCGAAAGAAAAAATTACTGATAATTGTGCTGTCGCGGTTGCAGTGCCTCCGGGGGTCCGCCCATTGCGGGGTGTCATCCTGAAGGCTCAAGGTCCTGTCCTCCTCTCCCTCCCTCTTCTTGCAGAGTGGAGATTTCCCTGTGTCAGGGAGCTGAATTGCCCGGGCCGTAGTAAAAATGTCCCGCCTCCTGTGATACACGGCACATTGATCCAATGCCAGGACATCGAATCAGTGTGAGGTGATCACAGGAGGCGGGACATTGTTACTGCAGCCCAGGAAATTTAAATCCAGCTCTGTGACACAGGGAGATCGCCGCTCTGATCCGGGCGCAGGCAGGCTGCATCTGACAGGCACTGGTAGGCAGCATCTTATGGGCACAGGTAGACTGCGTCCACAGGCACTGGCAGGCTTCATCTGATAGGCACTGGCGAGGCTGCATTAATCTCTTGTTTAATGTCTGTAGTCTCTGACCATCTCCTGTATCATTTATGCTAGAGGTGCACCAAATGGAAATTTTGTAATACTATTAGCAGTTGGTTTAAGTAAGAGATTGCAGACATCATACAAGAGATGGTCAGAGACAGAGGACATGATACAAGAGAAGGTTAGAGACTGAGGACATGATACATGAGATGGTTAGAGACCGAGGACATTATATAAGAGATGGTTAGAGGCCAAGGACATGATACAAGTGATGGTCAGAGACTGAGGACATGATACAAGAGATGGTCAGAGACTGAGGACGTGATACAAGAGATGGTCAGAGACTGAGGACAGGATACAAGAGATGGTCAGAGACTGAGGACATGATACAAGAGATGGTCAGAGACTGAGGACATGATACAAGAGATGGTTAGAGACTGCCCAAGGTACAGAGTGCAGTGGTCAGAACAGGCTTTCTCCGGGTCTTCTACTGACAATAATTAGAGAGAAAAGTCTCTCCTGTACGGCTCTCTCCTTGACATATCGTAGAGTGAAGCTGTATTGTTCTTTCAGTGTCATCATCCCGTGTTCTGTCCATTTCCACACCGACACCAACATCTCCTCCACCATCCCGCTGTATTTGTTGTCTCACCATGTTTCCAGTGATGGAGATCCAGAGACTGACCGGAGTCTTCTTCTCCATGTCACCAGACCACCTCTTCCTCTACTATTGGGGTGCTGGGCCTTTCTATGACTACTCAGGACCCCCAACCTCTTCTATAGGATTGTGAAGATTTCTATCCTATTTACTAAGAAGCTGAAGAAGATGTCCATGATGTAGATGAGGGTCACATATAGTATGAGCAGCATCACCCTTCACTCTGTCACCAAGACCTAGTCTGGCAATGCCCAGAATGATACCAATTAGTCTCTGACCAATCTCACGGGTTGGATGGACTTTCTCCTTTTCATTATTTCCAGGTGACCATGAATTAGAGTTCCAATATCTCCCCCGTGCTCTGCAGACAGATATACATTTCCTGATGTCTTATGTTGTACGGATCCCTCATGTTCCCCGATACGAGATCATACATTGGACTTGTTCAACTTTCCAACCAGGAGGGAATGGACTGGGCAAGATTCTCTCCCCATGTTGAGGGTATGTGGTTTGGTATGGTTCAGGAGGAGGCATGCTCACTCCCCACCCCCCACCCTTCCCTGCCTAGTCAGGCTGCATACTCTAATAAGGGTCTAGTATGAATTTCTTGGTGGTGGGCGGTCCATACAGGTTTTTGTATACTTTTATTAACCTTACATTCACCGGCCAACCAGCAAATCCCCAGTTGACAGCTGAATAGGCCTGGTAGGTGTACATCACTGGGTGTTAGGACACTTGTGGCAACCAATCGCGTAAACAAGCCAAATTATGTTCAAACCCAGAGCTCATTTTAAGTGGTCACTTTATTGGTCCATTACATTGGTGACCAATGGGAGAAGGACCCCCTTATATCAGTGGTCAGTGTAGCGGTTCCTTACACTGGTGACCAATGGGAGAAGGACACTGTCAGGACCTGGATTTGAACCTGGGACCTCAGCTGTGTCTGGAAGTGAACCTTCTCACAGAGCTATCTGGGATGCTGGACAGCTCCCTGTCTGATCTGCTGGACAAACCCATCTGATCCATTGGACATTCCTGCCTTGTGTCTTGATTGCCTTGAACCTTGAACCCCTTGCTCTTCCCAAGAACTTCCTGATATAAGCCATGTCTCTGCACTTTCTCCTTGCCAGAATATTGTGCCTTCCCAGCCAGTGCCTTGTGATTTTTCTGCTCTGCTGCCATTGTATCTGCAACCACCTGTGTTTGACCCTCGGCCTGTTCCTGGACTTCTCTACTGCCTGTATACCTGTCCTGCCACTGCTATAGCAATTGGCCTCTGAGCCTGACGGCTGATCGTGACAGACACCTTATGTCAGTGGAGAAGGACTGCCCCCCTTTCAGATCATTGATATTTGTTGCTCAAGGAACCCCTAGAACCCTTTGGAGGAACCCTGGCTGAGAAAGGCTGGACTAGGCAGTAATATATTTCTCTCCCACTTGGGAGTGGAGATGATCCATCTATAAGGATATACAATACACCAGAGGCGGCTCTAGGCTTTGTGAGGCTTCAGGCAAAACTTGGACATGAGGCCCCACTCACACCCATAATAGGAGAAAAAGTGATAAAATGTATAAATTTCATATATAAAGAGCCGTAAATCTTTTGAACTATGAATTCACTGTTTTCTAGAATTTTCTCTAACCAATAAAAAAAATGTAATCAAAGATCATTAAATATAGGTCAGATGGTCCTCTCTGGAATTCAGATTCATATTCATATTCTCCTCTCCACAGTCCACACACGTCTGACTCCACCCGTGACCTCCGTCCTGGCAGCACTCCCACTCTTGACTTCTGTAGGCTCCCCCCAGAGACTGCAGACATGATACAAGAGATGGTCATAGACTGTGGAGACATGATACAGGAGATGGTCAGAGACTGTGGAGACATGATACAGGAGATGGTCATAGACTGTGGAGACATGATACAAGAGATGGTCAGAGACTGTGGAGACATGATACAAGAGATGGTCAGAGACTGTGGAGACATGATACAGGAGATGGTCAGAGACTGTGGAGACATGATACAGGAGATGGTCAGAGGCTGTGCAGACATGATACAGGAGATGGTCAGAGGATGTGCAGACATGATACAGGAGATGGTCAGAGACTGTACAGACATGATGCAGGAAATGGTCAGAGGCTGTACAGACATGATGCAGGAAATGGTCAGAGACTGTACAGACATGATGCAGGAGATGGTCAGAGACTGTACAGACATGATGCAGGAAATGGTCAGAGGCTGTACAGACATGATGCAGGAAATGGTCAGAGGCTGTACAGACATGATACAGGAGATGGTCAGAGACTACTGTGCAGACATGATACAGGAGATGGCCAAAGACTAAGCGGACATTCACCTGTGTCCAGTCCTAGGCACACCACCCCTGTCATCTCTAGTCTTCTCCCGGCATCTTCATGCCCCTCTGAGCACTCGCTGCATACACAATACAGAGTGCCAGGCACACACGGTGGGTGAGATGGGAGATGTCAGCATCACCCTCTTTGGATACAGGGCTGCAGAGCCCTGTTGTGATCATCTGACACCAACCAGGGGACATTTTCTCCCACACATATGTTCACAAATTTGGTGGCGGCAAGACCCCTGTAGGTGACCACCTAACTTGCCTAATTAGAGAGCCGCCTCTGTACAGTACATACACACACAGCACAAGGCCGTGTTCAGACTATGGTGTCCTTTTATGAAAGTGAGATGAGCGGCGGTCCCGATTCTACATTAGGGGTCGACCGGTATAGCGGTCGGCCGATATTTTGCTTTTTTTTTTTAATCGGCTGATTATTGCGTGAAAACAGGCCGATTGTTAGGGATCAGAAGCAGGGGCATGCTGGGTGTAAATCCTCCCCCTGGCCGCCCACCGTCTAAATTCTAAATGGCTATCACGGCCGCTGTTTGCTGATTCCCCCCCCCCCCTCAAGTGTGCAGCTGCGGCCGCCGATTGGCTGTTACTGGCCACACTGCATTCTGTTTTTTTTTTAGTGTGGAGGTAAAGGCGGGGCGCGCAGTATGTCAGGGGACAGATGAAGCTCTCCTTGGCCAGGCAAGGGGATGGAACAGAGCCAAGTGCTCTGCTTTTAGAGCTGTACTGTGGGCACTGAGCTGCTGTACTGTGGGCACTGAGCTGCTGTACTGTGGGCACTGAGCTGCTGTACGGTGGGCACTGAGCTGCTGTACGGTGGGCACTGAGCTGATATACTGTGGGCACTAAGGGGGCTATACTGTGGGCACTGAGCTGCTATACTGTGGGCACTGAGCTGCTATACTGTGGTCACTGAGCGGCTATACTGTGGGCACTGAGCTGCTATACTGTGGGCACTGAGGAGCTCTGTACGGTGGGCACTGAGCTGCTGTACGGTGGGCACTGAGCTGCTGTACGGTGGGCACTGAGCTGCTGTACGGTGGGCACTGAGCTGCTGTACGGTGGGCACTGAGCTGATATACTGTGGGCACTGAGCTGCTATACTGTGGTCACTGAGCGGCTATACTGTTGTCACTGAGCGGCTATACTGTGGGCACTGAGCTGCTATACTGTGGGCACTGAGGAGCTCTGTACTAGTGGGCACTGAGAAGCTCTGTACTGGTGGGCACTGAGGAGCTCTGTACTGGTGGGCACTGAGGAGCTCTGTACTGGTGGGCACTGAGGAGCTCTGTACTGGTGGGCACTGAGGAGCTCTGTACTGGTGGGCATTAGTGAGATCCACTGGTGGGCACTGATAGTCTGGCACTGTGGGCTGCACTGGTGGGCACTATTGGACACTGATAGACTGCACTGATTTTGCACTGGTTGGGCACTAATGGATACTGATGGGCTGCACCGGTGGGCACTGACAGGCTGCACTGATGGACACTAATAGGCTGTACACCACCTCTCAACCCTAAACAATAACCTCCTCTCCACCCTAGATTTGCTGAGATGAAAAAAAGAAATAAAAATCGGCCACATATATCGGCCGCCCCCGATTTCTAAATTTCGGCATCGGCCAGAGAAAAACCCACATCGGTCGACTTCTAATATACATCATCATATAGCATATATATATATGTGTGTGTTTATTTCTATGTGTATATATATATATATATAAGTCTACCTGCATTAAAATGTTAAAATACTATTAAAGTCATTTTTATATAATTTTTTATTTATTAGTAAAAAAAAAATTGTAAACCCTAAAATATGGTGTTACCCATGGACTGTTCTATTACAGTTATACGGGGTTTATATTTGTATACTTTATAAAAAAAAATGGATTGTTTTGCCCAGTTTGACACTGATTTTGATCATTCAGTCCTCCTGCTTACAATGAAATCACAGAGGCACGTGTAGGTCAGACAAATATAACATTTATAATGAAATAACCACAAATGTCTTTTCTGTGCTCGCATCATTATCAGTTTTATTCAACCCCCAAGTGACATTCAATCTTAAGCAGGCCATACACGATTCGAATTTCGATCGAAAATCGCATACGAGCGTGAAATCGGACGATTTTCGTATCATTAGTGTGCTTGTTCGACACGCGATTTTCGTACGACAGGTTAAATTTCAAAAACCAACATGTTGTTTTTTTTTTCTGAAAAACGTCCAAAAATCGTATCGTTAATGGTAGAGTTGGACGATTTTTCCCAAGAAACATAACTGCGCATGATCCGAGTTGGCGCGACCCGACTTTTGACAGTAGGGGGTATGTTTAAAAGGTCACAGAAGATTACATCACTTCCTCTATGGTATGAAAACATTGTGTTTTCTCGCTCGATTTTCGTACGTAATTGATGGTACACTCGCATGCTTTTGTGAGCGCCGCGTTCGTTTATCGCTCGACGGCTCGTTCGAAATTCGAATCGTGTATGGCCTGCCTTAGTACTTAGTACAACATCCTTTTACAGTTATTTTTTTTTCCTTTAAAAATTTTATTCATACTTTATCGATAACATACATTACATATATTGCAAAACAGATCAAACTTAACAAATTACACAAACAAACCTACATATACATTTACACTTTAGTGGTCTCCCCAAAAAAAGAAAAAACCTATACATCTGTCCTCTAGTGGCCCTCAATATTCCTCTTTTAATATCTATGACCTTCCCATTAATTGACCTCATTTTCGTCCTGATACCTAGTCTCTGACCGGGGAGTATGGAATCTATAGGGGGCGAGGATGCACCAGTCCGGAGGAGATCCACGGGAGAGGTAGAGATGAGAGAGAAAAGAGGAGAAAGAGAGAGAGAAAAAAAAAAAGGAGAAAAATAAAATGGATTCTAGGAGTGCCACATCTATTAAAAAGTAAGGGTTTATATTGTAATCCTTATGAGTTTTGGGGAGGACTACCTTAGAAAAGGGGAAAAAAAAAAAAAAAAAAAAAAAGGAAGGTGGTTTGGGGGGACTACATATGTGTAATCCCATTTATTAGGTGATTAATATACTCTTATTTAAGTGTTATTCCAAAAAAAAAAAAAATAAAAAAAAAAAAATTTTTTAGGGGGCGGTGTATTTGCCCTCCCATTTTATTAAGTGATTATTATACTCTTGTTTAAGTGTTATTTCAATTCCTTATCAAGTCTATTTATAGTGAGGGTTTAGGGGCTTGTGGGTTTAAGGGGCCTAAAAAAAAAAAAAAAAGGGGGGGGGGAGAAAAATGCATACTTCTTATTCCCTTTCCCTAAGTGAAGTAAAGGTTCTGTAGGCGCCACCTCTATTTAAAAAGTGAGGGTTTGTAGTCTTTAATTTTAAAAGGACTACCCTAAAAAATTAAATTATGTATGAAAAAAAAAAAAAAAAAAAAAATTTTTGATAAGGGGACTACATATATATCATCCCAATTAATTAAGTGATAACTATACTCTTATCTTATTTAGTGTTGTTCTCAAACAAAAAAAAAAAAAAAAAAAAAGAAAGGGGAGGGGGGGGGAAGAGGAAGTCCAGAGCCTAGGATGGGAGGCCTACCGCCTCCCCATCCCCGAGCTCCTCCCTCTCCCCCACCTCCCTAAACCTCCCCCATCTCTCCCAGATCTCCGCACATCTGATCCCAGTGCCGTCGTGGAAAGACCATAGTTCCTCCATCATTTTGATTCTATCTATTTCTCTTATCCATTCTTCTACTGAGGGTACTTCCTTATTCTTCCAATTCCTCGGGATAAGCGCTTTAGCTCCATTTAGTAAATGTGGCACCAGTGAGCCCCTATATTTCTTCCTCGACATCCCCGTGTTATGAAATAAGCATTCCCAGGGGTCCTGTTTCACCTCGTGCCCACTTATCCTCTTTATCTGGGTTATTATTTCTTTCCAAAATACCTGTATCCGGGGACATTGCCACCATATGTGGGCATGGGTTCCTTCCCTCCCGCATTCTCTCCAACATAAAGGCGACATCTCTCTATCTATTTTATGCAATTTCATTGGGACATAATACCATTTACTAAGGAGCTTATAGTTCATCTCTTTAACCTTCGCATCCATTGAGGTATTATGTACATATTCTAATATTTTCCTTTTTTGTCCTATACTTATGGTTTGGTTCAGTTCTATTTCCCAGCTCCCCAGCATTTTACCTGCCTCAACCTCCCCATTAGGTGTCAATATCTTGTATATGCTGGAGAGCCCCTGTCGTCCTGTTCCCCCTCGTACTACACCTTTTTCCCATTGATTAAGATCATTAGGGGCCCGTAATGGTTTTGGCAGGGTATTTATAAAATGTTGGACCTGTCTATAGCCCCATGCATCTCCTGGGAACCCTCCGTATTTCTCTTGTAGCTCCTGAATGGAGCACAGAGCATCTCCCTTCATTAAGTCCCTCAGTATTAATGTTTCTGAACTTGACCATCTTCTAAATATGCCCCCCTCTTTCCCCGGTGGAAAATAATCCGTCCCTGTTAGGGGCATTAAAGGACTATTATAAGGCCATTCTTTCTTTTTACATAATCTATCCCATACTTTATACGTTTCTATAGTCATTATGGGGACGTCCTGAGGAAGCCCTCTATATTGCATCGGGATCCATATCCTGTTTCCCAACTCTTGAGCACTTAAGCTCTCTTCTACTTCTACCCACCTTTTTCTTTCCCCCCCTCCCTCCATCTGAAACCAGTCTAGTACTCTCCTCAGTACAGCTGCCTCAAAATACCTTTTAAAATCAGGTAGTTGTAATCCTCCTTCATATTTTGGTCTAATCAGGGTATCTAACGCAATTCGGGATTTACGCCCCCTCCATATAAAACCTCTGGTTATCTTCCCGAGTACTATGAAGAAGGCATCTGGGATTTTGATCGGGAGTGTTTGGAAAATATATAAAACTTTAGGTAATATCATCATCTTTATGATATTTATCCTTCCTAACCAGGATACTCTATTCACGTTATATCCCTTTAAGTCTGCTTTTAATTTATTTAATAGAAGTATATAATTATCTTCATAAAGGTATCTTTCTGTTGTGGACAAGAAGACCCCCAAATATCTCATTCCCCTCTGTTTCCACTTAAATGGATATAGGGCCTCAAGTTCCCTGCGTTCCCTTCGACTTACCGAGATACTTAGAATCTCCGTTTTCTCCTGATTAATCTTTAAATTTGATACTTCACCGTATTTCTCGTATTCCCTTATTATTCTCGGCAGAGTTTGTTTTGGGTTAGACACGTACAGCATCATGTCATCTGCGAACGCAGATATCTTGTGGGTCCTCCCTCCAACTTTTATTCCTTCTATTCCCTGGGTCCTCCTAATTGTCTCCAGGAGTGATTCTAAGGTCAAGACAAACAGGATAGGGGAGAGCGGGCATCCTTGACGAGTCCCATTGTAAAGTGGGAATCTATCTGACAGGGTGCCATTCACCCTCACCTGGGCCGAAGGCTTTGAATACAAGGCACCTATCCACCTGAGCATATTTGGGCCAAATCCAGCGTGTGTTAAAGTTGCTAACATAAATTCCCAGTCCAGCCTGTCAAAGGCCTTCTCGGCATCTAGTGACAGGAACAGTACTGGCTCTTCGCTCTTTTTAGCTTTTTGTATCAAAAACAGGGCTCTTAAAACATTCTCCCTAGTTTCTCTCCCCGGTATGAATCCTGCCTGATCCATTTCAATCATTCCCGGCAGGAGAGGCCTTATTCTCTCCGCCAGGATTTTGGAGTACATCTTTATGTCAACATTAATCAGGGATATTGGTCTGTAACTTGCGCATAACGAGGGATCCTTATCTTCTTTACTTATCAGGGTTATATGTGCACCCAGTGCCTCTTCTCGTATCTCCGTTCCCCCTCTTATGGAATTCATATATCTCTGGAAAAAGGGTATTAGGGTCCCCCCAAATCTTTTATAGTACGCTGAAGTGTACCCATCTGGGCCCGGACTCTTACCCATCTTAATATTTTTTATAGTTTGACTTATTTCCTCCTTTGTAATTTCTTTTTCCAAGTTACTTATTACTTCATCTGCTAACCCCGGGGTCTTTATCTTTTCTAGATATTTTTTAATTTTTTCCCTCTTATTCTGGGTCTCTACTGTCCCTTGATCTTTATTAACCTTATATAGATTTTGATAGTATTCCTGAAATATTTTACTAATCTCCTTAGTGGAGTGTCTCACATTCCCCTTCTGATCTTTTATCTTAAGAATACAATTTTGCAAGTTTCTGGGTTTAATCGTCCTTGCCAAAAATCTCCCTGGTTTATTTCCCAAAGCGTAAAAGTTGTTATTCATTCTATTGAACACCCACTTAGTCTCTTGTTCTAGAAGATTACATAGGTCCTCTCTCTTCTTTGTTAAGGATATTAACACCTCCTCTTCCTGAGAGTTTTTGTGTGTCTGTTCTAGGCTCCAAATCTCTTCCAGTAGCCTTTGTCTCTGAGCTGACCTAATTTTCCTTCTTTTGGCATTTTCAGCTATCAACTTCCCTCTCATATATACTTTATGCGTTTCCCATAACGTTGTGGGGGCTATATTTTCTATATCATTTTCTAGGAAGAACAAACCCATGTCTTTTTCTAGGTCATCGGCTATCTTGTTGTTCCTCAGGAGAGACTCATCTAATTTCCATGATCTTTGTCCTAACGGGACTTCCTCCATATCTAATTCCAGCACCACCGGAGAGTGATCTGACAGTGTTATGGATTTTATATCCACTTTTTTTACGCCCTCCAGTAGCCGATGATCTAGAATGACATGGTCTATTCTTGAATATGATCTATGTACAGAGGAGAAATATGTAAAGTCCTTCTCTCTAGGATGAAGAATTCTCCAAGCTTCCACTAGTTGCATTTCGCTTAGTTTATGTTTAATTCCCTTTACATATTTCCCCTCTGATCTAAGAGATATCGGTTTCGTGTCTATCAGGGGGTCAAAAACAAAATTGAAATCCCCCGCTAGGATCACCCTGCTCTGAATCTTTCTAATTTATTCAATACTTTCTTCAAATATAGTGCTGGCCTTACATTCGGGCAATACACATTGACTAATGTATATTTTATGTTGGATATATGTCCTTTAATGAACAGATATCTCCCTTCAGAGTCCATTTCTGAGGCTTCTAGAATAAATCGTGTATTTCTATCGAATCCTATTGCCGTCCCTTTTGCTCGCTTGTTTAGAGAGAAGCTATGAAACCAGGTAGGGAACTCTTTCGAGTTTAGTCTAGTGTTAGAAGTTATCTTTAGGTGGGTTTCTTGTAGAAACACTATATTTGCCGAAAATCTTCTCATCTCCTGCAATATCTGATATCGCTTGTTAGGGTTATTTAACCCCCGTACGTTATACGTCACCAACTTTAATATAGCCATTTACTCTTGAATCGGATCCCTAATTGACCCAGATGACCTTCCTGGTCCTCCGGTAATGATCTACATATCATGAGAGCATTCTTTTTCTTCAGGAGACCACATAAACCACATATATCACATATACCCACCCCCCCCCCCCTCCCTTCCCCCGACACATTGAGTCTCAATGTTAGACACCCTCGAACCTCGCCTCATCAGGCGATTTGCCGAGTGGGCCTTCTAGGGGCCTTGGATAGGTCTCTCCACCTCCCGTCCCCTCCCTCATTATAAGGTCGGTTCCCGGATTGGTGAGAGACCCATCCACCCCATGTCCCCTCACTCCCCCCCGTTTTACCCGACCATCTTCCTAGAGTCTTAGTTACTTCACATCTCCTCCCGTATATATTCCATTCAACCTCCCCCCCCCAAAACAAAAAAAAAAAAAAAAAGGAGGGGGGGAAAGATGGAAGGGATGATTAATCCCCAACACCACAACAGTACATCATATATTCCCCCTCAAGAACACAGGGGTTCCCTGCATCATTCATTGAAAAAAAAAAAAAAACCCCTCAAGGAGGGGCCCGAAAGACCCTTATTCCTTTCCTCCTCCCCTCCATAATTAGGAGGAGGAGAGATGGAAAAGATTTATATCATCACCAAAACATCCCCCATACAACAATAAGTCATTAATTCATCATAAATTCCCCTAAGGAGACAGGGGATCTTCTTCGTCTTCCGGTCTCCCCTCACAGGGAGGAAGAGAAAAAAGAAAAAAAAAAACCCCCTCAAGGAGGGGCCCGAAAGACCCTTATTCCATTCCTCCTCCCCTCCGTAATTAGGAGGAGGAGAGATGGAAAAGATTTGTATCATCACCAAAACATCACCCATACAACAATAAGTCATTAATTCATCCTAGATTCCCCTAAAGAGAAAGGGGATCTTCTTCGTCTTCCGGTCTCCCCTCTCAAGGAGGAAAAAGAGAGAAGAGAAAAAAAAAAAAAAAAATCGCCCAAGAAAAGACCCAGAGGACCCCTATTCCACTCCTCCTCATCTCCATTCAGCAATTCAGCAATAAGGAGGAGGAGAGCAGAAGTATTACAACATCGATACATCACCAATACATCATAATTTCATCATAAATTCACCAAAGCAAAGGGGGTTCTCTGCGTCTCTAGTTGGATCCAGTCTCCCTAAAAAAAAAGGGAGAGAGAGAGAAAAGAAAAAAAAAAAAAAATCCCAGAGGACACTAATCTCTTGTTGGTACCCCTTTTTCGACTCTATACCCTGTTCCAGTCCTGCTCCTTCCACCTCTTCCAAGCCGGAGGTCTTTTTTCCCAATTCTCCACTTTTATAGGTTGTATGTTCAATTTGCTACAGAACTCTTCTACGTCTTCTGGAAACCGGATATATGCCGAGACTCCCTGGTTTTTAACTGATAAACAGGCAGGGAAACCCCATCTATACGTAATATTATTTCCCCGGAGATAGTTCGTTACCGGTTTCAGAGCCCTTTTACGTGCAAGAGTTTCTGGGGATAAATCAGAAAATATAAGTAGCTGTGACCCTTCATATTCCATTGTCCCTGAGTCTCTCATACTATGGGACACTGACTCTTTTATTTGAAAGTCTTGGAACCTTACTATTATATCCCTTGGTGACTCTCTCTGGGCATTAAAGGACCCTTGTATTCTATGTACTCTGGTAAATTGCATCAATGCACTCAACTCTCGTTTGAGTGCATTGTTGAATATTCCTCGTAGTGTCTCAGCCAGCTCTCCATCCTTCACATCTTCCGTTAAACCCCTTACACGTAAATTTTTTCTCCTACTCCGGTTCTCTTGGTCCTCCATTCTGTACCGTACACTTCTTAATTCAACCCAATCCATATCTGCTCGTCCTCTCAGTTCTTCTATTGCTTTTTTATGCTCTTCCAGTTGCTCCTCTATTCCTTCAACCCTCTGCAGAACACTCTGTATATCTCTCCTTGTTGCCCCATCTCCCCTTTAACTGTCCTCTCCAGACGAGACATCATTTCCATCATATCTGTCATGTCTCGTCTTGTGGGGGGTGCTTGTGGGTCTTCAGAGATACCATTTGGGGAATTAGGTTGCTGTTTTTCTGGGGATTGCTGGTCCTTATCTACCCCTTTAGCTGCAGGTGTATCTCCCTTTTTACCTTTACCTTTGCTTTTTTCTGGGGTTTCCATAACTTGTTGCACCTCTAAGTTTACTGTTTTTTGGACTGGGGAATCTTGGGGCCCTTTCTTCTTTTTAGGGGTCCCCACCACTTGTTCCTGGCTTTCCGCCACTAGGTAGGATGTTATAGTGTTCCCTTTGGGGGCTTTCCTCACCATTCTCCTTTACTTTGTTAATTAGAGTGGTACAGTTCGTCAGTGTTATTGGGGAGTATCCCGTCACAATCACCTCTATTCACCTCAACTTACCCCTTAATATCCGTTTACATGGAGAGAGACCAGTATGGGGTTGACTGAAAGAACCAACTGTCGAGGCAATACGGAATACGGAATATACGGGCAGTGCGGAATAAGTTGAAATAAATTAGCAGTCTTTCATTACGTATACTTGCATTATCTTCTCTGGTTCTATACTCTTTCCCAGTATCCTGCAATGGGGTTACCCCTAGTGTCCTTCACCCCCCCCAATATTTGTATGTCCTTCAAAACCCCGTACACACCGTACACAGTTATCAGTATCTGTGGGGAAGTGACCCCTCACCTTCCAAGCTGTTGCTCTCTTACCGCACTTCTTGTGTTGTTTTATATTGCTTGCAGTATGCTATTCCACCTTCGGTGTCACCGTTGCTCCCTGCTCCTCACAGACGCAGCATCTCTCGGCGTCCCCCCGCTCTCCGCACCTCTACAAGCCGGAACCCCCAGACGTCCACCGCTCCAAAGGTACCACCCGACTGGGGCACTGTGGGGTACTGTGGGTAGCAGCGGGGAGTAGCGAGATAGCGGCGGCCACAGCTCCAAGCCGAGCAGCTCCAAGCCGAGCGGGGACCCTCGAGCCCACACCGTCCCTCTCTTCCTCTCCTTTAGGCTGCTGCTGCGCTCGGGAAAGCCCGGGATCCCGGAGGACACGAGACACGGTGCACGGGGGACAAGATAGCAGGGGGTAACAGGGTAACAGGGGGTGTCCACAACACTTCGGGGCTCCTTGCTGGTGCTGGTCTAACGCCCAGACTCGCTCCAAGATAGATCCGACTACACGGCTGTACAGCTAGGCACCTTTTTATTAGACATCCGCGGCATCTATTGATGGTGTGGTGATTTGGAGATATCTATGGATATCTATGGGTCATGGTCAGGTAAGGTAAGGTAAGATCGCATCATAACAGGGAGAGCGCTGGAGACATGAGGCACGCCGCAACACACCTACGGCGCCATGATCGTAAGCTCCTTTTACAGTTATAACAGCCTTTAAACGTGAAGCATAGCTTGACACAAGTGTCTTGCAGCGATCTACGGGTATCTCCGCCCATTCGTCACGGGCAAAAGCCTCCACCTCAGACACATTCTTAGGCTTGAGCACTGCAACTGCTTTCTTTAAGTCCCACCAGAGGTTCTCAGTCGGATTTAAGTCTGGTGACTGCGATGGCCACTCCAAAATGTTCCAGCCTTTAATCTGCAACCATGCTCTAGTGGACTTAGAAGGTATGCTTGGGATCATGGTCCTGTTGAAAGGTCCAACGTCTCCCAAGCCTCGGGTTTGTGACGGACTGCATCACGTTGTCATCCAATATCTCCTGGTACTGAAGAGAATTCATGGTACCTTGCAGACGCTGAAGCTTCCCTGTACCTGCAGAAGCAAAACAGCCCCAAAGCATGATTGACCCCCCGCCATGCTTCACAGTAGGCAAGGTGTTCTTTTCTTCATAGGCCTTGTTCTTCCTCCTCCAAACATAGCGTTGATCCATGGGCCCAAACAGTTCTAATTTTGTTTCATCAGTCCACAGAACACAATCCCAAAACTTCTGTGGTTTGTCCACATGCCTTTTGGCATACTGCAGTCTACACTTCTTATTCTTTGGAGACAGCAAGGGGGTGCGCCTGAAGCCGCGTACACACGGCAGAGAACCTCGACGGGCGGAACACATCGTTCCGCCCGTCGAGGTTCTCTGCCGGCCGTCGAAATCGGCGACCCGCCCGTCGGGAATGGCAACCAGCCATTCATCCAGGCGGGCCGTCGAGCAAAAAGAGAGCGTGCTCTCTATTCGCTCGACGGGATTCCCGACGGGCGGGGCGAGCCAGGAGCGTACACACGGCCGAGGTTCTCGCTGGAATGCAGCTTCCAGCGAGGTTCTCGCTGGTTTCCAGCGAGAACCTCTGTCGTGTGTACGCCGCCTGAGAGTTCTGGCATTGAGGCCTTCATTACGCAGTGTGCGCCGTATTGTCTGAGCAGAAACTTCAGTACTCACATCTAGAGCTGAAACGATTAATCGATATTATCGATAATATTCGATAATGAAAATCGTTGTCAACGATTTTCATTATCGAATAATCGGTCCGCCCTTCCGCCCATTCAAAGCCGCGGCCTCAATTACCATTTGCCGCGGGCCCGCCGCGATCGAGCAGCGGGGGAGGTGGGGGTGCACGGAGGCACAGGATCGTGTGTCTCCGTGCGCCCCCACCACCTCCACCGCGCGATCGCCGCGGGTCCGCGGCAAACGCTAATTGAGGCCGCGGCTTTGCGGCCTTGTGAAGTCCCAAGCTCTTCCTTCTGTGAGCTGGCGCCATCTGGTGGTGGCCGTTTGACATTACAAGTTAAACAGCAACTGTAATGTAATTTTTCACTGCCATCTCCTTCCCTATAATTAGAACCCCCAAACATTATATATTTTTTTTATTCTAACACCCTAGAGAATAAAATGGCGATCGTTGCAATACTTTGTGTCACGCCGTATTTGCGCAGCGGTCTTACAAGCGCACTTTTTTGGATTTTTTATTTTTTTAATTAAAAAATAAAACAGTAAAGTTATCCCAATTTTTTTTTAGATTGTGAAAGATAATGCTACGCCGAGTAAATTGATACCCAACATGTCACGCTTCAAAATTGCGCCCGTTCATGGAATGGCGTCAAACTTTTACCCTTTAAAATCTCCATAGGCGAAGTTTAAAAAAAATACAAGTTGCATGTTTTGAGTTACAGAGGAGGTCTAGAGCTAGAATTATTGCTCTCGCTCCAACAATCGCGGTGATACCTCATGCGTATGTGTTCGCTTCTGCGCGCAAGCTCGTCGGGACGGGGCGCATTTTCTGGCTCCTAACTTTTTTAGCTGGCTCCTAGATTCCAAGCAAATTTGTCAAGCCCTGCCGTGAGGGATAGTGCCCCAGCATTGGTGTTCCCGGGAGGAATAGTGCCCCAGCATTGGTGTTCCCGGGAGGAATAGTGCCCCAGCATTGGTGTTCCCGGGAGGAATAGTGCCCCAGCATTGGTGTTCCCGGGAGGAATAGTGCCCCAGCATTGGTGTTCCCGGGAGGAATAGTGCCCCAGCATTGGTGTTCCCGGGAGGAATAGTGCCCCAGCATTGGTGTTCCCGGGAGGAATAGTGCCCCAGCATTGGTGTTCCCGGGAGGAATAGTGCCCCAGCATTGGTGTTCCCGGGAGGAATAGTGCCCCAGCATTGGTGTTTCCGGGAGGAATAGTGCCCCAGCATTGGTGTTCCCGGGAGGAATAGTGCCCCAGCATTGGTGTTCCCGGGAGGAATAGTGCCCCAGCATTGGTGTTCCCGGGAGGAATAGTGCCCCAGCATTGGTGTTCCCGGGAGGAATAGTGCCCCAGCATTGGTGTTCCCGGGAGGAATGGTGCCCCAGCATTGGTGTTCCCGGGGGGAATGGTGCCCCAGCATTGGTGTTCCCGGGGGGAATGGTGCCCCAGCATTGGTGTTCCCGGGAGGAATAGTGCCCCAGCATTGGTGTTCCCGGGAGGAATAGTGCCCCAGCATTGGTGTTCCCGGGAGGAATAGTGCCCCAGCATTGGTGTTCCCGGGAGGAATAGTGCCCCAGCATTGGTGTTCCCGGGAGGAATAGTGCCCCAGCATTGGTGTTCCCGGGGGGGTGCCCCAATGGTGCCCGGGAGGAATAGTGCAGCATTGGTGTTCCCGGGGGGAATGGTGCCCCAGCATTGGTGTTCCCGGGAGGAATAGTGCCCCAGCATTGGTGTTCCCGGGAGGAATAGTGCCCCAGCATTGGTGTTCCCGGGAGGAATAGTGCCCCAGCATTGGTGTTCCCGGGAGGAATAGTGCCCCAGCATTGGTGTTCCCGGGAGGAATAGTGCCCCAGCATTGGTGTTCCCGGGAGGAATAGTGCCCCAGCATTGGTGTTCCCGGGAGGAATAGTGCCCCAGCATTGGTGTTCCCGGGAGGAATAGTGCCCCAGCATTGGTGTTCCCGGGAGGAATAGTGCCCCAGCATTGGTGTTCCCGGGAGGAATAGTGCCCCAGCATTGGTGTTCCCGGGAGGAATAGTGCCCCAGCATTGGTGTTCCCGGGAGGAATAGTGCCCCAGCATTGGTGTTCCCGGGAGGAATAGTGCCCCAGCATTGGTGTTCCCGGGAGGAATAGTGCCCCAGCATTGGTGTTCCCGGGAGGAATAGTGCCCCAGCATTGGTGTTTCCGGGAGGAATAGTGCCCCAGCATTGGTGTTCCCGGGAGGAATAGTGCCCCAGCATTGGTGTTCCCGGGAGGAATAGTGCCCCAGCATTGGTGTTCCCGGGAGGAATAGTGCCCCAGCATTGGTGTTCCCGGGTAGGAATAGTACTGCTGCAAAGTTGTGTAATGTTAATGTTAAACGTTTTTTAATCTGCCGTTTGAGTGTAACATGTTTTTTCATTATTACTGTTAAATAAACGAAAAAATTTCACATTACGTTTTTTTAATGATTTTATCCGATTAATCGATGAATCGAAAAAATAATTGGCCGATTAATCGATTATGAAAATAATCGTTAGTTGCAGCTCTACTCACATCTGACAAATCTTTTCTCAGTTCCTCAGCAATCACACAGGGACTGTTCTCCACTCTACGCTTCAGGTAGCGCACAGCAGTCGAAGTCAGCATCTTCTTTCTGCCACGACCAGGGAGCGTTTCAACAGTGCCCTTTGCCTTGAATGATGCTTCCTATGGTGTCTCTTGGTATGTTTAACATCCTATAGCCATTGCCCTCCCTGTGAAGAGTAATCACCTCTTCTCTTGTCTTCCTGGACCATTCTCTTGTCTTCACCATGTTTGTAACCACACCAGTAAATGTCTAGAAGGAGCCGAGTATCACAGTCATTATAAAGCTGCCTAATTGGTGCTTATTAGGCTTTATTGCTGCTCCCCTCCGAAATCCACCATCAATACCAGATTGAAAACACTTCAATGAACCTCTGTTCTTCAGAGTGGTTGGCCCAGATTCAGATAGAATTAGACTATCGTAGAGTATCAGAAATACACTACGCCGCCGTTTTTTACCTGGCTCTACGTGGAATCCCGGTAGATTTTGTCCAGTAAACGACGGCGGCGTAGTGTATTTCTCCCGTCGCAATCCATCTGCGCGAGTAGGGGGCGTGAAGCATTTAAAATAGGCGCGTTCCCGCGGCGATCGAACTGCGCATGCTCCGTTCGCAAATTTCCCGCCGTGCATTGCGCGAAATCACGTCGTTACGTCATTTTTTCTTGAGTAGCGTCGTTTACGGAGATTCCTATTCCCGAACGAGTTATGTAAAAAAAAAAAAAAATTGTTTAAATTCGACGAGGGAACGACGGCCATACTTAACATGGGCTACGCACCGTTAGACCAGCAAAAAGCTGGTCTAACAGTACGTATAAAAAAATAGACGTAAGCGATTGCGAAGACCGCTCGTATCTTCGTGGATCGCCGTAAAAACACATTAGCGTATCCCGACGCATGAAAACGACGCGAACTCCTCCCAGCGGCCGCAAAAACATCGCAGCGTAGATCCGAAGGCTTACGAAGACGTCAGCCTCTCGGATCGAAGCCCGAAGCCGCCGTATCATGGTTTGAGGATTCAAACTAGTGATACGGCGCGCGAAATTTGAAATTACTCCTGTCTAACACCAGTTAGACAGGCGTAATTGCTCTGTGAATCTGGGCCATAGTCTTTAAGGGGTTGAATAATTGTGTAAATGAAGAATTCACAAAAGAAACATTTACTACTGTATTACAAAACCAATTGATGTCATTTTAGTTGCATTCGGTTCTTTAAGAAGTCCTTGTAGGATTTCATTCTGAATACAATTACAAATGTACACTAAATTCCCTAAAACCCTTTACAGCATTGGGGGGTTGAATAATTTTAAACACAACTGTATGTGGGATTCCATTCATTTCCTATACACCATTCACATGTAAATAGGCACATGTATGAGCTTTACATATTGATAAAAACAATGTTATTTAATAATTAGGTTCATGTATATTGTTTGGTGGGAATGTAACTTTATTATGTTATTAATATGTGGTGTATAATGTGTGCTGATTCCTGTTCAGCATTTGTATTTGTCACTTCCTCACACTGTAATCCCGCTACATCACACGAGATTACAACGAGAGAAGCAGTTCTCAGGAGTTTCCAGCCGTTTGTAGATCGCTCCTCATCTCAACATGAGAATCGATCTACAAAGCTTCATAAACAGGCACTCGGAGGAGAGCGATCTCCCCTGAGAACTGAGTAGCGCTATTTTACCGCACTTTCATAAAGGGACACCCATGAGACGTTTCTCTGGGCTGCAGTTCCTCTGATCTCCACAAGATGGTGATCTCACTTCTACCATAGAGAGAAGAAGTCTCTATGGAAGACAGGAAGTGATGTCAGGGACAGACAGGAAGTTCCGGGTGAGAGGTGAGTCGGCAGGAAGTAGTGAGGAGACATCTTTGGAATCGGTAGCAGAGGAGGTAATAAGATCTTATCTTCTATTTACACCCAGTAACCCCGTCATGTCCGTCCTCTTCCTCCATAGTCACTGTGACGTCTTTTATCTCCAGCAGATGATAATACACACATATATAGTGTGGAGACCTAGATTAACCCCTTCAGGGGCAGAACATTCCCCCACTTACAAGGCCGGAACATTCTCTTCATTTCAGTTTATAGTAACAGATTATACGATAATACGGGATGGGGTTTTATTCAGAGGTGGACTTATGTTACTTGTGTTTGATTTTATAATCTTTATGGAGGAGGAAATAACTATTCCTGATGTCTGTGAAGGTTCAACACAAGGGATGTGTCTGGATGATGACTTTATCTTTGTAAGTATCAGGTGATGTCACTGTCTATTTCCCTATGTAGGAGGATTTAGAAGGACACAAGGATCTCTACAAGGACGTCATGATGGACAATCAGCCGCCCCTCACATCACCGGGTAAGAGGAGACTTTATTGTACAGGAGAGAGCAGTACGGAGGCTCCACCCCCATCCCCCATCATCTGATAAACACATAGAAACAATGGATTCAGTCAGTGTGTGTGTTTCCTACAGATGGATCCAGTAATGGGAACCCACCAGAGAGATGTCCCCGTCCTCTGTATTCCCGGGATTATTCCACACAGGAAGGTCACACCATCCCCCACCATCATCAGGTAGGTGAGGAACAATTATTGGTAGTTTTGATTTATAGACAAACATCTTTATTATAATGAATGTTTTATTATATATTCAGAGTGGAAACCTCGGGGATGATAATATTGTTGTTAAAGAAGAGTATAAAGAGGAGGATGAGGAGTATGGAGTGATGGAGGAGTTTTCAGAAGGACACAAGGATATGATGGAGCCACCTAATACCAGGAACCCCCCAGAGAGATGTCCCCGTCCTCTGTATTCCCGGGATTATTCCACACAGGAAGGTCACACCATCCCCCACTGTTACAAGGTCGGTGGGGCGGAGCATCTAGAACATGGACTGGTGGAGATGATGTGTGGGTTTTGTATGTAAGTTTATATCTTACAGATGATATTCTCTCTCATTCTCTTGGTTTAGAGTGGAGATCCAATCGATATAGAATTTGAGGTGAAATCAGAAGAAGAGACGTATGTGAGGGATGATCAGCAGTCTATGGAGGAGGATGGAATAACGGGGACATTTATAGAGGAGGACACTCCTACAGAGATCAGCACAGGTGGGTCATTAACACTAAATCCATTCCTCCACCCATACTGCTCACTGATTGGTCCAGAGTAGGGCGGGGACTGGGTGATATCAGCCTGTAATCCCCTGGTCACTTTCCTGAGCTGTGTTCCCCGTCCTGTATTCCTGTATTTCTCCGACTAAGGTCCATGAATAAAGAAATGATCTGGTAGGAGATCAGAGGACCCATTTACTAGTTACCTTGAGGGGGGAATTGTAAGATCCTCAGAGACAAAGCTGCCTGATGTGGGCGGAGTCCTGGTTTAGGGGAACCAATCAGCTCATGTCTAGTAATAATCTTTGTATTTCTATTTTAGTAGATGAACGGGAGATGAGGAAAACCTCAGAGGATTGTCTCACTTTGTCTCCAGACTGTAAAGTAGAAGATGAGGACATCACACAGTATAGTCCAGGAGAAAACCCGACTACCTCAAATGTCCATCCGACACCACACAGTGTAGATGGACCATCGTATTCCTCTTATCCTGAGGAACCTCAGACTGTGCGGGACGGTGCCGGACCATCGTATTCCTCTTATCCTGAGGAACCTCAGACTGTGCGGGACGGTGCCGGACCATCGTATTCCTCTTATCCTGAGGAACCTCAGACTGTGCGGGACGGTGCCGGACCATCGTATTCCTCTTATCCTGAGGAACCTCGGACTGTGCGGGACGGTGCTGTCTTTCCAACACATAAGAGGTTTCCATGTCCTGAGTGTGGGAAATGTTTTTCAAAGAAGTCCAGTCTTTCCACACATCAGAGATTACACACGGGGGAGAAGCCTTTTTCCTGTTCTGAGTGCGGAAAATGTTTTGAATATAAGTCCTGTCTTTCCATACATCAAAGATCTCACACGGGGGAGAAGCCTTTTTCCTGTTCTGAGTGTGGAAAATGTTTTTCAATGAAGTCCAGTCTTTCTGCACATCAAAGATCTCACACGGGGGAAAAGCCTTTTTCCTGTTCTGAGTGCGGAAAATGTTTTTCAATGAAGTCCAGTCTTTCTGCACATCAAAGATCTCACACGGGAGAGAAGCCTTTTTCCTGTTCTGAGTGCGGGAAATGTTTTGCAGATAAGTGTCATCTTTCCAGACATCAGAGATTACACACGGGGGAGAAACCGTATTCCTGTCCTAAGTGCGAGAAATGTTTTGCAGAAAAGTCCCATCTTTTCAGACATCAGAGATTTCACACGGGGGAGAAGCCTTTTTCCTGTTCTGAGTGCGGGAAATGTTTTTCAATTAAGTCTCATCTTTCCACACATCAGAGATCTCACACGGGGGAGAAGCCTTTTTCCTGTTCTGAGTGCGGGAAATGTTTTTCAGAGAAGTCCAATCTTTCCAGACATCAGAGATCTCACACGGGGGAGAAGCCTTTTTCCTGTTCTGAGTGCGGGAAATGTTTTTTACGGAAGTCCCATCTTTCAAAACATCAGAGATCTCACACGGGGGAGAAGCCTTATTCCTGTGCTGAGTGTGGGAAATGTTTTGCAGATAAGTCCCATCTTTCCACACATGAGAGAACTCACACGCGGGAGAAGCCGCATTCCTGTCCTGAATGTGGGAAATGTTTTGCAGATAAGTCCAGTCTTTCCACACATCAGAGATCTCACACGGGGGAGATGCCTTTTTCCTGTTCTGAGTGCGGGAAATGTTTTGAATATAAGTCCTATCTTTCCATACATCAGAGATCTCACACGGGGGAGAAGCCTTATTCCTGTTCTGAGTGCGGGAAATGTTTTTCACTGAAGTCCAGTCTTTCTACACATCAGAGATCACACACGGGGGAGAAGCCTTTTTCCTGTTCTGAGTGCGGGAAATGTTTTTCAGTGAAGTCCCATCTTTTCACACATCAGAGATCTCACACGGGGGAGAAGCCTTTTTCTTGTTCTGAGTGCGGGAAATGTTTTTCATTGAAGGCCAATCTTTCCACACATCAGAGATCTCACACGGGGGAGAAGCCTTTTTCCTGTTCTGAGTGCAGAAAATGTTTTTCAGATAAGTCCAGTCTTTCCGCACATCAGAGATCTCACACGGGGGAGAAGCCTTTTTCCTGTTCTGAGTGCGGAAAATGTTTTTCAGATAAGTCCAGTCTTTCCGCACATCAGAGATCTCACACAGGGGAGAAGCCGTATTCCTGTCCTGAGTGCGGAAAACGTTTTTTAGAGAAGTCCAATCTTTCCAAACATCAGAGATCTCACACGGGGGAGAAGCCGTAATCCTGTCCTGAGTGAGGGAATTGTTCCTCACTGAAGTCCTGTCTTCCTGTACATCAGGGGCCCCACACAACCCCCGAGGTGTATTAGTAAGTGCGGGAAATGTCTTGTATATGAATGTTGCTGGACATGTGGGGAAGAAGCACACCCTGATATACGGGTGAAACTCGAAAAATTAGAATATGGTGCAAAAGTTCATTTATCTCACTAATGCAACTTTAAAAGGCGAGACTAATATATGAATTGGTGTATTGGATAATACTGATAAAATAGAATAAGCTGCTAAACGCGGCTGATTGAAAATAAAAGCGTGTGATAAATTCATGTGGTAAAGTGCAGCGCTGGTGGATTACTTTATGTGTATGAAGAGAACAGGGTAAAAGGTGTCAATGAAAAGTGACAAATAAACAAAAAGTGCTGATCGAACAAAAAGCAACTCATGTCCAAAAACACCAAAGTGATGATGTCCATATGAAGTTGAAAATGATGATCTCAATTAGAAGTCGGCCGATATTTGGCCGTTTTTACGTAGTCGGCATCGGCCGATTATTGTGGAAGCCGGGCCGATTTTGCGCCACCAGCAGTACTGACCAGGGCCCCCGCACCCGCAGCATGTGAAATGAATGGTGTACCTGCGGCGGCAGCCGGTGCATTGCCATGAAATGAGGTTTGCCATAGAATGAGATGGTCCGCCTCCATCCCATTCTATTGGCTCACTCATGTCACGTGACATATTTAAACGTCAAGTATTGACGCAAACATCAGTCACAGCTAGGCTATCATAGGGAGAGGATCTCCTCTCCCTGTGATAGCCCGATAGCGCTGTCAGCAGCGTGCCTCCCGCCAGCGCTAAGTATACCCCGCGCCCGCAGCTCTACTCCCCGCACCCCGCGCCCGCAGCTCTTCCCCGTCCTCCGCGCCCGCAGCTCTACTCCCCCGTTAAGAATCAGGGAACGGGGAGAGTCTACGCTATTAGCGTAGACCTAGCGTTGGCTACGTTAGTAGCGTAAACCTGCGCATGCGCAGTATTTACAACACCAGCCCACATAACCTGGAGCAGCTGCAGCCCGTTCCCTGATTCTTAACGGGGGAGTAGAGCTGCGGGCGCGGAGGACGGGGAAGAGCTGCGGGCGCGGGGTGCGGGGAGTAGAGCTGCGGGCGCGGGGTGTACTTAGCGCTGGCGGGAGGCACGCTACTGACAGCGCTATCGGGCTATCACAGGGAGAGGAGATCCTCTCCCTATGATAGCCTAGCTGTGACTGATGTTTGCGTCAATACTTGACATTTAAATAGGTCACGTGACATGAGTGAGCCAATAGAATGTAATGGAGGCGGACCATCTCATTCTATGGCAAATCTCAATTCATGGCAATGCACCGGCCACTGTAGAAGGGAAGGAGAAAAAGTTTCACAGGTCACCGCATTGCCCCGCCCCCCGGCGAGCCGTAACAGAAGAACAATAACATCATTAGCATGCGACAAGCCCGAGCCTCTGCTGCCTGACCAGTAACTCGACCCCAGCAGGAGATCATGGCCAGCACTAGCTAAGCTTCTCTTCCTTCCCTGCTGAAGGGAGTCTGCTGGCTGCTTGTATTTTTTTTTTGTGATAGACGCTAGGGATGAGCCGAACTCCCCCGCGTTCGGTTCGCACCAGAACCGTCGAAACAGTCCGATCGTTCGCACGAGAACAGAGCTGCGTGTGTCTCGTTTCTGGGGGAAATCCAATGGGTCCTGTCTGCCGGATTGTGGAGTGTCGGATAAGCTGTCGTGGGTTGGTGGAATGGAATATCGTAAACGGCGTTAACCCCTGACCGTTACAGATAATAAGTACAGTTACAGTACATTCGTAGCTTCAAATAAAAGTTCAATACATAAAAGAAATTTCTTCGAGAACATGTGCTTTAACCACTTAAGACCCGGACCAAAATGCAGGTAAAGGACCTTGCCCCTTTTTGCGATTCGGCACTGCGTCGCTTTAACTGACAATTGCGCGGTCGTGCGACGTGGCTCCCAAACAAAATTGGCGTCCTTTTTTCCCCACAAATAGAGCTTTCTTTTGGTGGTATTTGATCACCTCTGCGGTTTTTATTTTTTGCGCTATAAACAAAAATAGAGCGACAATTTAAAAAAAAATGCAATATTTTTTACTTTTTGCTATAATAAAAATCCCCCAAAAATATATAAAAAAACTTTTTTTTTCCTCAGTTTGGGCCGATACGTATTCTTCTACGTATTTTTGGTAAAAAAAATCGCAATAAGCGTTTATCGGTTGGTTTTCGCAAAATTTATAGCGTTTACAAAATAAGGAATAGTTTTATTGCATTTTTATTATTATTATTTTTTTTTTACTACTAATAGCGGCGATCAGCGATTTTTTCCGTGACTGCGACAATATGGCGGACACTTCGGACAATTTTGACACATTTTTGGGACAATTGTCATTTTCACAGTAAAAAATGCATTTAAATTTGCATTGTTTACTGTGAAAATGACAGTTGCAGTTTGGGAGTTAACCACAGGTGGCGCTGTAGGGGATGTGTGCCTATGTGTGTTGTTTACTACTGTAGGGGGGTGTGGCTGTAGGTGTGACGTCATCGATCGCGTCCCCCTATTACAGGGATGACGCGATCGATGCTACAGCCACAGAGAAGCACGGGGAAGCCGTCTGTACACGCGGCTCTCCCCGTTCTTCCGCTCCAGGGACGGATCGCCGCACTGCAGCGGCGATCGGGTCCGCGAATCCCGCGGTCCCGGAGCTTCGGACCGGGTCGCGGGCGCGCGCGCCCGCGACCCACGGCTGGGTACTAAAATCAACGTATATATAAGTTGATGTGCCCAGCCGTTCCATTCTGCCGACGTAAATGTGCAGTAGGCGGTCCTTAAGTGGTTAAAGATGGCCGATTAGCCCTGTGTATGCCGGAGAAAACTGTGTGCTTCTGAAGATGGGGGAAGGGTAGAAGAGAGGGAGAAGCTTTCCACCCAAGCTTTTTATAAACTTCAAGATCCTTTCTTTGACTTTCCCGCTGAAAAGTAAAGCGCTCCTCCTACCGTACATCACTCCCCAGAATGGAGGGGATGGCGAGGAGGAATATGAGGCTTACCATAGGAAGTGGTCTATCTCCTAATTACTTACAGACACAGGAAATGGGGGAGGGGATTCGTCTGCCTTCCAATGCAACTTTCAAAACAACATCAGTCATGTGAAATACCTTTTCTTTTTTTTTTTAAACATAAGATATTTACAAAATGAATAAATATGTCTTCACAGCTTCTAGAAACTGATAACTGGGTTCAAATGTCACATCAGGAGATTATTAACTCAAAGCCCAACATCCATACCATTCATAGGAATTCATATTCTCAATAATATTTTATAACCAAATCAAATTTTAGATATTAAGAATAGTGTTGCTCACGAATATTCGCATTGCGAATATTCGCTACGAATATTGCATATTCGAGTATTCGCGAATAACACGAATATCGCGGCGAATATTCGCTATTTCGAATATTCGTATTTTTTCAAATTTTTTTTTTTAGAACAGATCACATCCTAGAGATCCCCATCGACGTCTAAAAGCATTGCTGGTATGATTAGAGACCTTGGGCCGAGTAGCTGCAGCGCTCATTTTATATTGCCGAAAAATCGCAATGCGATTATTCGGCAATAGCGATATTGCGCGATTATTTTGTATTGTAATATATCACGAATATTCTGAGCCAATCAGAGTGCTCCATTCCGCATTTCTCGAATATTCGCAATTATTTTGTATTGTAATATATCACGAATATTCTGAGCCAATCAGAGTGCTCCTTCCGCATTTGCCGAATATTCGCAATTATTGTGTATTGTAATATATCACGAATATTCTGAGCCAATCAGAGTGCTCCATTCCGCATTTCTCGAAATTTCGCAATTATTTTGTATTGTAATATATCACGAATATTCTGAGCCAATCAGAGTGCTCCATTCCGCATTTCTCGAAATTTCGCATTCGCAATAGCGAAATTTCGCAATCATTTCATTTCCAAAAAATATCACGAATATTCGTATTTAGCGAATATATCTCGAATATTCGACTATATATTCGAGATATATCGCGAAATCGAATATGGCATATTCTGCTCAACACTAATTAAGAATATAAAACTATGTATATCTTTATCTCCGGGGACAAATTATATCTTTATTAGGACCTCGTTGACCATTCATTAGAAATGTATAGAAAACATAAATATGTATAAATCAATCACATCTATGAAAAATCAATTGTACACCTATCCTAGGAAATAATAATAATATATAAAACTACGGCTTGTCCAGGATTTAAACACGGGACCTCTCGCACCCCGAGCAAAAGTCGTACCCCTAGACCCAGGGCCGTTTGAAGGAATTTGGGGGCCTCAAGGAAAATGAACATGGAGGCCCCCAAACCCCGCCCCCCCCCCCACCGCACGCAAAGCCTACAGGAACTTGGGTGGTGGACTGACTGGATGGAATCAGCGGTGGTGGTGGTGGGGACTGACTGGGTACATTGGCAGCACTGGGTGCCGGAATCAGAGACACTGACTTTCTGTCAGTGTCCTCTTGGTTTCTCCTGCATGGCTCCATGTCTCTCTTGGCTCCCTCTGCTCCATGTGTCTCTGCAGCTCCTCCCCCATGACCTTCTCTCACTTGGTGTCAGCAGTGTCTGCCCCTCCTCCCTACATTCTCTCTGTTCCTCGATAGGCAAGGGCAGTCCACAGTCTCAGGCTGCCTCTGCATTCTCTCTCTCTCCCCTTAGTAAACGAAATCCCCCATCTCCACGGCGGAACGAACAAGCTCCTGCTTGGGGGCCCCAAGCAGTTGCTTGTTTTGCCTGTCTTCTTCCGACGGGCCTGCCTAGACCAGGGGGCTGCATCCTTTAAGACATAAAGAGCCACTTGGACCCGTTTCCGAAGGGAAAAAAAAAAACTGGGAGCCGCAAAACCATTGCGACATTTAAAACAAATATAACACTGCATATATTGTTTCTTACCTTAATGCTATATACAGGGCCGTGCAGTCAGCTGTCAATCGGACGGAAAAAAAGGACTGTGGAGGTGGAATCTTATCTGATATTGTACAGTATGGCATGTGCTGTGCATGTGGAGGTGGAATCTTATCTGATATTGTGCAGTATGGCATGTGCTGGGCATGTGGAGGTGGAATCATATCGGATATTGAGAATATCAGATAAGATTCCACCTCCACATGCCCAGCACATGCCATACTGCACAATATCAGATAAGATTCCACCTCCACATGCCATACTCTACAACAGGGGTCTCATTCTAAACAAAGGGCCGGTTTATTGTCCTCCAGACTCTTGGAGGGCCGGACTTTGGCCAGCGGGAGTAGAAATTCTCCTGGCATCATTGTTGGTGAACATCTGGTATTAGGGGGAGGAATAGTGCCCAATTGCTGGTATCATAGGGTGTAATAGTGCTCTATTAGTTGTGTCACTGGGAGAAATGGTGCTCCATTGTCGATTTCAGAAGGCAGAATAGTGTCTCGTATCAGTGGGAGGGAAAGTCCCCCAAGGGCCGCGGAAAGGCAAGCAAAGGGCCACATCCGGTCCTCGGGCCACAGTTTGGAGACCACTGCTCTACAATATCAGATAAGATTCCACCTCCACATGCCATACTGTACAATATCGAATAAGATTCCACCTCCACATGCCATACTGTACAATATCGAATAAGATTCCACCTCCACATGCCATACTGTACAATATCGAATAAGATTCCACCTCCACATGCCCAGCAAATGCAATACTGTCTGTCTGTAGTACAATATCAGATGAGATAATAAGATTCCACCTCCACATGCCCAGCCTTAGACTAGGCCGCCCCCCCCCCCCCCCCCCCAGTCCCAGACACTTCCAAACACATGCCGGTCCTCACCTGCGCTGCTCTTACTGCTGTCTGTGACGTCTCGTCCCTCTCTCTCTTCACATTGGGGCCATGGTCGGTGCTGATGAGCTCAGCTGAGTCTTTTGATCCGGAGCGGAACCTCCACGGGGGAGATGTCGGCGGCTGAGCTGAGAGCTCTCATCATTAATAAAATCTAATGTGAATGTCGATCGGCGGTGAGTGCGCTGGTGATTTGATACTTGCTGTTTTTATTGTAAGTGTAACTTTTTAGGGGGGAGGGGCTTTTATAATAAATTCAAAAGCAGAGAGCACTATGGTACTTGTGTTTTTTTGTTTCATGTGCTTCACCCTGGGATATTTTGGTGTGGTAAAGAGCCTCCGTCAGAGGCTCTTTATCAAGATCGGTGTTGTGGCGTGTCACACTGACACACCACAAAAGAGATCGTCATGCTGTGTGCCCACTATGTAGCACTACCCCCGAAGGAGCTGCTGGTTTAGATTTGGGCCTGCCGTTACCTTAATGTACACCACACTCGTCCCAGGGGTCCCTCTTGAAGAGTTATTCACAAATGTCCGCACCAACACTTAATTTCTTTTTTTTATAGGGTTTTATTAAACAAGGTTCATCAGAGGGGTGGAGGGATAGGGGAGATTCAGGTACCCTGCTTGTGGATCACAGGTACAGTCTTAGATCCAGAGGACAAATCGGTTCCACACTGGATTCAGCAACTACCGGATAGGCCTCTCTCACTGACCTAGCAGCCGGTGTGAAGCTCGTTCAAAGTCTCTGCCACAGACTTGATGAGTGTCGTCGAGTCGTCACACAGTCCTCTGCCACAAGATCATGTAACCACTCACACACACTCTGCAAAGCTCCAAAGAAAGCACACAGTCCACGGTGCCGGGATCTTTCAGCCAGGCCGGCAGCACTGTGAGGTAAATTGGCCAGGATGCGACCTCAAATTGAGTCCCCAATTGTTGGGCTTCTTCCCGCAGGCAAGACAGCACAGGACCACCCCTGGACCAGTAGGCCCCAAAAACTCCTGGGCCTACTCTCAGATGCGGAGCCTCGGGCCAGCAGGCCCAGAGACTGGAAAATACTGCTAACACATCCCTGAGGCCAGGAGGGCCATCCGGTCAGGATTGAAAGACCCTGCCAGAACAGCACCCTCCCCCAAAATGCAGAGTCGGCAGACCACACCCACTGAGCTGCTTCTTTGAAGAAGGCACTCAATACACCCAGCCCATTGCCATTACGACCTTGACTCCTGGTGACAGCGACACCCACAGTCAAGTGGAAGATGTGCAACACAGCTGAACTAGAACAGAAACTCACAATTTGGCATAATATTCTGAGCCAACTACAGCTCAGATAACTAAATTTACAAAATAGCGCCTACTCAACAGGAGCTACATATAGGATTGTGAAAATGTCCATCCTATTTACTAAGAAGCTGAAGAAGATGTCCATGATGTAGATGAGGGTTACATATAGTATGAGCAGCATCACCCTTCACTCTGTCACCAAGACCTAGTCTGGCAATGCCCAGAATGATACCAATTAGTCTCTGACCAATCTCACGGTTTGGATGGAATTTCTCCTTATATCAGTGGTCAGTGTAGTGGTCCCTTACATTGGTGACCAATAGGAGAAGGACTCTCACAGGGCTCAAAATACTTGCCAGGCCTCAAGGCATACTCACCACCAGTTCCCCCGCCCAACCCCTACCCCTACCATGTCCCACCCCCTAATCCCGCCCCTAGACACGCCCTCATAAATCTCATGAAATTACACTTAAATGTTTTATGTAGAATTAAGTTATAAAAATAAATATTAACAACAACTTAATCCGTGCCCAAAAATGCAGCCTGCCCATGTCTACCAATGCAGCAAAATGTCCCCATTTTCCAGCCAGATCCTCCCCCCCACAATTGTACCCAGTGTCCCCCCCCCACATTGCAGCCAGAGTCCCCCCCCCACATTGCAGCCAGAGTCCCCCCCACCCACATTGCAGCCAGAGTCCCCCTACCCATATTGCAGCCAGAGTCCCCCCACCCACATTGCAGCCAGAGTCCCCTCACCCACATTGCAGCCAGAGTCCCCCCACCCACATTGCAGCCAGAGTCCCCTCACCCACACTGCAGCCAGAGTGCCCCTCACCCAGCACATATTGCAGCCAGAGTGCCCCTCACCCACCACAAAATGCGAGCAGGCGAGTGTAAATTTTGAGGGCTGACCCTCTTATATGTCATCAGTGGGAAGACTGCCCTCCTTACAGATCACTGATGTCAGTTGTTACTGAGAGACAGAAATTGTCCATTGTTCAAGGAATCCCTAGAACCCTTTGGAGGAACCCTGGCTGAGAAAGGCTGGACTAGGCAGTAATATATTTCTCTCCCCCTTGGTGGGAGTGGAGATGACCCATCTATAAAAATATGCAATCAGGGCCGTCTTTACCATAGGGCAAACATGGGCAGCTGCCCAGGGCCCTGTCACTGTTAGGGGCCCAAAGCAGAGCCGCCCATTAAGTCCCTGTGCTGCCCACAAATCAGCGCTGAAAATCATCAGCAGCACGCAGTACTGCTTCCATTCCCAGTGTTTTAAAATGTACAGCACCCCTGGCTTCCCTTTAGATGTGCACTTCTCCCTTCCTGCCACTGGGTGCTGCTTATATATAAAAATGAATTAGAATGTGATTTCATAGCATCCCCAGTTTGCTCTTCCTGAGGCTGCCTTCTTCTTCATGTCCTGCACTCCAAGGCATGTCACTGTTTGCTGATCTATATTGTAAATAGAAGTTTTCTGTAGAGTGTGCCCAAAGTCTTTATAATATTTTATGATTCACTTCAGGCCTGGTCAGTGTTTTAAAAAGTTCCTGTATTTTACACATGGCATGGCATGGGGTCACAGCACCGTCTGTTCATTCTGCTTTAGCACCATGGGACCCCATGTCATGCCATGTGTAAAATACAGGAACTCTTTAACCACTTAAGACCCGGACCAATACGCTGGTAAATGACCCAAGGTGTTTTTGCGATTCGGCACTGCGTCGCTTTAACAGACAATTGCGCGGTCGTGCGACGTGGCTCCCAAACAAAATTTGCGTCCTTTTCTTCCCACAAATAGAGCTTTCTTTTGGTGGTATTTGATCACCTCTGCGGTTTTTATTTTTTGCGCTATATACAAAAATAGAGCGACATTTTTGAAAAAAAAAAACACTATTTTTTACTTTTTGTTAAAAAAAAAAATCAAATAAACTAAATGTTAGTCAAACATTTAGGCCAAAATTTATTTAGCCACATGTCTTTAGTAAAAAAAAAAAATCGCAATAAAAAAAAAAAGCTGCATAGCGGGAACAGCGACACTAATACAGCGATCAGAAAAATGATCGCTTAGTGACGCTGGCAATAGGGAGTGAAAGGGTTAACTAGGGCGGTGATCAGGGGGTTAAAACTTTATTAGGGGGGGTGGGGGGGCTACCCTGAACCTAACACTAACTGACTTTTACACTGCCTGTCACACTGACACTAAATGCAGTGATTAGATCACTGCATTCAGTGACACTGTGACAGGGGGGTGGGGGGGGGGCGATCACAAGGGGTTAAGTGTGCCTACGTGTGTGTGTGTCAGTGTAGTGTTAGTGCATACTTACTGTGAGGTGTTTCTCTCATCGCAGCGGTTGGAAATACCCCCCCCCCCCCCGCCCTTCCCTGGACAGTCAGACTGCATGCTCTAATAAGGGTCTAGTATGAATTTCTTGGTGGTGGGGGGTCCATACAGGTTTTTTTGTACTTTTATTAACCTTACATTCACCGTCCAACCAGCAAATCCCCAGTTGACAGCTAAATAAGCCTGGTGGGTGTACATCACTGGGTGTTAGGACACTTGTGGCAACCAATCGCCTAAACAAGCCAAATTCTGTTCAAACCCAGAGCTCATTTTAAGTGGTCATTTTATCGGACCATTACATTGGTGACCCATGAGAGAAGGACCCCCTTATATCAGAGGTCTGTGAAGAAGGACATTCTTACATCGTCATCAGTGGGAAGACTGCCCTCCTTATCATTGATGTCAGTTGTTACTGAGAGACAAAGACCTAACTTGCCTAATTAGAGAGCCGCCTCTGTACAATACATACACACACAGCACAAGGCCGTGTTCACACTATGAGATGTTTCTCGGGGCTGCAGTTCCTCTGATCTCCACAAGATGGTGATCTCATTTCTACCATAGAGAGAAGTCTCTATGGAAGACAGGAAGTGATGTCAGGGACAGACAGGAAGTTCCGGGTGAGAGGTGAGTCGGGAGGAAGTAGTGAGGAGACATCTTTGGAATCGGTAGCAGAGGAGGTAATAAGATCTTATCTTCTATTTACACCCAGTAACCCCGTCATGTCCGTCCTCTTCCTCCATAGTCACTGTGACGTCTTTTATCTCCAGCAGATGATAATACACACATATATAGTGTGGAGACCTAGATTAACCCCTTCAGGGGCAGAACATTCCCCCACTTACAGGGCCGGAACATTCTCTTCATTTCAGTTTATACTAACAGATTATACGATAATACGGGGTGGGGGTTTTATTCAGAGGTGGACTTATGATACTTGTGTTTGATTTTATAATCTTTATGGAGGAGGAAATAACTATTCCTGATGTCTGTGAAGGTTCAACACAAGGGATGTGTCTGGATGATGACTTTATCTTTGTAAGTATCAGGTGATGTCACTGTCTATTTCCCTATGTAGGAGGATTTAGAAGGACACAAGGATCTCTACAAGGACGTCATGATGGACAATCAGCCGCCCCTCACATCACCGGGTAAGAGGAGACTTTATTGTAAAGGAGAGAGCAGTACGGAGGCTCCACCCCCATCCCCCATCATCTGATAAACACATAGAAACAATGGATTCAGTCAGTGTGTGTGTTTCCTACAGATGGATCCAGTAATGGGAACCCACCAGAGAGATGTCCCCGTCCTCTGTATTCCCGGGATTATTCCACACAGGAAGGTCACACCATCCCCCACCATCATCAGGTAGATGAGGAACAATCACTGATCGTATCATTAGGATCTGTACATTATCTGCATTGTTACCATTGATGTCATTTTTATTCTATATTCAGAGTGGAGACCTGAGAGATCCTAAAGTTGAGGTGAAAGAAGAGATAAAAGAGGAGGATGATGAGGATGGGGTGATGGAGGAAGAACACACCATCCCCCACCATCATCAGGTAGATGAGGAACAATTATTGGTGGTTATGATTTATACACAAACATGTTTATTACAATGAATGTTTTATTATATATTCAGAGTGGAAACCTCGGGGATGATAATATTGATGTTAAAGAAGAGTATAAAGAGGAGGATGAGGAGTATGGAGTGATGGAGGAGTTATCAGAAGGACACAAGGATATGATGGAGCCACCTAATACCAGGAACCCCCCAGAGAGATGTCCCCGTCCTCTGTATTCCCGGGATTCCACACAGGAAGGTCACACCATCCCCCACTGTTACAAGGTCGGTGGGGCGGAGCATCTAGAACATGGACTGGTGGAGATGATGTGTGGGTTTTGTATGTAAGTTTATATCTTACAGATGATATTCTTTCTCATTCTCTTGGTTTAGAGTGGAGATCCAATCGATATAGAATTTGAGGTGAAATCAGAAGAAGAAGAGACGTATGTGAGGGATGATCAGCAGTCTATGGAGGAGGATGGAATAACGGGGACATTTATAGAGGAGGACACTCCTACAGAGATCAGCACAGGTGGGTCATTAACACTAAATCCATTCCTCCACCCATACTGCTCACTGATTGGTCCAGAGTAGGGCGGGGACTTGGTGATATCAGCCTGTAATTCCCTGGTCACTTTCCTGAGCTGTGTTCCCCGTCCTGTATTCCTGTATTTCTCTCGGATAATCTTCCTTCTCTGTGCTGCAGACACAATTTATGTCTCGAGACTGGATTTATGGAGATTCTGGGGTTCAGCTCAAAGCAAAATGTTGGTTTCCACTAGGGTTGTCCCGATACCGATACTGGTATCAGTGCCGATACTAAGCATTTGCAAGAGTATCAGTACTCGTGCAAATGCCCCGATACCAAAAACCGATACCTTCAGGCGCTGTACTTTCAGCTCTCAGCAGGAATTCCCTGCTAACAGCTGAAAAGTAAAGAAAAAAATGCTGGCAATCATTGGTTGTTAAGGAACGGGACCGCCGCTTCCTTGACAACCAATCACGTGTCATTTCCTCCCCACTTCCTCCTCCCCTCTCGTCAGCTATCACCAGGCGCGGCCATGGGCGGTAAGTTGCTCTGTGGGAAGCACAGGCGTAATGTGGGCAGCTGATGGACCCGCGCGGTCCCTGGGTCGGATGCCTCAGCAAGCTGCCCGGGCTCTTGCACAGAACAGTGAGGGGGATCGCTGCAGTGGGGAAAAATTAGGAATCATGCCTTGTATCTGTATCTGAAAGCTCTAAGACCCTTCCCCGCTGGACGCTGGTCGGACACAGATCCAGGGTTCCACCATGGTTCCTAAGTTGCTACCTGCTGTCCCCGGCAGCCTCTCGGTTAAAGTTTTGTGTCTGGCGGAGTTTTCTTCTCTGCTGAGTGCTAAAACATAACACCAACTGCAGAGAACAGGAGGACCTGCGGGCGGAGGTAGCGGGACTCGGGAGCCCTGAAAGAAGTACACGCGAGTCACTCTGGCTGTGTGCGATAGCTGAGCTGGGCGGAAGCTGGGCTGGACTATGGGACTACAATCTCCAGCATGTCTTATTGTGCGGCTGGAGGTGAAACCATGGTGGTGTATCAGTGTAGGTGTGGCCACATGTGTCTGGATGGCAGGAGGAGGAGCTCAGAACACCCTGATATTTTTTGAGGGGTCAAACTGGTGGCAATTGATAGGCACAGTGATGACAATTAATGGCATGGCACAGTGGTGACAATTGATGGCACAGTGGCTGTGTTTGATGACATGGCACAGTGGCGACAATTGACGGGCACCGTGGCTGCGTTTTGATGGCATGGCACAGTGGTGACAATTGATTGGCACAGTGGTGACAATTGATGGGCACAGTGCCTGCATTTGATGGCATGGCACAGTGGTGACAATTGATGGCATGGCACAGTGGTCACAATTGATGGGCACAGTGAGGCTGCAATTGATGATTTTTTTTTTTGTTTGTTTGCGCCCCCCCAAAAATTGTGCACCAGCCGCCACTGCCTCTAACCCTCCTATACCCTCTTCCCCACCATTATTTCCATCACCCGTCCCTTTCTCATCTCTCCTCCCTCCCCCTCCTCTCTCTCTCCAACATTCCCCCCCCCCCCATGTTCTCTCTCCCTCCCTCTTTCTATCCTCTCCCCCTCCTCCCTCTCTCTTCTCTCCCCCTCTCTATTTCTATCTATCCCCTTGTCCTCCTCTATCCTCTCTCCCTTCCCTCCCTCTCTCTGTTGCCCCCATTCTCTCTCTACCTCCCTCTCTATGTCCTTCCCCTTTTGTCATTTGTCCCCCACTTTCTCTGTCCATTTTTTTTGTTTTATTTGAATAGAGAGCAGTAGCCATGATTCTGACTCCCCTTCCCACTTTATCAGCCCTCTTTTTTTTTTTCAGTTACCAGTTTACCCAGCTACAGTCTCCCAGTTTTCTCTGCTACAGTCTCCCAGTCATTCAGTCAGCACATCTTCATCCCAGCCTCATCCAACTCCCCCAAACCACCCCTTTACCTAATCTTCCTAGGTGATAGGTATCGGTATTCTGTATCAGCGAGTACTTAAAAAAAAATATCAGTATCAGGACAACCCTAGTTTTCACCATAGGGTTTGCTTGGCCTAGACACCTGGGGTATGTACCCTGGGTCTTCTGTCCCATGCCCGGGACTAGTGAGATCTCTGACAGAACAATTCTCCCGGGTTACTTGCTCTGTTATTTGCTGGCTGTGCCGGGTGGAGGGATATGTCTGTATAGTCTCAGACCCAAGTCACTGAGTGCAGTCTCAGGAGATGGGAGGCAGCGGTGTGGGATCTCTGCAACTTGTCTCCAGTAATCATTTCATCCACCACTGATTACTGAATACCAATATCATGAGTCCTGACCCCTGCACTATATACTCTATGTTGTACATTACATACTCCTGACCCCTGCACTATATACTCTATGTTGTACATTACATACTCTTTATTGGCTCTGAACAAGAACGGTTGGAGAGCCGGTTTAGGGCCAGGACACATTTGAGTAGATGCAATGACAATTGGCAGACTCTGAGACTTCTATAGGTAGACTGCTATACAGTGGAAGGCCTCCAGCCGGACACCACTTCTGTATAGGTAGGACCGCTGTCTCCTATGGTAACAGATCTTGTTACAGTCACTAACGGTAGTTCTACATAACTCTTGGTAACACAGAATAGTTCTCTTCTTCTCACACAGTCTCTCACTGCAGATCTTCTCTCCCTGAGCTCCCGGTCTCTCACTAGTAGGGATGAGCTTTATGTTAGGGTCGAACATGAGTTCCACTCTAACATTGGCTGTTCGCCCGTTCATCGAAAAACTAATATTATGGGGCGTCCGGGCCTAATTTGAGCGCCGCGTCACGCACCATAATTCACTGCGAGATTGCAGTGCATTGCTGTGTGATGATTGGCCAAAGCATGCACTATGACCCGCATACTTTGGCCAATCCCAGCGCCATCAGCAAAGAGAGCCATAATTGGTCAAAGGCATGGTGACTAAGTCCACGCCCCACACTATATAAGGCCGCATACACGTTCTCTACCCCTGTTTCTAAATTGTAGAAAGAAATTTGGTCCCAGCCATCCACAAGCTCAGCGTCTGAATGCTAGCTTGGCTACTGCATCTGCACTGCAACTGCTGCCCTTTCAGCTGGTAGACTCTGCCCCCTTTTGTGAATTTGTGGAATGTGCGGTACCTCAGTGGCAGGTTCCCAAATGCCATTTCTTTTCACGGAAGACCATTCCGTTTCTCTACCAGCATGTGGAAGGCAATGTCTTGGCCTCGTTGGACAGGGCGGTCAGCAGTAAGGTGCATATTACCACTGACTCATGGTCCAGCAGGCATGGACAGCAACGTTACCTTTCTTTCACGTTGCACTGGGTAACTCTGCTGGCAGCTGGGAAGGATGCAGGACAGGGTGCAGTATTGTTGGAGCTTGTTCTGGCACCACGCCTCCAAAATGCTAGTAGTGGCTCTCTCCTCCACCCCCTCCTCTTCTTCCTCTATGGCCTCTTTCTCTGCAGAGGCAAAAAGATGCCATGCGGTGCTTAAGTTGGTCTGCTTAGGGGACAGGAGCCACACTGGGGCAGAGATTCTGTCAGCTCTGCAGGGGCAGGCTCAGAGGTGGTTGATGCCATGCCAGCTTCAGCCAGGAATGGTTGTAGGCACCAACCTCCTCTCCGCCCTCCGTCATGGACACTTGACCCATGTACCCTGTTTTCAGGAACTTTCCCAGAACTTATCCACCCTTCGCAGAGGATGAAACATCTTCGGGATGCCTTGCAGAAAGGTTTGTCCAATGCGTTTTCAGAGCCTGGGAGGTTACTATTTCCTGGTGCTGGACAGCGTGTTGCCGAGGCTTCGTTCAATCACAGAAAGAGCGGTGGAGAAGGTGACCGTCTGACCGATGCCTTCTGACAATTCTTCAGTCCGCAGCCCCAAGTTCTGATCGGTTCCAGCAACTGTCGCCAGTGTCTGAATTACATGGTGCAGGAATATCTAGGGGCAAGATCAGACTTGGAGACCTTTCAACATAAAATCCACTGGGTTACTGGATCTTGAGGATGGACCACTGGCCAGAGCCTGCACAATATGCAATTGAGCTACTGGCCTGTCCTGCATCCAGTGTTCCTTCTGAACGCACATTCAGTGCTGCTGGAGGCTTTGTAACCGATCACAGAGTGCGCCTCTCCACAGACTCTGTTGATCGGCTCACCTTCATAAAAATGAATCAGTTTTGGATCACCAGCTACCAAGCACCTGATGCTGATGTAACCAATTGATTTTTCTATGGATGTGGGATCCCTTGAAGACTGCCTATGCTGAGTGACTATCCTATTATGCTGAGGGACTATCCTATTCCTCCTCAATGTTCATGTTGATGGCTTCTAAGAATAATTTTGGTTCAGGGCACTACCACCACTGCCTAAGGCCCAATTTGTCTGCCCCTGTTTACATGCCCCTGTTAATTACTATTTTTGATCTAATATTTCACAGCAGGGCCCGTTCCTGCACCCACCAAGAGTAACGGTGAGGGCTTACAGTGTTCTGGTACCACCAACACCTCAGGCCCAATTTCCCTACTTTCATACATCTGACTTACAAACGGAGGGAGACAACAGGAAGTGAGAGGAAATCTCCCCCTAGGAAGGGAAATTCTCTCCTGTAAGAGTTGATATGGGAAAAAGGTGTCTCCTCTCCACTGATGCTTTATCACCAATCCTTGTTTCCCTAATAACCCCAAATTTTCTAAATCCAATTGTCATTGGGACAGAAAATGAGGTGACATCTTCTGAATACGGGGCACAGACAGCAAAACAAATGTTACAGGGGTGATAACCCTTCCCTATGTTTTCCAAAAAGCTTCAAATTCGATTTTTGGGCTGGAGCTACACTTACAGAATGTACGAGTTCCAAATTACAAACAGATTCAACTTAAGAACAAACCTCCAGTCCCTGTCTTGTTTGTAACCCGGGGGCCGTCTGTATACTGCTGTTCAGAGTATATAGAGCCTGCGGGCACTTTTCATTTTTCACGTTCGGGCCCCATAAACTTTAACGGTGTTCGAATGTTCGCACAAACTTTCGGTTCATTGGCTTGTTCTGCCGCGAACCGGGAGGCTCCTCCCTACTCACTGGACTTCCAGATTCAGTGGCCACTGACTCTCCTGAGCTCTTCTACAGCTAACCGCTATATATTCCTCAAGTTTCACCTCCGCTATCCTGCTGGGCCCCTGGCTTGGCACTTAGTGATGCTCCTCAAGCGTCACCTCCGCTATCCTGCTGGGCCCCTGGCTTGGCACTTACTGATGCTCCTCAAGCGTCACCTCCGCTATCCTGCTGGGCCCCTGGCCTGGCACTCACTGATGCTCCTGAAGCATCACCCCCGCTATCCTGCTGGGTCCCTGCGTTGGCACTTGCTCATGCTCAAGCGTCACCCCCGCTATCCTGCTGGGTCCCTGGTTGGGCACTTACTGATGCTCCTCAAGCTTCACCCCCGTTATCCTGCTGGGCCCCTGGCTTGGCACTTACTGATGCTCCTCAAGCTTCACCCCCGATATACCCCTGGATTGGCACCTGCTGAAGCTTTCCCACTTCTTCACTGTCCCAGGCTGGTGAGAAGATTGCTCTGGTACTGGCTCCAGCTTACTAACTGTAGTCTCCGGTAACAAGGTGGATGGTCCCTTAGTGGCTACAGCTTCCCCTCCACCTCCGACCACAACTGGTTCTCCGTTCGGCTGAATCTTTGCTCTCGGTTGGAATTCAATCCTGCAGTCCCAACCCTGCGCTGCTTCTCTTGATCCTGGATGGGCCTCAGGCTTCCGGCCTAAAAACCCGGCCGACATAACACACGTCCACCCAGACAGCCGTCCAGGTGGCAGAGAACCCCGATCACCTGACTCCACCCAAATAAATAGGCTCTCCCAGCAGGCCAAGGGACCAAAGAAACCCCTGCAAATTGGCTGAGACACCCCATCCATTCATAATCCGACCTTGCTACACCCTTGTCTATCTAGTGCCACCTAGTGACAGAAGAGAAAGGGTGCAGCCATCCAAAGTTCAGTAGATCCCCCTAACAATAAGCAAGGATAACTACCACCTGGTGAATTCAATTTATTAGTCACCCTTCCTAAACGCCAGGGTGCTACATGTTCATTACATACTCCTGACCCCTGCACTATATACTCTATATTGTACATTACATACTCCTGACCCTCGTCCTATAATCCCCTCATCACTGGCACTCCTATAAAAGACAGTTCTCGTTGTTTCCTCACTCTCTGACTAAGGCCCATGAATAAAGAAATGATCTGGTAGGAGATCAGAGGAGCCATTTACTAGTTACCTTGAGGGGGGAATTGTAAGATCCTCAGAGACAAAGCTGCCTGATGTGGGCGGAGTCCTGGTTTAGGGGAACCAATCAGCTCATGTCTAGTAATAATCTTTGTATTTCTATTTTGGTAGATGGACGGGAGATGAGGAAATTACAGAAGTCTGATCTTTCCAAACATCAGAGATCTCACACGGGGGAGAAGCCATATTCCTGTCCTGAGTGTGGGAAATGTTTTTCAGATAAGTCCAGTCTTTCCAGACATCAGAGATCTCACACGGGAGAGAAGCCTTTTTCCTGTTCTGAATGCGGAAAATGTTTTTCAATGAAGTACTATCTTTCTTCACATCAGAGATCTCACATGGCAGAGAAGCCTTTTTCCTGTTCTGAGTGTGGGAAATGTTTTTCAGAGAGATCCAGGCTTTCCAGACATCAGAAATCTCACACGGGGGAGAAGCCGTATTCCTGTTCTGAGTGCGGGAAATGTTTTTCACAGAAGGCCCATCTTTCCAAACATCAGAGATCTCACACGGGGGAGAAGCCTTTTTCCTGTTCTGAGTGCGGGAAATGTTTTTCATTGAAGTCCAGTCTTCCCAAACATCAGAGATCTCACATAGCAGAGAAGCCTTTTTCCTGTTCTGAGTGCGGGAAATGTTTTTCAGAGAAGTCCAGGCTTTCCAGACATCAGAAATCTCACACGGGGGAGAAGCCGTATTCCTGTTCTGAGTGCGGGAAATGTTTTTCACAGAAGGCCCATCTTTCCACACATCAGAGATCTCACACGGGGGAGAAGCCTTTTTCCTGTTCTGAGTGCGGGAAATGTTTTTCATTGAAGTCCAGTCTTCCCAAACATCAGAGATCTCACATGGCAGAGAAGCCTTTTTCCTGTTCTGAGTGTGGGAAATGTTTTTCAGAGAGATCCAGGCTTTCCAGACATCAGAAATCTCACACGGGGGAGAAGCCGTATTCCTGTCCTGAGTGCGGGAAATGTTTTTCAGAAAAGTGCAATCTTTCCGCACATCAGAAATCTCACACAAAAGAGAAGCCTTTTTCATGTTCTGAGTGTGGAAAATGTTTTTTATTGAAGTCCCATCTTTCCACACATCAGAGATCACACACGGGGGAGAAGCCTTTTACGTGTTCTGAGTGTGAAAAATGTTTTTCAGATAAGTCCAGTCTTTCCAAACATCAGAGATCACACACGGGGGAGAAGCCTTTTACCTGTTCTGAGTGTGGAAAATGTTTTTCAGATAAGTCCAGTCTTTCCAAACATAAGAGATCACACACAGGGGAGAAGCCTTTTTCCTGTTCTGAGTGCGGGAAAAGTTTTTCACAGAAGTCTGATCTTTCCAAACATCAAAGATCACACACGGGGGAGAAGCCTTTTTCCTGTTCTGAGTGCGGAAAATGTTTTTCAATGCAGTCCAGTCTTTCCACACATCAGAGATCACACAGGGGGGAGAAGCTCTATTCCTGTCCTGAATGTGGGAAATGTTTTTCAGTGAAGTCCAGTCTTTCCACACATCAGAGATCTCACACGGGGGAGAAGCCTTTTTCCTGTTCTGAGTGTGGAAAATGTTTTTCAGTGAAGTCCCATCTTTCCTCACATCAGAGATCTCACACGGGGGAGAAGCCTTTTTCCTGTTCTGAGTGCGGGAAATGTTTTTCAGTGAAGTTTAATCTTTCCAAACATCAGAGAACTCACACGGGGGAGAAGCCTTTTTCCTGTTCTGAGTGCGGAAAATGTTGTTCAGATAAGTCCAGTCTTTCCACACATCAGAGATCTCACACGGGGGAGAAGCCTTTTTCCTGTTCTGAGTGCGGAAAATGTTTTTCAGTGAAGTCCACTCTTTCCAGACATCAGAGATTTCACACGGGAGAGAAGCCTTTTTCCTGTCCTGAGTGCAAGAAATGTTTTTCAGACAAGCGCAGTCTCCACATCCACCAAAGGATTCACACGGGGGAAAAGCCGTATTCCTGTCCTGAGTGAGGGAATTGTTCCTCACTGAAGTCCTGTCTTCCTGTACATCAGGGGCCCCACACAACCCCTCGAGGTGTATTAGTGAGTTCGGGAAATGTCTTGTATGTGAATGTTGCTGGACATGTGGGGAAGAAGCACACCCTGATATACGGGTGAAACTCAAAAAATTAGAATATGGTGCAAAAGTTTATTTATTTCACTAATGCAACTTAAAAGGCGAGACTAATATATGAAAGAGACTCATTACATGCAAAGCAAGAGGGTTCAAGCCGTGATTTGTCATCATTGTGATGATTGTGGCTTCCAGCTCATGAAATCCCCAAATCCACAATCTCAGAAAATTCCAATATTCCATGCAATCAATAAAACACGGATTGTACAGAGAAGGATATGGCACCTCTGAAAAGTAGAAGCTGCGTATTAATTGTGTGAAAATAGTGCAGCGCTGCGTATCTATAAATCTTATATAAACAAATAATTATACATTCCATAAAACTATTTATGGAAAAAGAAATAAATGATAAAAAAACAGTTGATATGGAGGTTTCCAAAGCTGTCAACGCTGTGAAAAATCCTATTTAAATGGATCCAATATTCAGTGCGCACCCCCACCTGCTAAAATGCATGCTCCCCTCAAGGGTGAGTATGAAACTCATAGACAGATCACTCCTCGTGTCCGATCACGATCCCTCCACTTTACCAATGGTAGTAATTCCTACAGTCTCCAGACTGCACCTCTGTGTGGGGAATCAACGTATAAATTGTCTCCAAACACCACCTTCCTCCATTCACTTATTAATAATCACTTCTATATCCCGGGGGAGGGGAGGACATGAAAGAAAAAACACAAGTACCATAGTGCTCTCTGCTTCTCAATTTATTATAAAAGCCCCCCCCCCCCTAAAAAGTTAAGCAGGAACAAAAATTGTCTCTGAACAAAGTGTCGCCTTTATTAAAAGAAGGACAGCACTACAAGTCACAGCAAAATAAAACCCGACTACTGACGCGTTTCGCACTGAAACTAGTGCTTAGTCATAGCGAGAGTCCCCTAAAAAGTTACACTTACAAGAAATAACAATAAAAACAGCAGGTAATAAATCACCAGCTCACTCACCGCCGATCTAGACCCACGGCGCTTCCCTGACGTCACAGATAGGGCTTCTCCCTTCTAAAGGCGTGTCAGTCTCTCGTTGGCCTTTGTCAGTGGATGGGTGGGTCAAATGAGGTGAAACCTTATATACCTGACTGTTGCCTAGGCAACCCTTCAGGTATCACCACAGTCTGTGAGGACACGCCCTCTTCCTGTGACTACAGAGCTCACATTTCATAGAGCTGGAGAGCGTGTCAACCGAATCTGCAAACCAGCAGGGCGCTCTCACTCGATCACACCGCTGAGCTCCGTGGGGATGTCCCGTTACAATCTAATCTCCACATGAGTGCGCGATGTATCGCCATATACATACAATAAAAAAACAAGTCTAAAATAAAATGAAAATATGTTCCTATGTGATAAAACCCGAGGGTTTCTAATGTTAAAATAGCGCAGCTTCTGCTGTTTAAAGGCTTTACTTTGTGTTCTGGATGAATGACGAATTGTGAGACAAATTCCTGAATTAACATGACTACAAACCGTGTGTTTTAATATACACACTATAAAGGATAATGTAACGGTAGGGCCCGTGGGACCCAGAGGCTCTTGAAGGGTGTGGGGTTCATAGGATGACTGACAACTGACATCTTGGATTACATGAGATGGGACAGTAATGATAATCCACAATATATTCAGAATATGTTGAACTATTACTGGTTGTTGATTCTGAACTCAACATGTTATGTGAAAGATTTCATCACCTCCAGCTACCTGGCTGTAGTGTACGATAAAGCTTGCTGTGATTGCATTCTATTGTCTAGTGTGCTAATTAAGTCTGCTACTGTGGTGATGTGGATTGGAGCTTGGTATACAGTCTGGCTTCTAAAGACCTTTTCATTGTGTGATGCTAATTAACACTGTATTGTGTGAATTTCTTTTGATGATATTGTGTGTTGTGAATTAGCACAGTCTAAAAGGTCAGATATCTGACTTGCTAGCTGTAGGTAATTAGAATTGGAGTCAGAATGTCTGACTAAAGGAATGTGTATTGTATAAGCAGGTGTCCAGCTTAAAAGATGTGTATTGGGGCTCATTAGTACCCATTGTATGATGTTGTGGGTGGAGTTGGGTCATTGTTACTGACTGTATATAAAGAGCCTGATTTTCCCATTAAAGTATCTATCCGTTTGGAACCAGAGAACAGAGCTGTGTGTGTCTCTTTTCTGGGGGAAATCCAATGGGTCCTGTCTGCCGGATTGTGGAGTGTCGGATAAGCTGTCGTGGGTTGGTGGAATGGAATATCGTAAACGGCATTAACCCCTGAGCGTTACAGATAATAAGTACAGTTACAGTCCATTCGTAGCTTCAAATAAAAGTTCAATACATAGAAGGAAGTTCTTTGAGAACATGTGCTTTAAAGATGGCTGATTAGCCCTGTGTATGTCGGAGAAAATTGTCTGTGTGCTTCTGAAGATGGGTGACGGGTAGAAGAGAGGGAGAAGCTTTCCACCCAAGCTTTTTATAAACTTCAAGATCCTTTCTTTGACTTTCCTGCCGAAAAGTAAAGCGCTCCTCCTACATCACTCCCCAGAATGGAGGGGATGGCGAGGAGGAATATGAGGCTTACCATAGGAAGTGGTCTATCTCCTAATTACTTACAGACACAGGAAATGGGGGAGGGGATTCGTCTGCCTTCCAATCCAACTTTCAAAACAGAACATCAGTCATGTGAAATACCTTTTTATTAAAACATAAGATATTTACAAAATGAATAAATATGTCTTCACAGCTTCTAGAAATTAATAACTGGGTTCAAATGTCACATCAGGAGATTATTAACTCAAAGCCCAACATCCATACCATTCATAGGAATTCATATTCTCAATAATATTTTATAACCAAATCAAATTTTAGATATTAAGAATATAACACTATGTATATCTTTATCTCCGTGGACACACTATGGGCCAGATTCAGGTAGATTGGCGCATCTTTGCTCTGGAGTAACGTTTCTCATTTACGTTACTCTGGCGAAATTTTAGGAGCAAGTGCTGTTATTCATGAAGCACTTGCTCCTAAAGTTGCGGCAGCGCATCGCAAATGAGCCGGCGGAATTCAAATTGGGCGGGTACGGGGCGTGTATTATTTAAACTAAGCGCGATCCCGCGGCGAACGTACTGCGCATGCGTCGAGTGTCAATGCATCCCAGTGCGCATGCTCCAAATTCTGTCAATGACGTCACATCCCCATTCATGGACGTTTTACGCAAGCGACACGATTATTATTTTTTTCGACGCGATGACGACGGCTATACTTAACATAGGATACTCCACTAGGGGGCTGCTTTATCTTTACGCCGCGTATCGCTTACGGAAACGTCGGAAAGTCACTGCGTCGCGCCCGAATACGATCGTGAATTGCCGATTCCCGCTGATTAACATATTTTTTCGGCGTAAATCAGCGGGAACGCCCCATTTTGAAATTAAAGTTGCGATGCGATGGCGAAATTCAATTGCGCCGATCGAAAACAGAAACGCCGGCTTAAAGTGACAGTTAGGCTGGAGTATCACTGATACTCCAGCCTAACTCTACCTGAATCTGGCCCGTGGAATCCAGAAGCTCTTACAAAGTATGAGCCAGGAAATAATGGTCAGATCTTGGATTGCTGTAACATGGGTCTGTAATCCACAATATATTCCAGGAGATCTGTAAGAACTATTCACAGGTTGTTGATTCTGAACTCAACAGGTTAATTGGAAGAGTGACTCATTGAATGTGGGAACACTGACTGTTGGGTGTTCATGTCGTCTGTCGAGACATTTATATAAAGATGGGAAGTATGGAGCAGATAAATGAATAGACCTCCTAGCAATGTTATTACCAGGCTGCAGCTAGGGGGAGCTCTAATGTGTGAGCACAGCAGAGTGATCCCATCTAGCTCACATTAACCCTTTCACTCTCAGATGCGTTCCTCGTAATTTAGCTGTTAGTGAACGTAATAAATACAAATTTATCCGAAGTTACGTATTACCCGAAATAACGAATGCTGCATCTAAATGAATGGAACGTAATGAATTAATAATAACAAAAAATGTCTTTGTTTCTGTTATAAAATTTGGTAAATGAGTAAGTTTTCTCCTTCGCTGATGAGGCGGCACCAATGAGATGGCACTGGTGGGCACTGATAGACAACACTAATGGGCACTGAAGGGTATATATGAGTGGCACTGATTGGCATATCCCTGGTGGTCCTGGATGGGGGGCTGCACTGATGAACAATCAGCACAGACCCCCCCTGTCAGGAGAGCAGCCGATCCGCTCTCCTCTACTCTCGTCTGTTAGATGCGAGTGAGGAAAAGTCAATAAACGTCTCTTTCTGTTTACGCTGTGATCAGCCGGGATTGGACACAGCTGATCATGTGGTAAAGAGCCTTCATTAGAGGCTCTTTATCGAGATCGGTGTTGCAGCTTGTCAAACTCACACACCACAACAGAGATCACAGAGCTGTGTGCCACGTAGGGCAGGCGATCGTGGCTTATCCTGCTGGACATCATATAATGGGCAGTCAGGATAACTGAACCACTTCCTGGCCGTCATTTTGCTATAGGCCAGGTGGGAAATGGTTAAAAGGTAACCCTGAATAATGGGCCTAGAGTGCAGTGGTCAGGAGTATATCATATACAGGGGTCAGGAGTATATCATATACAGAGGTCAGGAGTATATCCTATACAGGGGTCAGGAGTATATCATATACAAGGGTCAGGAGTATATCATATACAGAGGTCAGGAGTATATCATATACAGAGGTCAGGAGTATATCATATACAGGGGTCAGGAGTATATCATATACAGGGGTCAGGAGTATATCATATACAGAAGTCAGGAGTATATAATATACAGGGGTCAGGAGTATATCATATACAGAGGTCAGGAGTATATCATATACAGAAGTCAGGAGTATATCATATACAGGGGTCAGGAGTATATCATATACAGAGGGCAGGAGTATATCATATACAGAGGTCAGGAGTATATCATATACAGGGGTCAGGAGTATATCATATACAGAGGTCAGCAGTATATCATATACAGAGGTCAGCAGTATATCATATACAGGGGTCAGGAGTATATCCTATACAGGGGTCAGGTGTATATCATATACAGGGGTCAGGAGTATATCATATACAGTGATCAGCAGTATATCATATACAGAGGTCAGGAGTATATCTTATAGAGGGGTCAGGAGTATATCATATACAGGGGTCAGGAGTATATCATATACAGGGGTCAGGAGTATATCATATACAGGGGTCAGGAGTATATCATATACAGGGGTCAGGAGTATATCATATACTGAGGTCAGGAGTATATCATATACAGGGGTCAGGAGTATATCATATACAATGGTCAGGAGTATATCATATACAATGGTCAGGAGTATATCATATACAGGGGTCAGGAGTATATCATATACAGGGGTCAGGAGTATATCATATACAGGGGTCAGGAGTATATCATATACAGTCATTAGGACTATATCATATACAGAGGTCAGGAGTATATCATATACAGGGGTCAGGAGTATATCATATACAGGGGTCAGGAGTATATCATATACAGAGGTCAGGAGTATATCATATACAGGGATCAGGAGTATATCATATACAGAGGTCAGGAGTATATCATATATAGAGGTCAGGAATATATCATATACAGTGATCAGGAGTATATCATATACAGAGGTCAGGAGTATATCATATACAGAGGTCAGGAGTATATCATATACAGGGGTCAGGAGTATATCATATACAGAGGTCGTCAGGAGTATATCATATACAGGGGTCAGGAGTATATCATATACAGGGGTCAGGAGTATATCATATACAGGGGTCAGGAGTATATCATATACAGAGGTCAGGAGTATATCATATACAGTGATCAGGAGTATATCATATACAGAGGTCAGGAGTATTTCATATACAGGGGTCAGGAGTATATCATATACAGGGGTCAGGAGTTTATCATATACAGGGGTCAGGAGTATATCATATACAGGGGTCAGGAGTTTATCATATACAGGGGTCAGGAGTATATCATATACAGGGGTCAGGAGTATATCATATACACAGAGGTCAGGAGTATATCATATACAGGGGTCAGGAGTATATCATATACAGGGGTCGGGAGTATATCATATACAGAGGTCAGGAGTATATCATATACAGAGGTCAGGAGTATATCATATACAGAGGTCAGGAGTATATCATATACAGTGGTCAGGAGTATATCATATACAGGGGTCAGGGTCTTCTACTGACAATAATTAGAGAGAAAAGTCTCTCCTGTACGGTTCTCTCCTTGACATATCGTAGAATGAAGCCGTATTGTTCTTTCAGTGTCATCATCCCGTATTCTGTCCATTTCCACACCGACACCAACATCTCCTCCACCATCCCGCTGTATTTGTTGTCTCACCATGTTTCCAATGATGGAGATCCAGAGACTGACCGGAGTCTTCTTCTCCATGTCACCAGACCACCTCTTCCTCTACTATTGGGGTGCTGGGCATTTCTATGACTACTCGGGACCCCCAACCTCTTCTATATGTAGCTCTACCCCCGAAGGAGCTGCTGGTTTATATTTGGGCCGGCCGTTACTTTACTGTTCACCACACTCGTCCCAGGGGTCCCTCTTAAAAAGTTATTCACAAATGTCCGCACCAACACTTAATTTCTTTTTCTTCCAGGGTTTTATTAAACCAGGTTCATCAGAGGGGTGGAGGGATAGGGGGGATTCGGGTACCTTGCTTGTGGATCACGGGTACAGTCTTAGATCCAGAGGAGAAATCGGTTCCACACTGGATTCAGCAACTACCGGATAGGCCTCTCTCACTGACCTAGCAGCCGGTGCGAAGCTCGTTCAAAGTCTCTGCCACAGACTTGATGAGTGTCGTCGAGTCGTCACACAGTCCTCTGCCACAAGATCATGTAACCACACACACACACTCTGCAAAGCTCCAAAGAAAGCACACAGTCCACGGTGCCGGGATCTTTCAGCCAGGCCGGCAGCACTGTGAGGTAAATTGGCCAGGATGCGTCCTCCAATTGAGCCCCCAATTGTTCAGCTTCTTCCCGCAGGCAAGACAGCACAGGACCACCCCTGGACCAGTAGGCCCCAAAAACTCCTGGGCCTACTCTCAGATGTGGAGCCTCAGGCCAGCAGGCCCCAAGACTGGACCTTGACTCCTGGTGACAGCGACACCCACAGTCAAGTGGAAGATGTGCAACACACCTGAACTAGAACAGAAACCCACAATTTGGCATAATATTCTGAGCCAACTACAGCTCAGATAACTACATTTACAAAATAGCACCTACTCAAGAGGAGCTACATATAGGATTGTGAACATTTCCATCCTATTTACTATTAAGAAGTAGAGATGTACAGAACGGTTCGCCCGCAAACTATTCTCGGCGATTTCATCATGTTCGCGTTCGCCGCCGTGGGCGAAACATATGCGATGTTCGACCCGCCCCCTATTAATTAACATTGAGCAAACTTTGACCCTCTACCTCACAGTCAGCAGACACATTTCAGCCAATCAGCAGCATACCCTCCCTAGTAGACCCTCCCACCTGTAGGGCAGCATCCATTTACCATTCATTCTGAAGCTGGATTCTTAGTGAGAGGAGGGATAGTTTCTCTGCTGCCGATTCCATAGGAATAGTACTGTTAGCTAGGTCTCCAGTCCTCAAAGATTCATCTGATCTCTGCTGTTATAACAGCAGCCACAACACAGACCTTCTTAGGGCTAACGAATCAGCAATCATTTTTTTTTCTCTGTAATCAGAGAGAAACAGAGAGACTGTATCTCCTTTCTGCCAAACCCCCCCTCCTCTCTGCCAGACCCCCCTCCTCTCTGCCAGACCCCCTCCTCTCTGCCAGACCCCCCTTCTCTCTGCCCCCCTTCTCTCTGCCAGACCCCCTCCTCTCTAAACCCACCCTCCTCTCTGCCAGACCCCCAAAACCCCCTCCTCTCCAACCCCCTCCTCTCTGCCAAAACCCCCCTCCTCTCTGACCCCCCTTCTCCAGACCCCCCTCTGCCAGACCCCCCTTCTCCAGACCCCCCTCTGCCAGACCCCCCTCCTCTTTGCTAAACCCACCCTCCTCTCTGCCAGGCCCCATCCTCTTTGCCAAAACCCCCTCCTCTTTGCCAACCCCCCCCTCCTCTCTGCCAAACCCCCCCTCCTCTCTGCCAGACCCCCCACCTCTCTGCCAGACCCCCCTCCTCTCTGCCAGACCCCCTCCTCTCTGCCAGACCCCCCTTCTCTCTGCCAGACCCCCCTCCTCTCTGCCAGACGCCCCTCCTCTTTGCTAAACCCACCCTCCTCTCTGCCAGGCCCCCTCCTCTTTGCCAAAACCCCCTCCTCTTTGCCAACCCCCCCTCCTCTTTGCCACCCCCCTCCTCTCTGCCAGACGCCCCCCTCCTCTTTGCCAAACCCCCCCTCCTCTTTGCCAAACCCCCCCTCCTCTCTGCCAGACCCCCCTCCTCTCTGCCAGACCCTCCCTCCCCTCTGCCAGACCCCCCCTCCCCTCTGCCAAACCCCCCCTCCTCTCTGCCAGATCCCCCCTCCTCTCTGCCAGATCCCCTCGTCTTTGCCAAACCCCCCCTCCTCTTTGCCAAACCCTCCCTCCTCTTTGCCAAACCCCCCTCCTTTCTGCCAACCCCCCCTCCTCTTTGCCAACCCCCCCTCCTCTTTGCCAACCCTCCCTCCCAGACCCCCCTCTCTTGCCAGACCCCCCCTCCTCTTTGCCAACCCCCCCCCCCTCCTCTCTGCCAAACCCCCCCTCCTCTCTGCCAAACCCCCCTCCTCTCTGCCAGACCCCCCCTCCTCTTTGCCAGACCCCCCCTCCTCTCCAGACCCCCCCTGCCAGACCCCCCTTCTCTCTCTCTGCTAGACCCCCTCCTCTCTCCAGACCCCCCTCCTCTTTGCCAGACCCCCCTCCTCTCTGCCAGACCCCCCTCCTCTTTCTTTTGCCCCCCTCCTCTTTGCCAAACCCACCCTCCTCTCTGCCAGGCCCCCTCCTCTTTGCCAAAACCCACCTCCTCTTTGCCAAACCCCCCTCCTCTCTGCCAGATGCCCCCCTCCTCTTTGCCAAACCCCCCCTCCTCTTTGCCAAACCCCCTCCTCTCTGCCAGACCCCCCCTCCTCTCTGCCAGACCCCCCCTCCCCTCTGCCAGACCCCCTCTCCTCTCTGCCAGACTCCCCTCCTCTCTGCCAGATCCCCTCCTCTTTGCCAAACCCCCCTCCTCTTTGCCAAACCCTCCCTCCTCTTTGCCAAACCTCCCCTCCTCTCTGCCAGACCCCCCCTCTTTGCCAGACCCTCCTCCTCTCTGCCAGACCCCCCCCTCCCCTCCTCAGCCCCCCCTCTCTGCCAGACCCCCCTCCCCTCTGCCAGACCCCCTCCTCTTTGCCCCCCCCTCCTCTTTGCCAGACCCCCCCCCTCCTCTCTGCCAGACCCCCCCTCCTCTTTGCCCCCCCTCCTCTCTGCCAGACCCCCCTCCTCTCTGCCAAACCCCCCTCCTCTCTGCCAGACCCCCCTCCTCTCTGCCAGACCCCCCTCCTCTTTGCCAAACCCCCCCTCCTCTCTGCCAGACCCCCCTCTCTGCCAGACCCCCCTCTCTCTGCCAGACCCCCCTCCTCTTTGCCAAACCCCCCCTCCTCTCTGCCAGACCCCCCCTCCTCTCTCTGCCAGACCCCCCTCCTCTCTGCCAGACCCCCCCTCCTCTGCCAGAAAACCCCCCCTCCTCTCTGCCAGACTCCCCTCCTCTCTGCCAGATCCCCTCCTCTTTGCCAAACCCTCCTCTTTGCCAAACCCTCCCTCCTCTTTGCCAAACCTCCCTCCTCTTTGCCAGCCACCCCCCTCTTTGCCAGACCCTCCTCCTCTCTGCCAGACCCCCCCTCCCCTCTGCCAGACCCCCCCTCCCCTCTGCCAGACCCCCCTCCCCTCTGCCAGACCCCCTCCTCTTTGCTAAACCCCCCCTCCTCTTTGCCAGACCCCCCTCCTCTTTGCCAGACCCCCCTCCTCTCTGCCAGACCCCCCCTCCTCTTTGTAAAACCCCCCCTCCTCTCTGCCAGACCCCCCTCCTCTCTGCCAGACCCCCCCTCTTCTCTGTCAGACCCCCCTCCCCTCTGCCAGACCCCCTCCTCTTTGCCAAACCCCCCTCCTCTTTGCCAAACCCCCCCTCCTCTCTGCCAGACCCCCCTCCTCTCTGCCAGACCCCCTCCTCTCTGCCAGACCCCCCCTCTTCTCTGTCAGACCCCCCTCCCCTCTGCCAGACCCCCTCCTCTTTGCCAAACCCCCCCTCCTCTTTGCCAAACCCCCCCTCCTCTCTGCCAGACCCCCCCTTCCTCTTAGCCAGACCCCCCTCCTCTCTGCCAGACCCCCCATCCTCTCTGCCAGACCCCCCCTCCTCTTTGCCAGACCCCCCTCCTCTTTGTCAAACCCCCTCCTCTCTGCCAGACCCCCCTCCTCTTTGCCAGACCCCCCCCCCCCTCCTCTCTGTCAGACCTCCCTCCTGTCAGACCCCCATCTTCCCTGTCGGCTCCCCATGTGGCAAGTGACAATCCGCAACATGTGGCAGGTGACGTGGCAAGTGGACAATCCGCAACTTGTGGTAAGTGACAATCTGCAACATGTGGTAGGTGACTTGGCAAGTGACAATCCACATCTGGTGACAGGCGACGTGGCAAGTGACACACTGAATCTGGTGACAAGGAACCAGTGGCAAGTGACACGCTGAATCTGGTGACAAGGAACCAGTGGCAAGTGACACGCTGAATCTGGTGACAAGGAACCAGTGGCAAGTGACACGCTGAATCTGGTGACAAGGAGCCAGTGGCAAGTGACACGCTGAATCTGGTGACAAGGAACCAGTGGCAAGTGACACGCTGAATCTGGTGACAAGGAACCAGTGGCAAGTGACACGCTGAATCTGGTGACAAGGAACCAGTGGCAAGTGACACGCTGAATCTGGTGACAGGGGACGGGTGAAAAATGACACGTTGAATCTGGAGTCAGGTGACGGTGGCAAGTGACACGCTTAATCTGGTGGCAGGTGACGGTGGCAAGTGACACACTGAATCTGGTGGCAGGTGATGGTGGCAACTGGCAAGTGACACGCTAAATCTGGAGGCAGGTGACGGTGGCAAATGACACGCTAAATCTGTAGGCAGGTGACGGTGGCAAGTGACATGCTAAATCTGGAGGCAGGTGACGGTGGCAAGTGACATGCTAAATCTGGAGGCAGGGGACGGTGGCAAGTGACATGCTAAATCTGGAGGCAGGGGACGGTGGCAAGTGACATGCTAAATCTGTAGGCAGGTGACGGTGGCAAGTGACATGCTAAATCTGTAGGCAGGTGACGGTGGCAAGTGACATGCTAAATCTGGAGGCAGGTGACGGTGGCAAGTGACATGCTAAATCTGTAGGCAGGTGACGGTGGCAAGTGACATGCTAAATCTGGAGGCAGGTGACGGTGGCAAGTGACATGCTAAATCTGTAGGCAGGTGACGGTGGCAAGTGACATGCTAAATCTGTAGGCAGGTGACGGTGGCAAGTGACATGCTAAATCTGGAGGCAGGTGACGGTGGCAAATGACACGCTAAATCTGTAGGCAGGTGACGGTGGCAAGTGACATGCTAAATCTGGAGGCAGGGGACGGTGGCAAGTGACATGCTAAATCTGGAGGCAGGGGACGGTGGCAAGTGACATGCTAAATCTGGAGGCAGGTGACGGTGGCAAGTGACATGCTAAATCTGGAGGCAGGGGACGGTGGCAAGTGACATGCTAAATCTGGAGGCAGGGGACGGTGGCAAGTGACATGCTAAATCTGGAGGCAGGGGACGGTGGCAAGTGACATGCTAAATCTGGAGGCAGGTGACGGTGGCAAGTGACATGCTAAATCTGGAGGCAGGGGACGGTGGCAAGTGACATGCTAAATCTGGAGGCAGGGGACGGTGGCAAGTGACATGCTAAATCTGGAGGCAGGTGACGGTGGCAAGTGACATGCTAAATCTGGAGGCAGGGGACGGTGGCAAGTGACATGCTAAATCTGGAGGCAGGGGACGGTGGCAAGTGACATGCTGAATCTGGTGGCAGGGGACAGTAGCAAGTGACACGCTGTAAAGTAGGAATATTGTACTTTCATTCTTGAGAGTAGGTGCGTAAATTGGGGCAGGCTTGTAGGGGCCCCATAGCATTACTTTTCCCAGGGGCCCATGATGCTATTAAGATGGCCCTGTCCAGTGGTGCAGGGTGCTGTGTAATATACAGGGATCCAGTGGTGCAGGGTGCTGTGTAATATACAGGGATCCAGTGGTGCAGGGTGCTGTGTAATATAAAGGGATCCAGTGGTGCAGGGTGCTGTGTAATATAAAGGGATCCAGTGGTGCATGGTGCTATGTAAAGGGGCCCAGAGCTGTGGGGTGCTGTGCTATGTAAAGGGGTACAGTGTTGCAAGCTGCTCTGTATTCCAGTACTCCAGTCCTCAAAGAATCATCTGATCTCTGCTCCAATCTCTGCTCCTTGTTAGGGCTAATGAATCAGCAATATTTTTTTAATAATTTTTTTTTAACTGCAAGAAAGAATAGCAGTTCGTTTTCTTCAAGTGTTTTTGTGTCAGGCCTATAGCGTCTACTCTGCCAGCCTCTGCCAGTGTCACCAGTGATCTGGTGTCAATGCACGCATAGTACAACTAAACTAATCTAAAAAAAAATCACAGGCAGAGGCAGGCCACCCTGCAGGGGGCGTCGTGGTCGTGCTGCTGTGATTCCCTTTGGCCCTAGAATGTTACCTATTGTTCAGAGGCCACGCACCCTGAACCAGGGCACAGTTGACTGGCTAACACAGGACACCCAATCTACTACAGCTTCCGCTGGGAACCTTGACGCACCATCCTCCTCCAGCTCAGCTTCGGGCACCTCTCAAGTTACCACTCGCCCGCCTGCCGCCACCACCAACACTAGCATCACAGCTGCTTCACTTTATTTGTCAGAGGAGTTATTAACACTAGATTTGGAAGAAATGAGTGATGCGCAAAAATTATTGCCAAGGGATGTAGATAAAAGGGATATGTCTCAGTCAGGCAGCATTACACACATGGACGTAAGGTGTGATGATGATGTTGTACCCGCTGCTGCTTCCTTTGCTGAGTTGTCAGATACAAGTGAAGCAGTTGATGATGACGATGTGTCCGTGGATGTCACGTGGGTTCCCCGCTCCAAGAGAAGAACAGGGGGAAAGTTCAGATGGGGAGACAGAGAGGAGGAGGAGACGAGTTGGAGACAGGGGGAGGTCGTCGCAAGGAGCTAGTGGCACAGTCAGACAGCATGTATCGGCACCCGGGGTCAGCCAGACAGCACGCCAATCAACGCATGCTGTTGCCACCACCAGAATGCCGTCATTGCAAAGCTCAGCAGTGTGGCATTTTTTTGTGTGTGTCTGCCTCTGATAACAGCGATGCCATTTGCAACCTGTGCCAAAAGAAACAGTCCTGGGAAATCCAACACCCACCTAGGTACAACTGCTTTGCAAAGGCACATGATCTCACAGCACAAACGCCTATGGGATCAACACATGATGACGAGTACAAGCAGCACACAAGCTCAAAGCCACCATCCCCCTCCTGGTCCAGCATCTTCAGCCACGTCAACCACTGCTGTCCTCCTTGCCCCCTCTCAAACATCCGCCACGCCTTCTCTCACCTTGAGCAGTTCCTACTCATCTGCCCACAGTCCGGTGTCTGTCAAGGACATGTTTGAGCATAAGAAGCCAATGTCACAGAGCCACCCCCTTGCCCGGCATCTGACAGCTGGCTTGTCGTAACTCTTAGCCCGCCAGCTTTTACCATACAAGCTGGTGGAGTCTGAGGCCTTTAAGAAATTTGGAGCTATTGGGACACTGCAGTGGAAGGTACCCGGCCGAAATTTCTTTTCACAAAAGGCAATCCCCAACCTGTACTCTATTGTGCAAAAGGAAGTCATGGCATGTCTGGCACACAGTGTTGGGGCAAGGGTCCATATGACCACTGATACCTGGTCTGCAAAGCACGGTCAGGGTAGGTATATCACCTACACTGCGCATTGGGTAAACCTGCTGACGACTGCCAACCATGTAATGCGTGGCTCTGCAGAGGAGATGGTGACACCTCCACGGCTTTCAGGCAGGCCTGCTGCCATCTCCTCTACTCCTACTCTATCCTCTGCGATAACCTCCTCAGCTGAGTCCTCTTCTGCTGCTGCATCTGGCTCCACATCACCTTCACCCCCCCCAGATCCCCAGGGGCTATTCCACATCCCGGATACGACAGTGTCACGCCGTCTTGGGGTTAACTTGCCTGAAAGCAGAGAGTCACACACCGGACCAGCACTCCTGTCCACCATGAACGCACAGGTGGATTCAGTGGCAGATTCTGCATTAACTGGAGATGGGCAAAGTGGTGTGTGACAACGGAAGCAATTTGTTGGCGGCACTGAATTTGGGCAAGTTGACACATGTGCCGTGCATGGCACATGTGTTGAATCTGATTGTACAACGCTTTGTGCATAAGTACCCAGAATTACAGGACGTCCTCAAGCAGGCCAGGAAGGTGTGTGGCCATTTCAGGCGTTCCTACACGGCCATGGCGCACTTTTCAGAGATCCAGTGGCGAAACAACATGCCAGTGAGGCGCTTGATTTGCGACAGCCCGACACGTTGGAATTCAACACTCCTAATTTTCGACCGCCTGCTCCAACAAGAAAAGGCCGTCAACGAGTATTTGTATGACCGGGGTGGTAGGACAGCCTCTGCGCAGCTGGGAATTTTTTGCCACGTTACTGGACGCTCAAGCGCAATGCCTGTAGGCTCATGCGTCCTTTTGAGGAGGTGACAAACCTAGTCAGTCACAATGAAGGCACCATCAGCGACATGGTCTCATTTGTTTTCTTCCTGGAGCGTGCCCTGAGAAGAGTGCTTGATCAGGCCATAGATGAGCGTGAAGAGGAAGACACAGGGAGAACTCCGCTCTGATCCGGGCACAGGCAGGCTGCATCTGACAGGCACTGGTAGGCAGCATCTTATGAGCACAGGTGGACTGCGTCCACAGGCACTGGCAAGGCTCCATCCCACAGTCTCTGGTCGGCTGCATACCACAGTCACTGGCAGGCTTCATCTGATGGGCACTGGCGAGGCTGCATTGATCTCTTGTATCATGTCTGTAGTCTCTGACCATCTCCTGTATCATTTATGTTAGAGGTGCACCAAATGGAAATTTTGTAATACTAATAGCAGTGTGTTTAAGTAAGAGATTGCAGACATCATACAAGAGATGGTCAGAGACGGAGGACATGATACAAGAGATGGTCAGAGACAGAGGACATGATACAAGAGATGGTTAGAGACTCAGGACATGATACAAGAGATGGTTAGAGACTGAGGACTTGATACAAGAGATGGTTAGAGACTGAGGACATGATACAAGAGATGGTCAGAGACTGTGCAGACATGGTACAAGAGATGGTCAGAGACTGTGGAGACATGATACAGGAGATGGTCAGAGACTGTGGAGACATGATACAAAAGATGGTCAGAGACTGTGCGGACATAATACAGGAGATGGTCAGAGGCTGTGCAGACATTCACCTGTGTCCAGTCCTAGGCACACCACCCCTGTCATCTCTGGTCTTCTCCATACATCTTCATGCCCCTCTAAGCACTCGCTGCATACACAGTACAGAGTGCCAGGCACACACGGTGGGTGAGAAGGGAGATGTCAGAAGCACCCTCATTGGATACAGGGCTGCAGAGATGTGATGTAACATCTGATTGGCAGAGTGTGTGGTGGGCGGGGCAGTGAGTGAAAGGGGAGCTTGGGGGAAGACAGTTCTTGTTAGGACATTTAGCACTGGAATTTCCTACAGCCAGTCCGACCCGGGGACACCAACCAGGGGACATTTTCTCCCACACATATGGTACACAAATTAGGTGGCCGCAAGACCCCTGGAGGTGACCACCTAACTTGCCTAATTAGAGAGCCGCCTCTGTACAGTACATACACACACAGCACAAGGCCGTGTTCACACTATGGTGTCCTTTTATGAAAGTGAGATCAGCGCCGATCCCGATTCTCACCGCTGATCTCAGGTCATACACAGTTTATGAAGCTGAGGTAATCAGCGGAGAACATGTTCTCCACCGATCATCTCAGCACAGTGAGAATCTGTAACTGACGGTCACAGAAACGGGCAGTTTATGAAGGTGCGATCTCAGCACCTCACTGGTGATCTGTGACAGAATTCTCACTTTCTGATTCACCATCTCAGAGGTGGAGAATCAGAGAGAGAAGCCGAAGCTGTCTGAGTATTGTGGAGGAAGAAGGAAGTCTTTTGTCTTCCATGCTTCACACACAAGCAGCTATACAGTCAGGTGACATCTTCCCCCCAATACACCCCCCAACATGAGCAGGTTAGGAATTTATAGTGTATGTGTTTATATATACATCATCATATAGCATATATATATATGTGTGTGTGTGTGTTTATTTCTATGTGTATATATATATTAGTCTACCTGCATTAAAATGTTAAAATGCTATTAAAGTCATTTTTATATAATTTTTTATTTATTAGTAAAAATAAATTGTAACCCTAAAATATGGTGTTACCCATGGACTGTTCTATTACAGTTATACGGGGTTTATATTTGTATACTTTATTAAAATGTAATGATTATAAATGTATTTTTCATGGATATGAATGGTGTATAGCTGCATTACATATGTGGGATTCCATTCATTTCCTATACACCATTCACATGTAAATAGGCACATGTATGAGCTTTACATATTGATAAAAACAATGTTATTTAATAATTAGGATAATGTATATTGTTTGGTGGGAATGTAACTTTATTATGTTATTAATATGTGGTGTATAATGTGTGCTGATTCCTGTTCAGCTTTTGTATTTCTCACTTCCTCATACTGTAATCCCGCTACATCACGCGAGATTACAGCGAGAGAAGCAGTTCTCAGGAGTTTCCAGCCGTTTGTAGATCGCTCCTCATCTCAACATGAGAATCGATCTACAAAGCTTCATAAACAGGCACTCGGAGGAGAGCGATCTCCCCTGAGAACTGAATAGCGCTATTTTACCGCACTTTCATAAAAGGACACCCATGAGACGTTTCTCTGGGCTGCAGTTCCTCTGATCTCCACAAGATGGTGATCTCCCTTCTACCATAGAGAGAAGAAGTCTCTATGGAAGATAGGAAGTGATGTCAGGGACAGACAGGAAGTTCCGGGTGAGAGGTGAGTCGGGAGGAAGTAGTGAGGAGACATCTTTGGAATCGGTAGCAGAGGAGGTAATAAGATCTTATCTTCTATTTACACCCAGTAACCCCGTCATGTCCGTCCTCTTCCTCCATAGTCACTGTGACGTCTTTTATCTCCAGCAGATGATGATACACACATATATAGTGTGGAGACCTAGATTAACCCCTTCAGGGGCAGAACATTTCACCACTTATAGGGCCGGAACATTCTCTTCATTTCAGTTTATAATAACAGATTATACGATAATACGGGGTGGGGGTTTTAGTTAGAGGTGGACTTATGATACTTGTGTTTGATTTTATAATCTTTATGGAGGAGGAAATAACTATTCCTGATGTCTGTGAAGGTTCAACACAAGGGATGTGTCTGGATGATGACTTTATCTTTGTAAGTATCAGGTGATGTCACTGTCTATTTCCCTATGTAGGAGGATTTAGAAGGACACAAGGATCTCTACAAGGACGTCATGATGGACAATCAGCCGCCCCTCACATCACCGGGTAAGAGGAGACTTTATTGTAAAGGAGAGAGCAGTACGGAGGCTCCACCCCCATCCCCCATCATCTGATAAACACATAGAAACAATGGATTCAGTCAGTGTGTGTGTTTCCTACAGATGGATCCAGTAATGGGAACCCACCAGAGAGATGTCCCCGTCCTCTGTATTCCCGGGATTATTCCACACAGGAAGGTCACCCCATCCCCCACCATCATCAGGTAGATGAGGAACAATCACTGATCGTATCATTAGGATCTGTACATTATCTGCATTGTTACCATTGATGTCATTTTTATTCTATATTCAGAGTGGAGACCTGAGAGATCCAAAAGTTGAGGTTAAAGAAGAGATAAAAGAGGAGGATGATGAGGATGGGGGGATGGAGGAAGAACACACCATCCCCCACCATCATCAGGTAGATGAGTGACAATTATTGGTGGTTATGATTTATACACAAACATGTTTATTATAATGAATGTTTTATTATATATTCAGAGTGGAAACCTCGGGGATGATAATATTGATGTAAAAGAAGAGTATAAAGAGGAGGATGAGGAGTATGGAGTGATGGAGGAGATATCAGAAGGACACAAGGATATGATGGAGCCACCTAATACCAGAAACCCACCAGAGAGATGTCCCCGTCCTCTGTATTCCCGGGATTCCACACAGGAAGGTCACACCATCCCCCACTGTTACAAGGTCGGTGGGGCGGAGCATCTAGAACATGGACTGGTGGAGATGATGTGTGGGTTTTGTATGTAAGTTTATATCTTACAGATGATATTCTCTCTCATTCTCTTGGTTTAGAGTGGAGATCCAATCGATATAGAATTTGAGGTGAAATCAGAAGAAGAAGAAGAGACGTATGTGAGGGATGATCAGCAGTCTATGGAGGAGGATGGAATAACGGGGACATTTATAGAGGAGGACACTCCTACAGAGATCAGCACAGGTGGGTCATTAACACTAAATCCATTCCTCCACCCATACTGCTCACTGATTGGTCCAGAGTAGGGCGGGGACTGGGTGATATCAGCCTGTAATCCCCTGGTCACTTTCCTGAGCTGTGTTCCCCGTCCTTTATTCCTGTATTTCTCTTACGTCATGGACGGACACAGCCTTCAAGTCCTTACGATGGGGTATATACCTTCCTCATAGGAGATGTTAGGCAGAATAGCATACAAAGTGTTAACACCTTGCTTCTACAGCTCCTCCCAGGGGGGCGTGGTCCCCCAGGTATATATCCCCCACACTGCCAGAGCCGCCTCAGTTTTTTCCTGCCTAACCCATGTACTCTGGCTTTTTTTCTTTGCGTTTTTTTCTGTGTTTTATTATTTTAGTTCCTGCTTTTTTGGATCCTGTGATCTTCTAGCAACTGCCGACAGGGTGACAGGCTGGGTCCGCTGACCCTTGTAGTCGTCCCATGTTCGGCCATCGAGCGTGTGCCGGCCTCAGCTCTGCTCAAGTCCGTCCACGACATGCCCCGTCGCTCCAGGGGTGGCCGGGGGACTTTGGTCCTAGGGCACACATATGACCGGTCTCTATGGCTTTGTCATAGTGTGTCTGGTGGTCGCAGGATGGGTAAGAAGTCGCCTTGCTTGCAAGGTAGGTACGGCTGGCACTTCCCTGGGGAGGTCGAATGAGGGTCTACCCTGCCTTCCTCTCTCCCTTTCCTCTACCTCCTTTCCCATGCTGGGCGGCTGTGAGGGGGGGGGACTCTCCTGTAGAACCGCTATCACTGGGCTGCATATGTGTCATGAGGGGCTGTGTTGTACTGGGGCTGTGTGTGCTGTGCTGTTGTGGGTGTTTTTTACTGGGCTGGGGGCCTGTGTGATGTGTTTTTCACTGTGTGCCGGCGCTGCAGGGGTTATCCTGCATTCGCGCCGAGAATCTGCCATTTTGGTGCCCGGAATAGCGGCAAAAGACTGCGAATAGACGGCGGTTCTTCAGCACAGCGCGGCAGCAGCATCCAGGCAGCACTTCTACAGCTCCTGACACAGCGCAGCTCGGGTAGGGTGGTGAGTCCTCTAGGGAGTCCCCTGCATTGTCATTCGGCCGGGAGGTGTCCAGTGGGTCGCTCTGCATTGCAGTGCTGTGCTGAGCGGGGGGGCACAATGGAGTCTGACTCTGGGTCCTCCACCCCTGCCATGCCGCAATTAACCCCTTCGGCCTCTACCTCTGCAATCTCCTTGGAGGCTGTGACCTCGGTCCTGGAGGCGTTTGTCGCCCGCTCTGAGTCGGCTACTGCCCGAAGGGGGGGTAAAAAGCGCCCTCTCCCTGAGCCTAATTCCGGAGATGTCTCTGTCGCTGAATCAGACCGTACTGCAGCTTCTGCAGCAGGTTCTGTCATGTCAGCAGAGGGGGGGTTAACCCACGCGGACAGTGAGGATGACTCTGATACAGAGTCAGGGCATGAAAAAGCCCTTGTTGGAGCTCTTATCTCTGCGGTGCGGGACACTTTAAACATGGAAGATTTGGCGGAGGAACCTGAGGTGTTGGTCCCTTTCGGTTTTCGTAAGCCAACCCGCACCGCAAAAGTATTTCCCTGTGTACCGTACTTAGACAAGCTATTGTACAAGGGATGGGAGACACCGCAAAGGTCCTTTGCTGTGCCTAGATGTTTTGCGGCCCATTATCCTTTTCAGGAGGATTTTGTAAAGAAGTGGGCGTCTCCCCCACCAGTGGACCCTCCGCTGTCCAGACTGAGCAAGGCCACCACGTTACCGGTAGAGGGGGCTCCTGCCTTTAAGGATCCCGCTGATAGGAGGGTGGAGGCTGTGGCCCGCTCCCTATTCACCGTTGTGGGTTCGGCTGTTAGACCGGCTCTGGTATCGCAGACGCTCACCGAACGGGCCAAGTGCCTGTTCCAGGAGCTGCAGGCGCAAGGCGCCTCCGAGACCTGCATGGACCTGGCTGACCAGCTAGTGCAGGGTCTGAAATTTGTCTGTGAGTCGTCCTTGGATACGATCCCTCTGCTCTCCAGGGCATCCGCCTATGCGGTGGTAATCTGCCGCTCGGTCTGGCTTAAGTGCTGGTCGGCGGACCAGTCCTCAAAGAAGGCCTTGTTTGATCTGCCCTTTAAGGGGGATCGGCTCTTTGGGGCGTTTCTAGACGAGATTATTAAATCCGCCACGGGAGTCAAGAGTACACTACTCCCGCAGGCTGGGAGGGGGAAAGATCCCCGCCGCAAGCAGGGGCCCTCTTTTACTGCCCCTAGGCGCTTTTTTCGTGCGCCCCCTGCGGCAGCACGGAGCTCTCAGGGCGCCAAACCGCCCACTGGGGGGCAGAGGCGACCCTGGACCCGTAAGGTCTCGGACAAGCCCGCCTCCGCATGAAGGGCTGCCCCCGCCCGGGACTCGGGTGGGGGGACGTCTTCGCAACTTCACGTCTCGGTGGGAGGCGCTTCTCTCCGATCAGTGGGTCTGCAAGGTGGTCTCCTCGGGGTACAAGATAGAATTCCTCTCCTATCCACAGCACAGGTTCTTCCCCTCCAACCTCCGGCTCCCTCCGGTTCGCCGGGAGGCCCTATCGGCTGCTGTCCAGGACCTACTGGTCAGGGGAGTGGTGGTACCGGTTCCCCCGGGGGAACGGTTTCAGGGATTCTATTCCAACCTGTTCGTAGTACCCAAAAAGGAGGGGGTTCGCCCGATCCTGGACCTCAAGGCCCTAAATCGCTTTGTCAAGGTGCGGCAATTCCGGATGGAGTCGATTCGCTCGGTAGTGGCTTTGCTCCGTCAGGGGGAAAATAAATGGCATCTTTGGACATCATGGACGCTTACCTCCATGTCCCCATTTGCACGAGGCATCAGAAGTTCCTGTGCTTCGCAAATGGGGAGGACCACTTCCAATTTGTGGCCCTCCCGTTTGGCTTGGCATCGGCCCTTTGGGTCTTCACCAAGGTGCTTGCCCCCGTTCTGGCCTTGCTGAGGCAGGGCGGGATCGCTATAGTGGGGTACCTGGACGACCTCCTTCTAAGAGCTTCATCAAGCTCAGAGTTTAGAGGAGGACGTGTCTATCACGTGTCGAACTCTTCGGGAGTGCGGCTGACTTCTCAGTGTCCAGAAGTCGGTACTGGTTCCGTCTCAGCACCTGGAATACCTGGGGCTGATCCTGTATTCAGCGGAGGCAAAGGTCTTTCTCCCCTCAGAGAAGCTTAAAAAACTGCGGGCTGCCGTGCAGTTGCTGTCGACCCAGAGGTGGTCCTCCCTGCGGTTCTGCATGAGGGTTCTGGGGCTGATGATGGCCTCTTTCGAGGCAGAACCGTTTGCTCAGTTTCACACCCGGACCCTGCAGAGCGAGATCTTGTCACGATGGGACAAACTCTCTTCATCTCTGGATGTTCAGATTCAGCTGAGTCCTCTGACCAGGGCTTCCCTGGTGTGGTGGCTGACCTCTCCGATGCTTCAAACCGGGAGGCCCTTCCCCCCCGTGCCACTGGACAATGGTCACGACGGACGCCAGCCTCTCCGGCTGGGGGGGTGTCTGGGGCTCCCGTCTGCCGATCAATATTTTGGAGCTCCGTGCGATCAAGCTGTGCCTCGCCGAGTTTTCCCGAGTCTTCCGGGGCGACCGGTCAGGATTCAATCGGACAACGCCACAGCCGTGACGTACGTCAATCACCAGGGAGGCACGCGGAGTTCGGCAGCGGTTACAGAGGTTGCTCACATTCTTCGGTGGGCCGAGAGGACTGTTCCCGCTTTATCGGCGGTGTACATTCCGGGAGTGCAAAATTGGCAAGCCGACTACCTGATTTGCCAAACCCTCCACCAGGGGGAGTGGTCGCTACACCCGGAGGTGTTTTGGAGCCTGTGCGACAGGTGGGGCACTCCGGACGTGGATCTGCTGGCGTCCTGCCTCAATCGAAAGGTGCCGCGGTTCATGGGCAGGTCAAGGGACCCGTGGGCAGACGCGTCAGACGCATTAGTAGCCCCCCTGATTTATTGTAGAACTTACCGTAAAAAATCCATTTCTCTGAGTTCATGGACGGACACAGCACCCTCCCCTCCTGGTTTGTACTGCTTGGTTACGAACTGAGGCGGCTCTGGCAGTGTGGGGGATATATACCCGGGGGACCACGCCCCTCTGGGAGGAGCTGTAGAAGCAAGGTGTTAACACTTTTTATGCTATTCTGCCTAACATCTCCTATGAGGAAGGTATATACCCCATCGTAAGGACTTGAAGGCTGTGTCCGTCCATGAACTCAGAGAAATGGATTTTCCCTGAACGTCTTCCAGGACAGCCCCTGAGAGATAGAGTCCCTCCCATCGAGACAGGAAACATGTTGCACAATCTTAAAAGGACGGCACCTTCAGTCACTGGTCAGTCTTTGTGTTTCCTCCCTCGAAGGAACATGTTGCTGAGGAACCTTCTCTCAGGGGCTGCGTGGAGGACCGGGTCTGACCATTGCACGCCTGTTAAACTTTTTGTCTTACCTTGGGGCACGGGTACCGTCCAGCAGACAGGAGCAGGCCCGTTTTCTCCCTCCTTCCCCGGTACCGATTCGGTCAGTGGGCGGAATGGCACGGTTCCCCCCAGCGGGAGTTCATTTTTTCAAACTTCCTGCGTTGGGGGGTCGGAGACGCCGATGCGTCATTTCCGGCGGAAGCGCGTCATAGCCGTGCGCCGAGACCTTCCGGTTCCGGGTCTCATCGGCGTGGGGAGCAGAGAAAAAGTCCAGTCTGGGCCTGTATCCCGACCAGCAGCCAGCTATACCGGACCAGCGGCGGGAGCGGAGGCAGGGTACAGCCATGGAGGTCAATCCCTCGCAGACTCCGGATGAAGCAGGTGCCAGCATCACCCAGGTAGGCTGCTGGGCAGTTCTAGGGTGTATTTTTCTGCTAGATGTGGTGGTGGTGTACATTCTTCTGGTGATGGTAGTACGGGTGACAGCGGAGCAGGCGCAGTGGGTTCTAAGGCCTTTTTCCTTTTTTCTTTTTTCCCTTTAGGCCAAGGAAACTTCCAGGGAGGATAGGTCTGGCCGCAAAAAATGCCCAAATTGTGGTAGCAAGTTGTCCTCTGGGTATGATAAGGCTCTCTGCAAGCAATGTATCTCTAAATTGCTTAAATCAGAGACAGACTCTCCCTTAGTTAGTTTCCTGGGCTCCTTTAAGGAGGAGATGGCCTCGACATTTAAATCTCTTAGGGATTTGATTGCGAATGTTAATACATCTGTAGTTCCTAGTCCAGCCACAGCCTCTCCGTCACCAAGCCCCACTATTCCTAGGTAAGGGAGCATAGCCCCGAAGTAGCTAGACCAGAATCCTCAGACTCAGATTCAGATTTAGAGGAGAGCCAGGTCGCAGCTAAAAGAATTACTAAATATAAACTGTCTATTGAAGAGGTAGACGAGTTACTGGGTGCCATTTACGACACCCTAGAAATTGAGGAGGAGGAAGCTCCGTTATCTAGGCACGACAAGATGTATGCGGCCCTAGGGAAAAAGAAAGCTAGAGTCTTTCCTATCCATGAGGTACTCTCTGACTTGATCCGCAGAGAGTGGGTGGAACCTGATAAGAAACCCTTTTTTCCTAACTCGCTGAAGAGGAGATTCCCGTTTGACAAGAACCCAGAGGCAGTCTGGAATAAAGCGCCCAGATTGGACACTCCTTTATCTAAAGTTTCTAAACAGGCAGACCTGGTCTTTGAGGATATGGGCCATCTGAAGGACCCGATGGACAGAAGGACCGACATTGTCCTGAAGAGGGCATGGGACTCTTCCATGGCAGGCCTTAAACCGGCGTTAGCTACTTCCTGCGTGGCCAGAAATTTAGAGTTTTGGCTGACCCAACACCTTAAGACGGGTACCCCTAGGGAAGAACTACTAAAAACTTTCCCTATGTTGTTTAAGGCGACCAGTTTTATTTCTGATGCTACCACAGACACGGTTAAGTTCACAGCCAAATCAGCAGCTCTCTCAGTAGCGGCTAGGTCTGTGTGGTTAAAAACCTGGTCCGGAGACATTGCATCCAAGACAAGATTATGCAGTGTCCGTTTAACGGGGACCTCGTTTTTGGGCCCAAATTAGAAACTGCCTTAGAAAGGACATCGGATAAAAAGAAATCCTTCCCTTTTAAAAAGAAGAATTTCCAAAGAAAATTTTTTCGTCCCCCCCCAGGACTCAGAAAAAAACGGGAAAGATGTTAAGCCCAAGAAGCATTGGGCAAGGCAGAAGGGCAAAGGAAGAGGGGGCATTCTATTTAACCGCCCCAGTCCGGCCCCCAAACCACAGTGATGTCAGGGTTCCTGTGGGAGGGAGACTAAAAAACTTTCTCCCCCAGTGGGAAAAAGTAACCTCGAACGAGTTTGTTTTAAACATTATCAAGAAGGGTTACACACTGGAGTTCCACAGACAACCTCCAGCCAAATTTCTGGTAACAAGGCTGCCCAGACATCCAGAGAAGGCAAAAGCCTTACCTCTGTTAATAGGGGAAATGGTGGACCAAGAGGTATTGGTTCCTGTTCCAATTCAAGAAAAGGGGGAGGGTTTCTACTCTCATATTTTTGTTGTCAAAAAACCCTCGGGCAAGTTCAGACTCATCATGAACCTGCGGCCCCTGAACCTCTCCATCCGATACAAGAAGTTTCGGATGGAGTCGATTTACTCTGTAAGAAATCTTCTACAGAAGGATACTTTTATGGCAACCCTGGATTTAAGGGATGCCTATTTGCATATTCCAATAAAGGAGGAATGCCAAAAATTCCTCCGTATGGCAATCTTGATGGAGGGAAAAATTTACCATTTCCAGTGCAGGGCTCTACCATTCGGCCTTTCTTCCTCTCCAAGAATATTTTCAAAGGTTCTTGGGGAAGCTCTAGTTCCCCTGAGACTCCAATCAGTGTCTGTAGTATTGTATTTGGACGATCTCCTCATCACGGCTCCGTCAGAGGAACAGCTCTGCCTAGACCTAGAACTGACCCGGTACAGTTTACAAAATTTGGGGTGGATCATCAGTTTGGAGAAATCCAAGATGACACCAACTCAGGATATCCTCTACTTGGGTTACAGAATTCTATCGGTAGAGCAAAAGATTGCCTTACCGGAAGAAAAGATCTCCAATTTACATCTAAAGATGTCATTCCTCCAAACCAGTCCCACATGCACCATACGAGAGATTATGTCCGTCTTAGGTCTGATGACGGCGGCCATTCCAGCAGTACAGTGGGCCAGGTTCCATCAGAGAATTCTTCAAAACTTTCTGTTGGGCCAGGTAAGAGGAAAGGACCTGGAAGATCCAGTAAAGATTCCCGCCAGGGTGAAACGTTCACTCTGGTGGTGGAAGGACAGAGGGAACCTAGACAAGGGGGTGCTCTGGGGCCTTCCTATCTCTGCAATCCTGACCACAGACGCGAGCAGTTGGGGTTGGGGAGCCTACCTCGACACTCGTTGGGTACAGGGCAGGTGGACACCGAAAGAGGAGAAACTCTCTTCCAATTGGAAGGAGTTAGCAGCAATTTTAAGGGCACTGTTAGCCTTCCAGGAAAAACAACAGGGCCATCACTTACAGATCCGTTCAGACAACGTGACGGCAGTAGCCTATGTGAACAAACAGGGAGGAACAAGAAGTCCTCGTCTGATGCTACTAGCAAACCAACTGTTTCTTTGGGCAGAGAGACATTTGAAGTCCATCTCTGCAGTCCACCTGAAGGGGCGAACAGAACAGTACTGCAGACTTTCTGAGCCGGCACCTAGTGTCCAATCAAGAGTGGTCCCTACACCCAGAGGTCTTCAAGTTTATAACCGATCAGTGGGGAGTACCAGAGATAGACTTATTTGCAACCAGATGGAATACCAAGGTTCCCGTTTTTTGCTCTCTATTTCCAAGAGATCAACCTTGGGCGGTGGATGCTTTACAAACACCCTGGACATTCAGACTAGTGTACGCGTTTCCTCCACTACATCTTATTCCGAGAGTTCTATCCAAATTTCTGACAGAAGAAACTGGTCTGATTCTGGTAGCCCCCTTCTGGCCCAAGAAACCCTGGTTTACAACACTGCTAGGCCTGTCACAACAGCCGCCTTTGAGACTTCCCAACAGACAGGATCTATTGTCCCAGGGACCTCTTTTATATCTACACCTACCCATGCTGAAGCTCTCAGCATGGTTACTGAGGAAGAGATCCTAAGAAGGAAGGGACTTTCGGAGAGGGTAATTCAGACCTTACTCCAAAGTAGGAAACCGGTTACTAGAGCCATATACGGGAAGACCTGGAAAAAGTTCAATTCCTGGTTATCGGATCGGGGACTCAAGGACAAGAATATTGAAAATATTCTACAGTTCTTACAGGACGGTGTAGACCAGGGACTATCCCTGAGTACCATCAAGGTACAAATTGCAGCCTTAAGCATTTATCTGGACACGCGGCTACAAGAGGATCAATTGGTCTCTAGATTTTGTAGGTCAATCGCCAGGCAAAAACCCACAAAAACTAAAGTAGTGCCAGCTTGGGACCTGTCAATAGTCCTGAAAGCCTTTTTGAGCACTCCATTTGAGCCCATATCAGAGACCTCTCTAAGACTGCTCACTTTAACCACTTAAGGACCGCCGCATGTACATTTACGTCGGCAGAATGGCACCGACAGGCACATCACGTTGGTGCCTTGGGGGGGATCGGGGGTCCGATCGGACCCCCCCCCCCCGTACATGCGGCGGTCCGCGCGGCTGCAGGAGCGATCCGACAAGTGGGGGCGGCTATCCGTTTTCATCCGCCCCCTCCGGATCGCTCCCAGCCAATGCGCGCGCCCGCCTGACCTGTCACTTCCTCCTCCTGTGTAAACACAGGAAGGAGGAAGCGACGTGATCTCTCCCTCGGCGTTTGTTTCAAGCGCCGCTGAGGAGAGATCACTACAGAACAAGTAAGTCCTGCACCAAACAGCACACTGACACACACACAAACACATTTAACCCCCGCGATCGCCCCCCCCCCTCCCCCCCTGTCACAGTGTCACTGAATGCAGTAATCATACATGTATGATTACTGTATTTAGTGTCAGTGTGACAGACAGTGTGACAGTCAGTCAGTGTTAGTGTCAGGGTAGCCCCCCCCACCCCCCCCAATAAAGTTTTAACCCCTTGATCACTGCCCTAGTTAACCCTTTCACTCCCTATTGCCAGCATCACTAAGCGATCATTTTTCTGATCGCTGTATTAGTGTCGCTGTTCCCGCTAGGTAGCTAATTTTTTTTTAATGCGATTTTTTTTTTTACTAAAGACATGTGGCTAAATAAATTTTGGCCTAAATGTTTGACTAAAATTTAGTTTATTGGTTTTTTATTATAACAAAAAGTAAAAAATATTGATTTTTTTTCAAAAATGTCGCTCTATTTTTGTATATAGCGCAAAAAATAAAAATCGCAGAGGCGATCAAATACCACCAAAAGAAAGCTCTATTTGTGGGAAAAAAAGGACGCAAATTTTGTTTGGGAGCCACGTCGCACGACCGCGCAATTGTCTGTTAAAGCGACGCAGTGCTGAATCGCAAAAACCCCTTGGGTCATTTGCCAGCGTATTGGTCCGGGTCTTAAGTGGTTAAAAACTGTGCTCCTGGTAGCAATGACGACAGCCCGCAGAGTCAGCGAGATTCAAGCGCTCTCTGTCAGAGAGCCATTTTTGCAAATTTTTGAGGACAGAATCATTCTGAAGACAGACCCTGGGTTCCTGCCAAAGATATCTTCAGGTTTTCATAGTTCCCAAGATATTATTTTGCCTTCTTTTTGCCAAAACGCTTCTAATGAGAAAGAGAGACAGTTTCATCTCCTAGATGTGAGGCGGTGTGTTTTACAATATTTAGAAACAACAAATTCATTTAGACTTTCAGACACTTTATTTGTTCTTTTTTCCGGCCAACACAAAGGACAGAAAGCTTCTAAAACCACGATAGCTAGATGGATTAGGTCAGCTATCCTAAAGAGCTATAAGACTATGGGTAAAGTCTTTCCGGGGGAAGTTAGGGCTCACTCCACTAGGGCACTTGCTACTACCTGGGCAGAAAGGGCTGGCGCCACCCCGGAACAGATCTGTAAGGCGGCCACATGGTCAAGTTTCTCCACCTTTACAAGACATTACAGACTGGACTTGCTGTCCAGCCAGGATCAGGCTTTTGGGAGGAAGGTCCTCCAAGCTGTGGTCCCACCCTAGATCTGGTGAGTACTTTGGGATCCTCTCAGGGGCTGTCCTGGAAGACGTTCAGGGAAAATTGGAGTTAGTACTCACCGGTAACTCCTTTTCCAGGAGTCTTCCAGGACAGCACACTCCCACCCTTCTTTTTAGGAATTGTTATGTAATATATGTACATGTTAACCTGTTTTGGTTATATCTTGCAGTTCCATCCTTCGGTTCTTGTACTAAGACTGACCAGGGACTGAAGGGGCCGTCCTTTTAAGATTGTGCAACGTGTTTCCTGTCTCGATGGGAGGGACTCCATCTCTCAGGGGCTGTCCTGGAAGACTACCGGAAAAGGAGTTACCGGTGAGTACCAACTCCAATTTTACGGTAAATTCTACAAAAAAATCACATTTTCTCTCGGATAATCTTCCTTCTCTGTGCTGCAGACACAATTTATGTCTCTAGACTGGATTTATGGAGATTCTGGGGTTCAGCTGGCAGCAAAATATTCATTTTCACCATAGGGTTTGCTTGACCTAGACACCTGGGGTATGTACCTTGGGTCTTCTGCCCCATGCCCGGGTCTAGTGAGATTTCTGACAGAACAATTCCCCCGGGTTACTTGCTCTGTTATTTGCTGGCTGTGCCGGGGGGAGGGATATGTCTGTATAGTCTCAGACCCAAGTCACTGAGTGCAGTCTCAGGAGATGGGAGGCAGCGGTGTGGGATCTCTGCAACGTGTCTCCAGTAATCATATCATCCACCACTGATTACTGAATACCGATATCATGAGTCCTGACCCCTGCACTATATACTCTATGTTGTACATTACATACTCCTGACCCCTGCACTATATACTCTATGTTGTACATTACATACTCCTGACCCCTGCACTATATACTCTATGTTGTACATTACATACTCCTGACCCTCGTCCTATAATCCCCTCATCACTGTCACTCCTATAAAAGACAGTTCTCGTTGTTTACTCACTCTCTGACTAAGGTCCATGAATAAAGAAATGATCTGGTAGGAGATCAGAGGACCCATTTACTAGTTACCTTGAGGGGGGAATTGTAAGATCCTCAGAGACAAAGCTGACTGATGTGGGCGGAGTCCTGGTTTAGGGGAACCAATCAGCTCATGTCTAGTAATAATCTTTGTATTTCTATTTTAGTAGATGGACGGGGGATGAGGAAAACCTCAGAGGATTGTCTCACTTTGTCTCCAGACTGTAAAGTAGAAGATGAGGACATCACACAGTATAGTCCAGGAGAAAACCCGACTACCTCAAATGTCCATCCGGCACCACACAGTGTAGATGGACCATCGTATTCCTCTTATCCTGAGGAACCTCAGACTGTGCGGGACGGTGCCGGACCATCGTATTCCTCTTATCCTGAGGAACCTCAGACTGTGCGGGACGGTGCCGGACCATCGTATTCCTCTTATCCTGAGGAACCTGAGACTGTGTGGGATGGTGCTGGACCATTGTATTCCTCTTATCCTGAGGAACCTCAGACTGTGCGGGACGGTGCCGGATCATCGTATTCCTCTTATCCTGAGGAACCTCAGACTGTGCGGGACGGTGCTGTCCTTGCAACAGATGAGAGGTTGTCCTGTCCTGAGTGCGGAAAGTGTTTCAGTTCCAAAAGCAATCTTAATGTGCATAAAAAATCTCACACAGGAGAGAAGCCGTATTCCTGTCCTGAGTGTGGGAAATGTTTTTCAAGGAAGTCCAAACTTTCCAGACACCAAATAATTCACACAGGGGAGAAGCCTTTTTCCTGTTCTGAGTGCGGAAAATGTTTTTCACAGAAGTCCAGCCTTTCCACACATCAGAGATCTCACACGGGGGAGAAGCCTTTTTCCTGTTCTGAGTGCGGGAAATGTTTTTTACGGAAGTCCCATCTTTCCACACATCAGAGATCTCACACGGGGGAGAAGCCTTTTTTCTGTTCTGAGTGCGGGAAATGTTTTTTACGGAAGTCCCATCTTTCCACACATCAGAGATCTCACACGGGGGAGAAGCCTTTTTCCTGTTCTGAGTGCGAGAAATGTTTTTCAGAGAAGTCCAGTCTTTCCATACATCAGAGATTACACACAGGGGAGAAGCCTTTTTCCTGTTCTGAGTGCGGGAAATGTTTTTCAGTGAAGTCTGATCTTTCCACACATCAAAGATTTCACACGGGGGAGAAGCCATATTCCTGTTCTGAGTGCGGGAAATGTTTTTTACAGAAGTCCCATCTTTCCACACATCAGAGATCTCACACCGGGGAGAAGCCTTTTTCCTGTTCTGAGTGCGGAAAATGTTTTTTACGGAAGTCCAATCTTTCCACACATCTGAGATCACACACCGGGGAGAAGCCTTTTTCCTGTTCTGAGTGCGGGAAATGTTTTTCAGTGAAGTCCAGTCTTTGCACACATCAGAGATCTCACACGGGGGAGATGCTTTTTTCCTGTTCTGAGTGCGGGAAATGTTTTTTAGATAAGTCCAGTCTTTCCAGACATCAGAGATCACACACAGGGGAAAAGCCTTTTTTCTGTCCTGAGTGCGGGAAATGTTTTTCAGTGAAGGCCAATCTTTACAGACATCAGAGATCTCACACGGGGAGAAGCCGTATTCCTGTCCTGAGTGAGGGAAATGTTCCTCAATGAAGTCCTGTCTTCCTGTACATCAGGGGTCCCACACAACCCTCGAGGTGTATTAGTGAGTGCGGGAAATGTTTTGTATGTGAATGTTGCTGGACATGTGGGGAAGAAGCACACCCTGATATACGGGTGAAACTCGAAAAATTAGAATATGGAGCAAAAGTTCATTTATTTCACTAATGCAACTTAAAAGGCGAGACTAATATATGAGAGAGACTCATTACATGCAAAGCAAGAGGGTTCAAGCCGTGATTTGTCATCATTGTGATGATTGTGGCTTCCAGCTCATGAAAACCCCAAATCCACAATCTCAGAAAATTCCAATATTCCATGCAATCAATAAAACACGGATTGTACAGAGAAGGATATGGCACCTCTGAAAAGTAGAAGCTGCGTATTAATTGTGTGAAAATAGTGCAGCGCTGCGTATCTATAAATCTTATATAAACAAATAATTATACATTCCATAAAACTATTTATGAAAAAAGAAAATAAATGATAAAAAAACAGTTGATATGGAGGTTTCCAAAGCTGTCACCGCTGTGAAAAATCCGATTTAAATGGATCCAATATTCAGTGGGCACCCCCACCTGCTAAAATGCATGCTCACCTCAAGGGTAAGTATAAAACTCATAGACAGATCACTCCTCGTGTCCGATCACGATCCCTCCACTTTACCAGTGGTAGTAATTCCTACAGTCTCCAGACTGCACCTCTGTGTGGGGAATCAACGTATAAATTGTCTCCAAACACCACCTTCCTCCATTCACTTATTAATAATCACTTCTATATCCCGGGGGGAAGGACATGAAAGAAAAAACACAAGTACCATAGTGCTCTCTGCTTCTCAATTTATTATAAAAGCCCCTCCCCCCCTAAAAAGTTAAGCAGGAACAAAACTTGTCTCTGGACAGCCGCACACTGAACAAATTGTCGCCTTTATTAAAAGAAGGATAGCACTACAAGTCACAGCAAAATAAAACCCGACTGTTGCCGCGTTTCGTAATGAAACTAGTGCTTAGTCATAGCGAGAGTCCCCTAAAAAGTTACACTTACAAGAAATAACAACAAAAACAGAAAGTATCAAATCTCCAGCTCATTCACCGCCGATCTAGACCCACGGCGCTTCCCTGACGTCATAGATAGGGCTCCTCCCTTCTAAATGCATGTCGGCCTCTCATTGGCCTTCGTCAGTAGATGGGTGGGTCAAATGAGGTGAAACCTTATATACCTGCCTGTTGCCTAGGCAACGCTTCAGGCATCACCACAGTCTGTGAGGACACGCCCTCTTCCTGTGACTACAGAGCTCACATTTCATAGAGCTGGAGAGCGTGTCACCCGAATCTGCAAACCAGCAGGGCGCTCTCACTCGATCACACCGCTGAGCTCCGTGGTGATGTCCCGTTACAATCTAATCTCCACATGAGTGTGCGATGTATCGCCATATACATACAATAAAAAAAACAAGTCTAAAATAAAATGAAAAGATGTTCCTATGTGATAAAACCCGAGGGGTTCTAATGGTAAAATAGCGCAGCTTCTGCTGTTTAAAGGCTTTACTTTGCGTTCTGGGCGAATGAGGAATCGTGAGACAAATTTGTGAATAAAAACCGTGTGTTTAATATACACACTATAAAGGATAATGTAACGATATGGCCCGTGGGACCAAGAAGCTCTTGAAGGGTGTGGGGTACTCCTGTTTCAACCTCACCAATGACTCTTGTGTCTATGGTCATCCTGTGTCCACTAGGGGCATAGGATGAATGAGAACTGTTATCTTGGATTACATGAGATGGGACAGTAATGATAATCCACAATATATTCAGAATATCTTGAACTCTTACTGGTTGTTGATTCTGAACTCAACAGGCTAATTGAAAGATGTCATCACCTCCAGCTACCTGGCTGTAGTGTTCAAAAAAGCTTGCTGTGATTGCATTCTATTGTCTATTGTGCTAATTAAGTCTGCTACTGTGGTGATGTGGATTGGAGCTTGGTAGACAGTCTGTAGGTAATTCGAATTGGAGTCAGAATGTCTGACTAAAGGAATGTGTATTGTATAAGCAGGTGTCCATCTTAAAAGATGTGTATTGAGGGGGGCTCGTTAGTACCCATTGTATGATGTTGTGGGTGGAGTTGAGTCATTGTTACTGACTGTATATAAAGAGCCTTATTTTCCCATTAAAGTATCTATCCGTTTGGAACCAGAGAACAGAGCTGTGTGTGTCTCATTTCAGGGGGAATCCGTATGGGTCGTGTTTTCCGGATTGTGGAGTGTCGATAACTGTCTTGGTTTTGGAATGGAATATCTTAAACAGCATTAACCCCTGTCCCATTTGCGGTTCCATTCCACCACATTTGGCCATTAGATGGCGCTAAGTACCATAGAAATTATCTCCATCTAGTGGCCAAATGCAATCATTTCCATTGTAAATGAATGGAAACCGTTCGACCAGCACAGCAAATATCCTAATAACATTCATCTTTCCCCCATTCACACAGAAGGAATGTACATGGACTTTCCCCGGGGGAATTGCTAGGCACATATTTTATGAATAGACCCCTAAATGTCAGGAGACGTTTATATAAAGATGGGAAGTATGGAGCAGATAAATGAATAGACCTCCTAGCAATGTTATTACCAGGCTGCAGCTAGGGGGAGCTCTAATTTGTGAGCACAGCAGAGTGATCCCATCTAGCTCACATTAAATCTTTCACTGTCAGATGTTTTTGCATTATTTTGGGCCTGAAGATTAGATAAAACCCCCAAACATATATTATGTGATAGCAGAGGCCCTGGAGAATAAAATGGTGGTGATTGATAAGGTGTTCCTCGTAATTTAGCTGTTAGTGAACGTAATGAATACGATTTCATCCGAATTTACCAATTATCCGAAATAACAAATGCTGCATCTAAACGAATAGAACGTAATGAATTAATAATAATAACAAAACATTTTTCTTTGTTTCTGTTACAAAATTTTGTAAATGAGTACGTTTCCTCCTTCACTGATGAGGCGGCACCAATGAGATGGCACTGACAATGGGCACTGATAGGCAACACTGATGGGCACTGAAGGGTATATATGAGTGGCACTGATTGGCATATCCCTGGTGATCCAGGGTAGCATACCCGGTAGGTATCCCTGGTAGTCCTGGGTGGGGGGCTGCGTTAATAAACAATCAGCACAGACCCCCCTGTCAGGAAAGCAGCCGATCGGCTCTCCTCTACTCTCGTCTGTCAGATACGAGTGAGGAAAAGTCGATAAACGGCTCTTCCTGTTTACGCTGTGATCAGCTATGATTGGACACAGCTTATCACGTGGTAAAGAGCCTCCCCAGAGGCTCTTTACCGAAATCGGGGTAGCTGTGGGTCAGACTGATACACCACAACAGGGATTGTAGGGCTGTGTACCCCTTAGGGCACGCGATTGCGGCTTATCCTGCTGGACATCATATAATGGGCAGTCAGGATAACTGAACCACTTCCTGGCCGTCATTTTGCTATAGGCTGATTAGGAAGTGGTTAAATGTCTTCACAGGTCATCAGGTTAAAGGTAACCCTGAATAATGAGCCTAGAGCAGGGGTAGGCAACCTCGGCTCTCCAGCTGTTTTGAAACTACAAGTCCCACGAGACATTGCAAGACCCTGACAATCACAGGCATGACTCCTAGAGGCAGAGGCATGATGAGATTTGTAGTTTCACCACAGCTGGAGGGCCAAGGTTGCCTACCCCTGGCCTAGAGTGCAGTGGTCAGGAAAATATCATATACAGGGATCAGGAGTATATCATATACAGGGGTCAGGAGTATATCATATACAGAGGTCAGGAGTATATCATATACAGAGGTCAGGAGTATATCATATACAGGGGTCAGGAGTATATCATATACAGGGGTCAGGAGTATATCATATACAGTGATCAGGAGTATATCATATACAGGGGTCAGGAGTATATCATATACAGGGGTCAGGAGTATATCCTATACAGGGGTCAGGAGTATATCATATACAGGGGTCAGGAGTATATCATATACAGAGGTCAGGAGTATATCCTATACAGGGGTCAGGAGTATATCCTATACAGAGGTCAGGAGTATATCATATACAGGGGTCAGGAGTATATCATATACAGGGGTCAGGAGTATATCATATACAGGGGTCAGGAGTATATCATATACAGGGGTCAGGAGTATATCATATACAGTGGTCAGGAGTATATCATATACAGAGGTCAGGAGTATATCCTATACAGGGGTCAGGAGTATATCATATACAGGGTCAGGAGTATATCATATACAGGGTCAGGAGTATATCATATACAGGGGTCAGGAGTATATCATATACAGTGGTCAGGAGTATATCATATACAGGGGTCAGGAGTATATCATATACAGTGGTCAGGAGTATATCATATACAGAGGTCAGGAGTATATCATATACAGGGGTCAGGAGTATATCCTATACAGGGGTCAGGAGTATATCCTATACAGAGGTCAGGAGTATATCCTATACAGAGGTCAGGAGTATATCCTATACAGGGGTCAGGGTCTTCTACTGACAATAATTAGAGAGAAAAGTCTCTCCTGTACGGTTCTCTCCTTGACATATCGTAGAATGAAGCCGTATTGTTCTTTCAGTGTCATCATCCCGTGTTCTGTCCATTTCCACACCGACACCAATATCTCCTCCACCATCCCGCTGTATTTGTTGTCTCACCATGTTTCCAATGATGGAGATCCAGAGACTGACCGGAGTCTTCTTCTCCATGTCACCAGACCACCTCTTCCTCTACTATTGGGGTGCTGGGCCTTTCTAGGACTACTCTGGACCCCCAACCTCTTCTATAGGATTGTGAAGAATTCTATCCTATTTAATAAGAAGCAGGCATACAACACCTTCCTGTGTAAGAGAAAAAATTCAACACAGAAAGAAACGTCTGAAATACCCACTGTTCGCTTTATAACTGGATATCACCAACAACACAAAAAAATGGAAGATATACTAACCAAGCATTGGAACATCTTAAAACAAGATCCATACTTGGTTACCACCCTAAGTGACAAACCAAAAATCACCTATAGGAGGGCAACAACTCTTAAAAATAAAATAGCCCCAAGTAAATTAAAAGATCCCAAAATATCAGATTCCATCCGTTTGATCCCCCTCATAGGGATGTACAGATGCAACAAATCTCGTTGCAAAACTTGCCAGTTTGTCACCCATGGCCAAAAACATTTTACCCATAGAGAAAAAACGTACCACCTAGAAAATTTCGATCACACCGCTGAGCTCCGTGGTGATGTCCCGTTACAATCTAATCTCCACATGAGTGCGCGATGTATCGCCATATACATACAATAAAAAAAACAAGTCTAAAATAAAATGAAAAGATGTTCCTATGTGATAAAACCCGAGGGTTTCTAATGGTAAAATAGCGCAGCTTCTGCTGTTTAAAGGCTTTACTTTGCGTTCTGGACGAATGACGAATCGTGAGACAAATTTGTGAATAAAAACCGTGTGTTTAATATACACACTATAAAGGATAATGTAACGATATGGCCCGTGGGACCCAGAGGCTCTTGAAGGGTGTGGGGTACTCCTGTTTCAGCTTCACCAATGACTCTTGTGTCTAGGGTCATCCGATGTCCACTAGGGGCATAGGATGAATGAGAACTGATATCTCGGATTACATGAGATGGGACAGTAATGATAATCCACAATATATTCAGAATATCTTGAACTATTACTGGTTGTTGATTCTGAACTCAACAGGTTAATTGAAAGATGTCATCACCTCCAGCTACCTGGCTGTAGTGTTCAAAAAAGCTTGCTGTGATTGCATTCTATTGTCTATTGTGCTAATTAAGTCTGCTACTGTGGTGATGTAGTTGTGATGAGCATAGCGTACCACGCCATTTCCTTTTACGTCATAATCATTCCACTGACAGCCTGCGAGTATGGGTAATTGAATCGATACCCCACAGGCTATCTGAGGCTGAGAGGTTCTCGCGACTATGTGAACGCGAGACTTTTTGGATCTTTACTTTAAATTGTCTTGCCCCACTTGGCCTCAACGAGGAATTAGATGTTAACACCATCCTCTGATAAAAAACAAATACATACAAAAAATAAAAATAATATTAAAACTAATATCATAGAGATCATGTTTATATTCCTTTTCAACCAATCTTCCATTAATCCCAACTCCAACAGTATTTGTTCACTTGACAAATAACTATTTCTTCAAATTTTTTAGGTGATCTCCAAGGTTTCCTTTAACGTGGAGACTACCATTATTTATTCACTTATTTATTTAATATATTGCATGACTGTATCATACATTACAGGGTATATGTGAGATTCTTTCATTTTACATGTTAACTTGTATGTATGTCGGTACATGTATTCATATTCATGTATACATGTATATATTTCAGACACCCAATTGTAAGCAACAATCTATGGGCCAGATTCAGGTAGAGTTAGGCTGGAGTATCCAGTGATCCGCCAGCCTAACTGTCACTTTAAGCCGGCGTTTTTGTTTTCTGTAAGCAGAAAACAAGAAACGCCGGGTTGGAGTTCCGATGCGATCAGCGTAATTGATTTTCGCCATCGCATCGTTACTTCAACTTAAAAATGGCGCCGGGGGCGTTCCCGCTGATTAACGCTGAAAAAATATGTTAATCAGCGGGAAGCGGAAATTCATGAACGTTTTCGGGCGCGACGCAGGGACTTTACCATGTTTCCGGAAGCGATACGCGGCGTATAGATAAAGCAGCCCCCTAGTGGAGTATCCTATGTTAGGTATAGGCGTCGTCATCGCGTCGAAAAAAAAAAAATGGCGTCGCTTGCGTAAAAAGTTCATGAATGGGGATGTGACGTCATTGACGTTCACTGACAGGATTTGGAGCATGCGCACTGGGATGCATTGACACTCGACGCATGCGCAGTACGTTCGCCGCGGGATCGCGCTTAGTTTAAATACTACACGCCCCGTACCCGCCCAATTTGAATTCCGCCGGCTCATTTTCGATACGCTGCCGCAACTTTAGGAGCAAGTGCTTCATGAATAACAGCACTTGCTCCTAAAATTTCGGCAGAGTAACGTAAATGAGAAGCGTTACTCCAGAGGAAAGATGGTCCCATCTACCTGAATCTGGCCCTATGTTGTCATTTTATTGTGCTAATTGAAACACCCACTCAGCGAAAGGTATTTACTATTGTATCTTGTAATTTCGTTTTTACTACAGTCCCTTTCTTTTTTAAATCCTGGATATGTGATACAACGTTTGTTTTCTACTTCTATTGTTCTCTCTCCTTTTTTTCTGCTTGTATGTATCTTCTCCTATTTTCCTTTTACTTACACCGGCCGTCTGACACGTAAGCTGATTGTGTTTTGCGGCTTCCTATTGGTCGGCGAACCCCCCATGACCTCTACTTAATTTCTCCAATCTTAGCCTTCCCCTACACTTGAGAAAGGAGCGCGCGGTTTTCCTCAATAAGCCAGCGCTAGCTCTGAAACGCGTCGTGTGTTTTTTTGGTCCTGATCGGCCACCGTCCTCCTGACGTCACCACCCAACATACTCTGCATACGAGCTGCTTTCCTTACAGCCTCACAGCTCACAGATTGTATACATCGCTCCTTGCCAGCAATCCAGCTAAGAACATTAAAGGTTCACGGACATCCCTCATCAGCCGCTGTGTCAGCACGTTCCACCTTCAGCAGTGATATACTCGGCACTCTTCAAGCCTCTGATCCGATGCTCCCCACAGCCTGTACATACTTGACTGCCAGCCTTTTCATCTCCTGCCGCTGCCTTATTTTATGTAAGTGCTGGATACGTCCTATTTGCTATTAAATTTTATTAGATAACCTAGAGGCGCTTTTTTCTTTCTTTTCTTTTTTTAACTAAGAAGCTGAAGAAGATGTCCATGATGTAGATGAGGGTCACATATAGTATGAGCAGCATCACCCTTCACTCTGTCACCAAGACCTAGTCTGGCAATGCCCAGAATGATACCAATTAGTCTCTGACCAATCTCACGGGTTGGATGGAATTTCTCCTTTTCATTATTTCCAGGTGACCATGAATTAGGGTTCCAATATCTCCCCCGTGTTCTGCAGACAGATATACATTTCCCGATGTCTTATGTTGTACAGATCCCTCATGTTCCCCCGATAGAGCTCATACATTGGACTTGTTCAACTTTCACAACCGGGGGGAATGGACTGTTCAAGATTCTCTCCCCATGTTGAGGGTATGTGGTTTGGTATGGTTCAGGAGGAGGCCTCATCCCCTCCCCCCACCCTTCCCTGCCCAGTCAGGCTGCATGCTCTAATACAGGGTCTAGTATGAATTTCTTGGTGGTGGGGGGTCCATTCAGTTTTTTTTGTACTTTTATTACCATTACATCCACCGGCCAACCAGCAAATCCCCAGTTGACAGCTAAATAAGCCTGGTGGGTGTACATCACTGGGTGTTAGGACACTTGTGGCAACCAATCTCCTAAACAAGCCAAATTATGTTCAAACCCAGAGCTCATTTTAAGTGGTCGCTTTATTGGTCCATTACATTGGTGACCAATGGGAGAAGGACAACTTATATCAGAGGTCAATGGAGAAGGACATTCTTACATCGTCATCAGTGGGAAGAGTGCCCTCCTTACAGATCATTGATGTCAGTTGTTACTGAGAGACAGAGACCTAACTTGCCTAATTAGAGAGCCGCCTCTGTACAGTACATACACACACAGCACAAGGGCATGTTCACACTATGAGATGTTTCTCGGGGCTGCAGTTCCTCTGATCTCCACAAGATGGTGATCTCATTTCTACCATAGAGAGAAGAGGTCTCTATGGAAGACAGGAAGTGATGTCAGGGACAGACAGGAAGTTCCTGGTGAGAGGTGAGGCGGGAGGAAGTAGTGAGGAGACATCTTTGGAATTTGTAGCAGAGGAGGTAATAAGATCTTATCTTCTATTTACACCCAGTAACCCCATCATGTCCGTCCTCTTCCTCCATAGTCACTGTGACGTCTTTTATCTCCAGCAGATGATAATACACACATATATAGTGTGGAGACCTAGATTAACCCCTTCAGGGGCAGAACATTCCCCCACTTACAGGGCCGGAACATTCTCTTCATTTCAGTTTATACTAACAGATTATACGATAATACGGGGTGGGGGTTTTAGTTAGAGGTGGACTTATGATACTTGTGTTTGATTTTATAATCTTTATGGAGGAGGAAATAACTATTCCTGATGTCTGTGAAGGTTCAACACAAGGGATGTGTCTGGATGATGACTTTATCTTTGTAAGTATCAGGTGATGTCACTGTCTATTTCCCTATGTAGGAGGATTTAGAAGGACACAAGGATCTCTACAAGGACGTCATGATGGACAATCAGCCGCCCCTCACATCACCGGGTAAGAGGAGACTTTATTGTAAAGGAGAGAGCAGTACGGAGGCTCCACCCCCATCCCCCATCATCTGATAAACACATAGAAACAATGGATTCAGTCAGTGTGTGTGTTTCCTACAGATGGATCCAGTAATGGGAACCCACCAGAGAGATGTCCCCGTCCTCTGTATTCCCGGGATTATTCCACACAGGAAGGTCACACCATCCCCCACCATCATCAGGTAGATGAGGAACAATCACTGATCGTATCATTAGGATCTGTACATTATCTGCATTGTTACCATTGATGTCATTTTTATTCTATATTCAGAGTGGAGACCTGAGAGATCCTAAAGTTGAGGTTAAAGAAGAGATAAAAGAGGAGGATGATGAGGATGAGGTGATGGAGGAGGAACACACCATCCCCCGCCATCATCAGGTAGATGAGGAACAATTATTGGTGGTTATGATTTATACACAAACATGTTTATTATAATGAATGTTTTATTATATATTCAGAGTGGAAACCTCGGGGATGATAATATTGATATTAAAGAAGAGTATAAAGAGGAGGATGAGGAGTATGGAGTGATGGAGGAGTTTTCAGAAGGACACAAGGATATGATGGAGCCACCTAATACCAGGAACCCACCAGAGAGATGTCCCCGTCCTCTGTATTCCCGGGATTCCACACAGGAAGGTCACACCATCCCCCACTGTTACAAGGTCGGTGGGGCGGAGCATCTAGAACATGGACTGGTGGAGATGATGTGTGGGTTTTGTATGTAAGTTTATATCTTACAGATGATATTCTCTCTCATTCTCTTGGTTTAGAGTGGAGATCCAATCGATATAGAATTTGAGGTGAAATCAGAAGAAGAAGAGACGTATGTGAGGGATGATCAGCAGTCTATGGAGGAGGATGGAATAACGGGGACATTTATAGAGGAGGACACTCCTACAGAGATCAGCACAGGTGGGTCATTAACACTAAATCCATTCCTTCACCCATACTGCTCACTGATTGGTCCAGAGTAGGGCGGGGACTGGGTGATATCAGCCTGTAATCCCCTGGTCACTTTCCTGAGCTGTGTTCCCTGTCCTGTATTCCTGTATTTCTCTCGGATAATCTTCCTTCTCTGTGCTGCAGACACAATTTATGTCTCTAGACTGGATTTATGGAGATTCTGGGGTTCAGCCGGCAGCAAAATTTTGATTTTCACCATAGGGTTTGCTTGACTTAGACACCTGGGGTATGTACCTTGGGTCTACTGCCCCATGTCCGGGTCTAGTGAGGTCTCTGACAGAAAATTTCTCCCGGGTTACTTGCTCTGTTATTTGCTGGCTGTGCCGGGTGGAGGGATATGTCTGTATAGTCTCAGACCCAAGTCACCAAGTGCAGTCTCAGGAGATGGGAGGCAGCGGTGTGGGATCTCTGCATCTTGTCTCCAGTAAACATTTTGTCCTCCACTGATTACTGAATACCAATATCATGAGTCCTGACCCCTGCACTATATACTCTATGTTGTACATTACATATTCCTGACCCCTGCACTATATACTCTATGTTGTACATTACATACTCTTTATTGTCTCTGAACAAGAACGGTTGGAGAGCCGGTTTAGGGCCAGGACACATTTGAGTAGGTGCAATGACAATTGGCAGACTCCGAGACTTCTATAGGTAGACTGCTATACAGTGGAAGGCCTCCAGCCGGACACCCATTCTGTATAGGTAGGACCGCTGTCTCCTATGGTAACAGATCTTGTTACAGTCACTAACGGTAGTTCTACATAACTCTTGGTAACACAGAATAGTTCTCTTCTTCTCACACCGTCTCTCACTGCAGGTCTTCTCTCCCTGAGCTCACGGTCTCTCACTAGTAGGGATGAGCTTTATGTTCGGGTCGAACATGAGTTCCACTCCAACATTTGCTGTTCGCCCGTTCATCGAAAAACGAACATTATGGGGCGTTCGCGCCAAATTCGAGCGCCGTGTCATGCACCATAATGCACTGCGAGATCGCAGTGCATTGCTGTGTGATGATTGGCCAAAGCATGCACTATGACCCGCTTACTTTGGCCAATCCCAGCGCCGTCAGCAAAGAAAGCCATAATTGGCTAAAGGCAGGGTGCTTTTGGCCAATCGTGGCTCAGGGGGACTAAGTCCACGCCCCACACTATATAAGGCCGCATGCACGTTCCCTACTTCTGTTGCTAAATTGTAGAAAGAATTTGGTCCCAGCCATCCACATGCTCAGCGTCTGAATGCTAGCTTGGCTAAATCACTAGCACTGCAACTGCTGCCCTTTGAGCTGGTAAACTCTGCCCTCTTTTGTGAATTTGTAGAATGTGCGGTACCTCAGTGGCAGGTTCCCAAACACCATTTATTTTCACGGAAGACTATTCCGGTTCACTACCAGCATGTGGAATGTATTGGCCTCGTTGGACAGGGCAGTCAGCAGTAAGGTGCATATTACCGCTGACTCATGGTCCAGCAGGCATGGACAGCGACGTTACCTTTCTTTCACGGTGCACTGGGTAACTCTGCTGGCAGCTGGGAAGGATGCAGGACAGGGTGCAGTATTGTTGGAGCTTGTTCTGCCACCACACCTCCAAAATGCTAGTGGTGGCTCTCTCCTCCACCCCCTCCTCTTCTTCCTCTATGGCCTCTTCCTCTGCAGATTTGTCCTCCTGAACCAGCAATGCTCCATAGACGTTCAAGGGGCTACGCAAGCACTCAGGCAAAAAGATTCCATGTGGTGCTTATGTTGGTCTGCTTAAAGGACAGGAGCCACACTGGGGCAGAGATTCTGTCAGCTCTGCAGGGGCATGCACATAGGTGGTTGACGCCACGCCAGCTTCAGCCAGGAATGGTTGTAGGCACCAACCTTCTCTCTGCCCTCCGTCATGGACACTTGACCCATGTGCCCTGTTTTCAGGAACTTTCCCAGAACTTATCCACCCTTTGCAGAGAGAGCAGAGGATGAAACATCTTTGGGAGGCCTTGCAGAAAGGTTTGTGCAATGCGTTTCCAGAGCCTGGGAGGTTACAATTTCCTGGTGCTGGACAACGTGTTGCGGAGGCTGCGTTCAATCACAGAAAGAGAGGTGGAGAAGGTGGCCGTCTGACCTATGCCTTCAGACAATTCTTCAGTTCGCAGCCCCAAGTTCTGATGCGTTCCAGCAACTGTCGCCAGCTTCTGATTTACATGGTGCAGGAATATCTAGGGGAAGATCAGACTTGGAGACCTTTCAACAGAAAATCCTCTGGGTTACTGGGTCTTAAGGATGGTCCACTGGCCAGAGCTTGCACAATATGCAATTGAGCTACTGACCTGTCCTGCATCCAGCGTTCTTTCTGAACGCACATTCAGTGCTGCTGGGGGCTTTGTAACCAATCACATTGTGCGCCTGTCCACAGACTCTGTTGATCGGCTCACCTTCATAAAAATTAATCAGTCTTGGATCACCAGCTACCAAGCACCTGATGCTGATGTAACCAATACATTTTTCTATGGATGTGGGATCCCTTGAAGACTGCCTATGCTGAGTGACTATGCTATTATGCGGAGTGACTATCCTATTCCTCCTCAATGTTCATGTTGATGGCTTCTAAGAATATTTTTGTTTCAGGGCACCACCACCACTGCTGCAGGCCCAATTTGTCTGCCCCTGTTTACATGCCCCTGTTAATTAAAATTTTTGATTTAATATTTCACAGCAGGGCCCGTTCCTGCACCCACCAAGAGTAACGGTGAGGGCTTACAGTGTTCTGGTACCACCAACACCTCAGGCACAATTTCCCTACTTTCATATATCCGACTTACAAACGAAGGGAGACACCAGGAAGTGAGAGGAAATCTCCCCCTAGGAAGGGAAATTCTCTCCTGTAAGAGTTGATATGGGAAAAAGGTGTCTCCTCTCCACTGATGCTTTATCACCAATCCTTGTTTCCCTAATAACCCCAAATTTTCTAAATCCAATTGTCATTGGGACAGAAAGTGAGGTGACATCTTCTGAACACGGGGCACAGACAGCAAAACAAATGTTACATGGGTGATAACCCTGATAACCCTTCCCTCCATGTTTTCCAAAAATTTGAAAATTCGATGGGCTGTTTGAGGCTACACTACACAGGTTACAGAATGTACGAGTTCCAGATTCATTACAAACAACATTCAACTCCAGAACAAAGCTTGTAACCCCTGGGGACCTTGTGTATAACCCGGTGGACCAGCCTGTATATGCGAGAGCGGGCACTTTTCATGCGGGCACGTTCTTCATTTTTTCACGTTCGACCCCATAAACTTTAAAGGTGTTCAAATGTTCGCACAAACTTTCAGTCCATTCACTTGTTCAGCTGCGAACCGAACCGGGAGGTGTTAGGCTCCTCCCTACTCACTGGACTTCCAGATTCAGTGGCCACTGAATGTCCTGAGCGTTTCTACAGCTAACCCGCTCTATATTCCTTAATCGTCACCCCCGCTATCCTGCTGGGCCCCTGGCTTGACACTTGCTGAAGCTTTCCCACTTCTTCACTGTCCCAGGCTGGTGAGAAGATTGCTCTGGTACTGGCTCCAGCTTACCAACTGTAGTCTCCGGTAACAAGGTGGATGGTCCCTTAGTGGCGACAGCTTCCCCTCCACCTCCGACCACAACTGCTTCCCCGTTCGGCTGAATCCTTACTCTCGGTTGGAATTCAATCCTGCAGTCCCAACCCTGCGCTGATTCTCTTGCTCCTGGATAGGCCTCAGGCACAGAACCCCGATCACCTGATTCCACCCAAAAAATTAGGCTCTCCCAGCAGGCCAAGGGACCAAATAAACCCCTGCAAATTGGCTGAGACGCCCCATCCATTCATAATCCGACCTTGCTACACCCTTGTCTATCTAGTGCCACCTAGTGACAGAAGAGAAAAGGTGCAGCCATCCAAAGTTAGAGAGGAATCAGTAGATCTCCTAACAATAAGCAAGGATTACTACCACCTGGTGAACTCTATTAGCCACCCTTACTAAACACCAGGGTGCTATATGTTCATTACATACTCCTGACCCCTGCACTATATACTTTATGTTGTACATTACATACTCCTGACCCCTGCACTATATACTCTATGTTGTATATTACATACTCCTGACCCTCGTCCTATAATCCCCTCATCACTGTCACTCCTATAAAAGACAGTTCTCGTTGTTTCCTCACTCTCTGACTAAGGTCCATGAATAAAGAAATGATCTGGTAGGAGATCAGAGGACCCATTTACTAGTTACCTTGAGGGGGAATTGTAAGATCCTCAGAGACAAAGCTGCCTGATGTGGGCGGAGTCCTGGTTTAGGGGAACCAATCAGCTCATGTCTAGTAATAATCTTTGTATCTCTATTTTAGTAGATGGACGGGAGATGAGGAAAACCTCAGAGGATTGTCTCACTTTGTCTCCAGACTATAAAGTAGAAGATGAGGACATCACACAGTATAGTCCAGGAGAAAACCCGACTACCTCAAATGTCCATCCGGCACCACACAGTGTAGATGGACCATCGTATTCCTCTTATCCTGAGGAACCTCAGACTGTGCGGGACGGTGCCGGACCATCGTATTCCTCTTATCCCGAGGAACCTCAGACTGTGCGGGACGGTGCCGGACCATCGTATTCCTCTTATCCTGAGGAACCTCAGACTGTGCGGGACGGTGCCGGACCATCGTATTCCTCTTATCCTGAGGAACTTCAGACTGTGCGGGACGGTGCCGGACCATCGTATTCCTCTTATCCTGAGGAACCTCAGACTGTTCTGAGTGCGGGACCATGTTTTTCATTCCTCTTTCCTGAGGAACATCAGACTGTGCACACAGGTGCCGGACCATCGTATTCCTCTTATCCTGAGGAACCTCAGACTGTGCGGGACGGTGCCGGACCATCGTATTCCTCTTATCCTGAGGAACCTCAGACTGTGCGGGACGGTGCCGGACAATTGTATTCCTCTTATCCTGAGGAACCTCAGACTGTGCGGGACGGTGCCGGACCATCGTATTCCTCTTATCCTGAGGAACCTCAGACTGTGCAGGACGGTGCCGGACCATCGTATTCCTCTTATCCTGAGGAACCTCAGACTGTGCGGGATGGTGCTGGACCATCGTATTCCTCTTATCCTGAGGAACCTCAGACTGTGCGAGACGGTGCTGATTTTCCAACACATAAGAGGTTTTCCATGTCCTGAGTGTGGGAAATGTTTTTCAGTGAAGTCCAGTCTTTCCACACATCAGAGATCACACACTGGGGAGAAGCCTTTTTCCTGTTCTGAGTGCGGTAAATGTTTTTCACAGAAGTCCAGTCTTGGCACACATCAGAGATCTCACACAGGGGAAAAGCCTTTTTCCTGTTCTGAGTGCGGAAAATGTTTTTCACAGAAGTCCAGTCTTGGCACACATAAGAGATCACACACGGGGGAGAAGCCCTTTTCCTGCCCTGAGTGCGCAAAATGTTTTTCAGATAAGTACAGTCTTTCAACACATCACAGATTTCACACGAGGGAGTTGCCTTTTTCCTGTTCTGAGTGCGGAAAATGTTTTTCAGATAAGCACAGTCTTTCAAAACATCAGAGATTGCACACTGGGGAGAAGCCTTTTTCCTGTTCTGAGTGCGGAAAATGTTTTTTAGATAAGTCCGGTCTTTCCACACATCAGAGATCTCACACAGGGGAGAAGCCTTTTTCCTGCCCTGAGTGCGGAAAATGTTTTTCAGTGAAGTCCAATCTTTCCGCACATCAGAGATCTCACACGGGGGAGAAGCCTTTTTCATGTTCTGAGTGCGGAAAATGTTTTTCAGATAAGTACAGTCTTTCAACACATCAGAGATTGCACACTGGGGAGAAGCCTTTTTCCTGTTCTGAGTGCGGAAAATGTTTTTCAAAGAAGTCCAAGCTTTCCACACATCAAAGATCTCACACGGGGGAGAAGCCTTTTTCATGTCCTGAGTGCGGAAAATGTTTTTCAGTGAAGTCCAATCTTTCCGCACATCAGAGATTGCACACGGGGGAGAAGCCTTTTTCCTGTTCTGAGTGCGGAAAATGTTTTTCAAAGAAGTCCAATGTTTCCAAACATCAGACATCTCACACGAGGAAGAAGCCTTTTTCCTGTCCTGAGTGAGGGAATTTCTCCTCACTGTAGTCCTGTCTTCCTGTACATCAGGGGTCCCACACAACCCCTCGAGGTGTATTAGTGAGTGCGGGAAATGTCTTGTATATGAATGTTGCTGGGCATGTGGGGAAGAAGCACACCCTGATATACACCTCAGATATACTCCATGGCTGATCTTCATCATGGAAGAAACCGTTCATAAGGAGATCAGAGATCACCAAAGACATGGATGAAGTGTTGTACCGTGTTGGTCATTGATAGCAGGATAAAAATAAAAATGGAGTCCTTCCCTCTCATTGGCTGAGTACATTTTGTGGTGGAAACTCTTGCAAGAGGTCTGTTTTCTCAAGTCTTCTTCCAGGACGAAACACGTTAACCCCGCCACTCTAAAAGTCTGTCCTCTAGGCCCTTTAAAATCTCAAAAATGGCTCAGTCCTTCCCTGGCATTGGCTGAGTACATTTTGTGGGGGAAGATTTCACAGACATTTAGGAGATCTATTATAAAACACAATTGTAAGAATGAATGTGACAAATTCGCGTTCCTCCAATCATGACAAATATCGGATCATGGCGGCTCCATCTAGTGGCAAAAATCTGCCCCTGTGGTATTAAAATACCGAGCATTGACGTAAAACAGAAAATACCATCATTTGGCCATTAGATGGCGCTATAGTACCATAGAAATGATCTCCATCTAGTGTAGTCTCCCCACTATCCCATATTTAACTGTTCTCACTAACCCTATGGAAAACCGAGTCTCCTTAGCATGCTTAGAAACTTGTCCGCTGGGAACCTGTCCGTCGGACATGTCCGCTGGTTAGTACGCCCAAACATCGGACCGAAATCCCGCGCATGCGTCGAATTGATTCGACGAATGCGTGGAAGCATTGAACTTCCTTGATTGAGGACATCGGTGTCTTCTACGCCACCGCGTTCTCTGTCCGCGGGGATTTCGGTCTGATGGTGTGTACACACATCAGACCAAAAGATCCCCGGAGACATGTCGGACCGTTTTCATCGGACATGTCTCCTCGTGTGTACAGGGCCTAAGAGGTCAAGGCGTCTTCCATGACGAAACACGTTATTCCGAAGCGGTCCTCTAGGCTTTTTAAAATAAAAATTGAGTCGTTACCTCTTATTGGCTGAGTACATTTTGTGGTGGAAGGTTTCACAGACATTTAGTATCTATTTTAAAAAAAAATTTTGAACGAATGTGACACGCATTGGTCAAATCATGACAAATATTGGATCATCGGCTCCATCTAGTGGCAAAAATCTGGCACTATGGTTGTAATACCGACCATTGACGTAAAACACAAAATACCACATTTGGCCATTAGATGGCGCGAAGTACCATTAGAAATGATCTAACCAATAGTGTGTCTCTCACCTTTACTTGCCTCAAATATAACCACTGCTTCCAAATTCTTGGTTACTTATACCCCTACCATCTCTCTATGTATCCTCATTGTATCCATGCTCCCAACCCTACTTTATGTTAAGCCATTATTTTACACTCTCTCTGTTATTTCTATCCCAATGCATTGTACTGAACTGTTTTTTTTACGTGTCTTCCAAATAAAACTTTTTTGAAAACAAAAAAAGAAATGATCTCCATCTAGTGGCCAAATGCAATCATTTCTATTTTAAATTAATGGAAACCGTTCGACCAGCACAGCAAATATTCGAATAAAAAACAAAAAATGCAGCGCTATAGAAATGCACAGACCCCAAAGATCTCTCAAGGGTTAATATGCAAACAGTGGGATAATGAATCGTATGTGAAATATGCAGTCAAATAAAATGCTTAATGCATAAAAGAGAACTGTTAGGCCTTGTACACACGAGTGAATAAATCCGCTGAACATGGTCCGACGGACCATTTCAGCCGAAAAATCCGCTCGTGTGTAGGGGCAAACGTACCGTTCTGGCCGGATTCCTCCGGCGGAAAATTTCCAAAACATGCTTTGGAATTTTTCCTCCGGAGAGCTGTCGGTCAGATATGTCCGCTGGTTAGTACGGCAAACCAGCGGACATATCTGCCCGCACATGCGTCGTATCCTGTGAATGGATCCGACGCATGCGCGCGGAAGTGTTTACTTACTGGTGCGGTGACGTGGCGGTCACGTGGCGGCGTCAACGTCACCGCACTGTCCGCCGGCGGGGAATTTGATCCGATGGTGTGTACAGCCATCGGATCAAAGCAATCCGGCAGACAGATCCGATGGGAACGGTCCGTCGGACCGTTCCCATCGGATCTATTCCCTCGTGTGTACAAGGCCTTAGATACACCCCTATAATTATACTTGAACTCTTTGCAGAGCAGGAAATCTAGGGTGTAATACAAGTTATCAGTGTAAAAATCCACACCATGAAATACACTCCTATAGTTACATATAAATTCTTAATAGAGTAAATAACCAAGGGCAAACGGAGCATAAATGGTACATATGGTAATGATATAGGAGGTGTATGTTTATCCAAATCATAGAAAAGATGTGTAAGTCAATAAAAACATTCACTCTTCCAATCTTCGCTGTGAATCTTGCAAGAAATATGACGTAGCTGTGGCATACAGAGTAGTCTAACACACAAGACACCCGGGGATGTGTGTCCAACACCAGGGGAAGGGGCGATGGGTACTCTTACCCCGTATCGTGGACACACGCCAGTGACGGTGGGTCAACCGTCCTTCACGGGCACGCTCTACAGATAGAACTCCTGTAGGGGGGGATGCTGTACACCTGCATCCACGTCAAAGGGTATGAGCCGTGATGGAGAGGGTCTTAGTAGTTCTTTTACTGCTGTAGGTCAGCTCACACCTGTGGTTCCACAAGCTTTTGTAACTGTTATAACTGCCGAGTGCAGGAAAAGAGGAACACAAGCTTGTGGAACCACGGCGGCATCCCTGGTGGTCCTGGGTGGGCATCCGCAGGGGGGGCTGCGCTGCGCTTATAAACAATCAGCACAGACACCCCAATCGGCTCTCCTCTACTCTCGTTCGTGAGATGCGAGTGATGAACGGCTCTTCCTGTTTACGCCGTTGTCAGAACATTTGGGGTTAAAAGAATATACATACAGGCCTTTATATTACGCATATTATATATTTTTCATATTTTCTACATTCGTATGTATTTGGCATAAGAGAAACCATTTTGTATTTAAAGTTGAATCACAGTTCAAAGTCAATGAATAAGGCCTTGTTACCAGAATGGTTTTAGGTCTTAAGCCTCGTACACATGCTCGGTTTTCTTGTCAAGAACCAGCAAGAAAACTGCTCGCCCAGTAGACCGAGTGTGTGTACGAGGTTTTCAGGTTTCTCGCCTGGAAATCTGGCCAGAATCTCAGCGAGAAAAATAGAGACTCTTGGGTCCCGTTGGGAAACAGGCCGACAAGAATCCCGACGGGAAACCCAAGAGTGTTTATACTTACTACGTGGAAACCGGCGCATGCTCAAAATGACGTGGTAGCTTGTGCCAACTGCCCTCTGGTGGTAAAAATATTTAATTATTCAAGATGGCGTTTATTTGGTTGCTATGACAACCTACTAAAAACATCATCAGTTACGTGGTAAGTAGTAAGTAATTGCTGCGTACACACGACCGAGTTTCTCGGCAGAATCCAGCGAGAAGCTCGCTTGGAGACATATTCTGCCGAGAAAATCGGTCGTGTGTACACTTTCGACGAGCAAACCGCCGGGAAGCTCGCCGAGCCAAAATAGACAGCATGTTCTCTATTTCCTCGTTGTTCAATGAGGAAATTTGGCTCGACGACCTTTTCGACCGCTCATCGGGAACCTCGACGGGCGGAACGATGAGTTTCGCCCGTCGAGTTGCTCTGACGTGTGTACGGGGCCTGACACTCACACCCATTTAGGGGGTGGAATAAAAAGTAGTTGCCGAGGACACACAGGGGAATCTCTGAAGGCACTCGCTCTCTGAAAACATCTCTCTCAGGGGATCTACATCTGTAGGAAGCTGGAAGGCAGTAGCTCTTGAACGCAAACATGTAGCAATGTTGGAAGGAGTCCTGTGGGACTCGTCACGTAATCTTCTCAAACTGACAAACTTCTTTAACTACCGGTAACGTATTAGTTTATTTATTCTATCTTTTGGTAATGGAATTGTTTTCTTTGCATACACATAACTAAAAGCATTTAAATATATATATATAGCCTAGTGTCGGAGTTGTATTATTTTTAACTGCAGTATGAAATAATTATATTCCAAATATTAAGAGACGTACACCGATTCGGTTCTCTTTATAAAGCTAGAGATAAGTTTGTACAATGGTTTTATTATGATATATGTGCAAAATAGATATACGCCAATACCCACTTTCCTGCGCCGAGTTTTGAATACTCCGCCGACATATACCTAGCGCAGTACACTCGGGTATATTCGGCCAGTCTCGGCTTCTTTCGTGGTCACGTCCTGGACGTACAGGACGTGAGAGCAACAGTTGCCGAGCCTGCCCGAGTGTACTGCGCTGGCTATATGCTGGCGTAGTATTCAAAACTCGGCGCGGGAAACGAGCGGGGAGGACGCCGGGCCCGCCGCAGAAGACGCCGGACCCGCCGCAGAAGACGCTGGACCCGCCGTAAAAAAGGACCCCGGACCCGCCGTTAAAGGACACCGGACCCGCCGATGGAGGCCGCGCAAGACACCAAAACTGTAAGTACAAAAATAACTTTTTTTCCACAGGATTGGGGGTCACTTTAGGGGTGCGCGGTATACGCGGGAGCGCGTTATACCGCGATAAATACGGTAATCACCATTTATCTCAGATTCTAGAAGTATATCATTCATTTGTTTTATCACATATTATACCCAATTTTAAATTTTGCATTGTATCTTTAGTTAATATATATGTTTTAATTTAAATATTCATTTGTGTTACTTGTCTTCAAACTAGCACGGATCAAAGAACTTCAGATTTCTTGTTAATATTGTAGGAAGTTGTAAAATCTCCCAAATGAAAGATTTGCATATTTCCATAAATACCGTACTATTTTTAACATTTCAGTAGAAACATTCTGACACCGTGATTGGATGCAGCTGATCACGTGGTAAAGAGCTTCTGTCGGAGGCCCTTTACCGAGATCGGTGTTGCGGTGTGTCTGACTGACACACCGCAACAGCAATCGACACGATGCACGCACCCTAGACATCATATCAGAAGGAGGCATGCTCTAATAGGGATCTAGTGTGAACTTCTTAGTAGTGGGGGGTCCATACACCCAGTATACAGCTGAATAAGCCTGGTGGGTATATATCACTGGGTGTTAGGACACTTGTGACAACCAACCTCCTACCAACCAACCTGAGGAGGAAGCTGTAGAAAGTGTGGTATCTCGTGGCAATAGTAAAAAATCTATGTGACAACATATAATTATAGTGAATGAGCAGCTCCCCTAAAACTGAGACCTCATCAAAGGTCTGAACTGAACAGTAATGGCATATGCAGGGGGCGCTAATACTGAATATTAAGAGAATAAACAATAAAGTGAAATCTAATAATAAGATCAAATGGTCCGTCTGAACCAACAAAAGCAGACTTAGTGAACAGCAGCACACTGAAAATAGTGAAATGGAAATAAATTATGAAAAACTGAATAAATAAAATCCTCACCAGCGAGGAACTCCCATCACAGCCCATCCTGCCATGCTGACTAGCCTCAGTGCCGGGTCCAAGGCACTACTAAAGTAAGAGGCCATTTGGCTATGCTGTTTTTATCTGTGATATATATTTAAATAAACTGTACTTCACTATGGTGGTTTCCCCTCTCCCTCCTTCATGAGAGTGTTTGAATCCGGGAAACATAGAGCTGCGCAGCCGAATCATTCAACTGGTTTAGTGACCGACTGCTGTATTTGACCTTTTCTAAACAATCAGGTCAACACCGTGCGGTAAGGAGCCATCCATTAGCGCACATTTGGGGGATCTTCTTGGTGGAGGTGGACACCTTTTACAACGAACTAGGAGCTGACTGCGCAGGCGCCGGAGAAATACGGCGCCTGCGCAGTCAGCTCCTAGGTCTGTGCGCATGCGCCGTATTGCGCCGGAAATACCAGAGTCCTAAATCGGGTATTTTCGGAACCAGTGACAGGCTATACAGGCGCCATCCACCGCGGGGGAGCTAAAATCAAAATTGGAAGATAATACAGTAGGTGGGGCATTCGGAAAAAAAAAAAAACAGCATACTGGCGCTGACGCCAGTATGCTGGATCACCTGAAAAAGTGTATATTGAGGGTGAACCTCCGCTTTAAGTTAGGAAAAATAGTATAAAATGACAATAAGTAAGGACAGATAATAGTAAAATCATATCAACTGAAAGTGAGGTCCCCCACATTGTTCGGGCCAAGCTGCCACATTTAGAGACGATAGTAATACTGCAGCAAAAAGTTGGAATTGGCTGAACACTTATTTAGCTCATCCATTCGCCAACAGCCTAAACAAGCCAAATTCTGTTCAAACCTGGCTTCAGTCCAAACCCAGAGCTCTAGTTTTATTGGTCTGTTTATTGGTCCCTTACAGTAGTGACCAATGGGAGAAGGACTCCCTTATATCAGTGGTCAGTGTAGAAGGACATTCTTACATCGTCATCGGCGTGGGAAGACTGCCCACCTTACAGATCATTGATGTCAGTTGTTACTGAGAGACAGAAATTGTCCATTGCTCAAGGAACCCCTAGAACCCTTTGGAGGAACCCTGGCTGAGAAAGGCTGGACTAGGCAGTAATATATTTCTCTTCCCCCTTGGTGGGAGTGGAGATGACCCATCTATAAGGATATACAATACATACACACACAGCACAAGGCCGTGTTCACACTACGAGATGTTTCTCGGGGCTGCAGGTCCTCTGAGATCCACAAGGTGGTGATCTCACTGCTACCATAGAGACAGGAAGTCCCTATGGAAGACAGGAAGTGATGTCAGCTTCAAACAGGAAGTGGTGTCAGGTATAAATAGGAAGTTCTGGGTGAGAGGTGAGTCGGGAGAACAAAAAGGGAAGACGCAGTTGAGGAGGTAATAAGATCGTATCTTCTATTTACACCCAGTAAACCCGTCATGTCCGTCCTCTTCCTCCATAGTCACTGTGACGTCTTTTATCTCCAGCAGATGATAATACACACATATATAGTGTGGAGACCTAGATTAACCCCTTCAGGGGCAGAACATTCCTACACGGAGAATTCTCTTCATTTTGGAGATGTCACATTTCCCACCAATCATCTCATCAGTCTATACTAATGGATTATACCACTTTTATTGGGGATGGGGGGTTTCTATAGACATGAAGGGTTAGAGGCGCCTGGACACTAAAACAATTACAAATGCTAAAAGGAATGTTCCTTTATGTGTAATCCCACTGGGGGGGGGGGGGGGGTGTTCCTACATGATAGAAACCTTCATATTACCCCCCATTCTAATATTGTACAACCAGTACAGTCCTCATCATTCTCTCTTATCAATTCATGGTCTACAGGTAACCTGTATACATCACATGACCAATGAGGATGGAAGAGGACCGGAGTCACATGACTGAGAGGATACTAAACTTCACACTGGAGATCATATACCTGCTGACCGGAGAGGTGAGGAGGATTCTGGGAGGTCACATGACATCACTCTTATCTCTATTAATAATACAGACCTGACCGGAGAGGTGAGGAGGATTCTGGGAGGTCACATGACATCACTTTTATCTCTATTAATAATACAGACCTGACCGGAGAGGTGAGGGGGATTCTGGGAGGTCACATGACATCAGTCTTATCTCTATTAATAATACAGACCTGACCGGAGAGGTGAGGGGGATTCTGGGAGGTCACATGACATCACTCTTATCTCTATTAATAATACAGACCTGACCGGAGAGGTGAGGGGGATTCTGGGAATCTAACATGATATTCCTATTGGTTCTCCAATACAGAGATGTCCTCTTGTGAAGTCAGGTGATCACATGACCATCACAGTGCCTCCATGTGACTCCCTAAAACCCGAGAGACACAACATGGAGAAGATTCTAGAAGTCACCAAGAAGATGATGGAGCTGCTGACAGGAGAGGTGAGGAGGATTCTGGGAGTTCTGGGACATTATCCAGTAACAGACAAGGGGTGTGTCTGGATGGTGACTGTATCATTGTGTGTGTCAGGTTCCTATAAGGTGTCAGGATGTCACTGTCTATTTCTCCATGGAGGAGTGGGAGTATTTAGAAGGACACAAGGATCTCTACAAGGACGTCATGATGGAGAATCAGCCGCCCCTCACATCACCGGGTAAGAGGAGACTTTATTGTAAAGGAGAGAGCAGTACGGAGGCTCCACCCCCATCCCCCATCATCTGATAAACACATAGAAACAATGGATTCAGTCAGTGTGTGTGTTTCCTACAGATGGATCCAGTAATGGGAACCCACCAGAGAGATGTCCCCGTCCTCTGTATTCCCGGGATTCCACACAGGAAGGTCACACCATCCCCCACCATCATCAGGTAGATGAGGAACAATTATTGGTGGTTATGATTTATACACAAACATGTTTATTATAATGAATGTTTTATTATATATTCAGAGTGGAAATCTCGGGGATGATAATATTGATATTAAAGAAGAGTATAAAGAGGAGGATGAGGAGTATGGAGTGATGGAGGAGGAGTTATCAGAAGGACACAAGGATATGATGGAGCCACCTAATACCAGGAACCCACCAGAGAGATGTCCCCGCCCTCTGTATTACCGGGATTCCACACAGGAAGGTCACACCATCCCCCACTGTTACAAGGTCGGTGGGGCGGAGCATCTAGAACATGGACTGGTGGAGATGATGTGTGGATTTTCTATGTAAGTTTATATCTTACAGATGATATTCTCTCTCATTCTCTTGGTTTAGAGTGGAGATCCAATCGATATAGAATTTGAGGTGAAATCAGAAGAAGAAGAGACGTATGTGAGGGATGATCAGCAGTCTATGGAGGAGGATGGAATAACGGGGACATTTATAGAGGAGGACACTCCTACAAAGATCAGCACAGGTGGGTCATTAACACTAAATCCATTCCTCCACCATACTGCTCACTGATTGGTCCAGAGTAGGGCGGGGACTGGGTGATATCAGCCTGTAATCCACTGGTCACTTTCCTGAGCTGTGTTCCCGTCCTGTATTCCTGTATTTCTCTCGGATAATCTTCCTTCTCTGTGCTGCAGACACAATTTATGTCTCTAGACTGGATTTATGGAGATTCTGGGGTTCAGCTGGCAGCAAAATGTTGATTTTCACCATAGGGTTTGCTTGACCTAGACACCTGGGGTATGTACCTTGGGTTTCTCCTTGAAATCGGTTACACAGTGGGGGGGTCTTCTGCCCTATCTTAAGTCTAACCCCCCTCCAGACGGCTCCATTGTTCTGTGTCTGGCTGTTTTGTGTACATTGAGTCTTCCTGTTTGAACTTACATACAGCCTGCTGGTGTTTGTTCTGATGGATTTCGAACAGCACATAGCTGTAGTACGAAACCCAGAGTCTTGGATGACTGAACCACATCAGATGTTGCGATCTGCAATCTGATTCAATAGCAGCAGAGGAGTGTCGGGAGAGTGGAAACCGAGCGAGCAAGGGTCTCGTTACAATGCAATTAGGGGACCTCCAGCTGTAGATTGACAGCCACAAGCATGACACCCACAGGCAGAGGCATGATGGAACTTGTAGTTTTGCAACAGCTGGAGGTTCGCTAATTGCATATCCCCGCTCTGTTGTTTACATTACATACTCCTGACCCCTGCACTATATACTCTATGTTGTACATTACATACTCCTGACCCCTGCACTATATACTCTATGTTGTACATTACATACTCCTGACCTCGTCCCTATAATCCCCTCATCACTGTCACTCCTATAAAAGACAGTTCTCGTTGTTTCCTCACTCTCTGACTAAGGTCCATGAAAAAAGAAATGATCTGGTAGGAGATCAGAGGAGCCATTTACTAGTTACCTTGAGGGGGGAATTGTAAGATCCTCAGAGACAAAGCTGCCTGATGTGGGCGGAGTCCTGGTTTAGGGGAACCAATCAGCTCATGTCTAGTAATAATCTCTGTATTACTATTTTAGTAGATGGACGGGAGATGAGGAAAACCTCAGAGGATTGTCTCACTTTGTCTCCAGACTGTAAAGTAGAAGATGAGGACATCACACAGTATAGTCCAGGAGAAAACCCGACTACCTCAAATGTCCATCCGGCACCACACAGTGTAGATGGACCATCGTATTCCTCTTATCCTGAGGAACCTCAGACTGTGCGGGACGGTGCCGGACCATCGTATTCCTCTTATCCTGAGGAACCTCAGACTGTGCGGGACGGTGCCGGACCATCGTATTCCTCTTATCCTGAGGAACCTCAGACTGTGCGGGATGGTGCCGTACCATCGTCTTCCTCTTATCCTGAGGAACCTCAGACTGTGCAGGACGGTGCCGGACCATCATATTCCTCTTATCCCAAGGAACCTCAGAAGTTTTTCTGTGCTGAGTGCGGGAAGTGTTTCAGTTTCAAAAGCAGTCTTAATGTGCATAAAAAATCCCACACAGGTGAGAAGCCGTATTCCTGTCCTCAGTGCGGGAAATGTTTTTCATATAAGTCCAGTCTTTCCACACATCAGAGATCTCACGTGGGGGAGAAGCCTTTTTCCTGTTCTGTGTGCGGGAAATGTTTTTCACAGAAGTCTAGTCTTTCCATACATCAGAAATCTCACACAGGTGAGAAGCCGTATTCCTGTTCTGAGTGCGGGAAATGTTTTTCAGTGAAGTCCAATCTTTCCACACACCAGACATTGCACACGGGGGAGAAGCCTTTTTCCTGTTCTGAGTGCGGGAAACGTTTTTCACAGAAGTCCAGTCTTGGCACACATCAGAAATCTCACACAGGGGAGTTGCCTTTTTCCTGTTCTGAGTGCGGGAAACGTTTTTTCACAGAAGTCCAGTCTTTCCACACATCAGAGATCTCACACGGGGGAGAAGCCTTTTTCCTGCTCTGAGTGCGGGAAAAGATTTTTACAAAAGTCCAATCTTTCCGCACATCAGAGATCACACACGGGGGAGAAGCCTTTTTCCTGTTCTGAGTGTGGAAAAAGTTTTTCACAGAAGTCCAGTCTTTCTACACATCAGAGGTCTCACACAGGGGAGAAGCCTTTTTCCTGTTCTGAGTGCGGGAAATGTTTTTCATGGATGTCCAATCTTTCCACACATCAGAGATCACACACGGGGAGAACCCTTGTTCCTGTTCTGTGTGCGATTAGATCAGTATTAGGCGATTAGATAGTTTCAAACATGATATTCTATTAGTGGGATAGCATTAGAAACTGCTTAGAGGGGAGGTTCACCCTCCAAACAAATTTCAGGCATGCCATGGAGCCCACCCACCCGACCGGCAATATGCCGGTGTGTTTTTTTTTTTTTCCTATACATACCTTTTTACGAGCTCTCGTCCCCTTCGGCGATCCCGTGGGACTTGGCGTTTCCAATCACAGGCTGTGATTGACGTCCCTCAGCCCGGTGCAGACAGCGCGTCACGAGATGCCGAAAGAACCCGAACGTCGGTGCGCAGGCGCCGTATAGGGCCGCACCGACGTTCGGTTTCCTTCGGCATCTCGTGACGCGATGTATGCGCCGGGCTGAGGGACGTCAATCACAACCTGTGATTGGAAACGCCCAGTCACGCGCGATCGCCGGAGGGGACGAGAGCCCGTAAAAAGGTATGTATAGAAAAAAACAAACACTGGCGTACTGCCGGTCGGGCTCCAATGCATGCCTGAAATTTGTTTGGAGGGTGAACCTCCATTTTAAACTTACATTGCAGTGATTAGTTTCAAGGAATTTCCCAAATCATTAGCCAATGGTGCGGGGGTCGTGTTGATCACAAAACATTATCTCATCTATAAATTTTAAGAAAGAACCAGGATGGCTGACACATGTTGTGACAGTATTTAACAATTAATGGTATTTCTCCAGGCTGAGGGCAAAGGTCACGTCAATCAACATTAGAAATTATTCCTGATACCCAACTGCCCTCTGGTGGTAAAAATTATTTAATTATTCAAGATGGCGTTTGTTTGGTTGCTATGACAACCTACTAAAAACATTGTCATTTGACGTCGTCCGTTGCGTAGTGATGTAACACACACACACACACACAGCCATTTTGGGGGTGGAATAAAAAGTAGTTGCCGAGGACACACAGGGGAATCTCTGAAGGCACTCGCTCTCTGAAAAGATCTCTCTCACGGGATCTACATCTGAAGGTGGAAGGAGGAGATGTTGGCCGCGATTCAGATACATTTGCGTAGCGTATCTTCTTTGCGTTACGCCGCCGCAACTTAGAGAGGCAAGTGCAGTATTCACAAAGTGCTTGCTCCGTAAGTTGCGGTGGCGTAGCGTAAATTGGCCGGCGTAAGCCAGCCTAATTCAAAGTAGGAAGGAGGTGGGCGTCATCTATTTTAATTAATCGTGACCCCATGCTAATGAATGTTCGGTCGAACTGGGCATGCGAGCGCATGCTCAGAATCATGTTGCATATACTCCCTAAGAGACGTCGGCGCAATGCCTACGACGTGAACGTAACTTACGCACAGCCCTATTCACGTAGTACTACGTAAACGGCGTACGCGACGTAAAATTAGACGGTGTCGCTCCCTGGACCATACCTTTGCATTACCTGCGCCTGCTATATGAGGTATAACTTTACGCCGGACGTAAGACTTGCGCCAAATCGCGTATATGAAGCGGCCCGGGCGCATCTACGTGGGTGAATCGGCGTATCTTACTCATTTGCATATTTATAATGGGAACGCCGAATGCGTCCAGCGTAACTATGAGGCGCCCACGATACGACGGCGTAGGCAAGTTACGTCGGATGTTTTTGGACCTATCTCGCTTTGTGAATCGGCGCAAAGATGCGATGGCGCACATTTGTAATTACGGCGGCGTATCTGGAGATAAGCCAACGTAAGTGCTTTCTGAATCCCAGGCCCTGAACGCAAACATGTAGCAATGTTGGAAGGAGTCCTGTGGAACTCGTAACGGAATCTTCTCAAACTGACAAACTTCTTTAACTACTGGTAACGTATTAGTTTGTTTATTCTACCTTTTGGTAATGGAATTGTTTTTGCATACACATAACTAAACGCATTCAAATATATATATCCTAGGGCCGGAGTTGTATTATTTTTAACTGCAGTATGAAATAATTATATTCCAAATATTAAGAGACATACACCGATTCGGTTGTCTTTATAAAGCTAGAGATAAGTTTGTACAATGGTTTTATTATGACATATGTGCAAAATAGATTCTCTCTGCATTTAATATAAGCCTTGATTGTACTGTCAAGCTGTGCGCATAATATAACATTTTTGTTCATGCATTTAAGAGTGTAAGTGAGGAGATCTGTTTGTTTTGAGAACGAAATACCGTAGCTAAGATAAACCAAATTTTGTTTACACCTTCCGTGAAGTAACGGAAAGACATTTCACAAGCGTTACCAAGTCTGTAAAATATACAAGTATTATTTAAGTATCGAACTGTGAATATATCTTGTAATATAGAACTGGCATAGAAATGTATGTGAATATTATCTGAACATTAATCACCATTTATCTCTGATTGTAGAAGTATATCATTCATTTGTTTGTTCACAAATTATACCTGTGTCGGGTCACCTATGGCCAGATGACAAGTGCACCCTGTTGGAGGCAGGAGTGCACCACGAGGTAGTGAACCCAACAGCAGACTGCTGAGGATGGACCACAGAGTGGATCTGGAGGAGGGGTTCACTGGGGGACAAAGAGGGACCCTACAGGAAGCTAAAGCCAAGATTCCCCAGGGCGCAGAGTCTAAGGCCGCGTACACACCATCGAACATGTCCGCTAAAACTGGTCCACGGACCAGTTTCAGCGGACATGTTCGATGGTGTGTACGGCCTATCGGACCGGTTTCCAGCAGACAAAAATTTCCAAACATGCTTGAAAACATGTCCGCTGGAAACCTGTCCGTCGGACAGGTTCGATGGTTAGTACACAAACCATCGGACCAAAATCCCCCACATGTGCAGAATCAAGTTGACGCATGCTTGGAAGCATTGAACTTTGTTTTTTCATCACGTCGTTGTGTTGTACGTCACCGCGTTCTGGTCCGAGGGGATTTTGGTCCGATGGTGTGTGCGCACATCAGACCAACAGACCACTTCAGCGTGGTCCAATGAAAACGGTCCGTCGGACAAGTTTTCTCGGACATGTCTGATCGAGTGTACGCGGCCTAAGATCCAGTTGGTGTTCACCAGAGCCTCTAGTGGTGAGGATGGCCTTTGCTGCTACTGGATCCAGGTCACGGCCCCTGGAGTCCCCTAGGTCACGCTCCGTAGGGAGAGAGGGGAAGCAGCCACTCAGAATACAAGGAATAGTAAAGGGTAAGCCGAGGTCTGGGCAACAAGCAGACAAGGATAACCAAGGGACAGGCCAAGGGTCAGGATCACAGGCAAACAGGAGTAATCGGAGACAAGCCAAAGTCGGTACACAGAGATAATGTATACAAAAAAATGGAATAGTGGCGCTGAGAATCAATGAGGTAAAAAATCTGCTAAAAAGGATCGTTCTACATAAAAACTCCTAGGGAAACATAAAAGTATAAATAAAATAATAAATAAAACCTGGGGGTAAACTGGAACGTAGAGTAAGGGGGAAATGCAGTCCAATGCAAAGCAGATGGTATTAGTCTGTGATCCAGGGCAAAGCCTTCACAAGCAGAGGAGACAAGAGCAGATCTCAAATATATGTAAAAGAAGAAAAAAAGGGAGAAGGCGCCTCCAGATTAGACAAACATTAAAGCTTTTATTATACATAGGTGCAGAATCCACTTACAATTTAGTAGGAATCAGGCATGTTTATAAGTGTCTTGGGTGGCGTCCTTCCGCGCTAGGTGATAGTGGGTGCCTTTGCGTATCTCTGTTATCCAATCCAACGGTCCTGTAGAAAAATCCAGCTGGTTTGCTGCAGCGTTGTGGAGGAGGTTAGGAGTACAACATAGGCCGCGGTGACGTCACCAGGATGCAACGACGTTTTAGAGCCGGCGTTGTACCGGCTGTTGTACTCCTAACCTCCTCCACAACGCTGCAGCAAACCAGCTGGATTTTTCTACAGGACCGTTGGATTGGATAACAGAGATACACAAAGGCACCCACTATAAACTTGCGCGGAAGGACGCCACCCAAGGCACTTTTAAACATGCCTGATTCCTACTACTTAATTGTAAGTGGATGCTGCACCTATGTATAATTAAAGCTTTAATGTTTGTGTAATCTGGAGGCGCCCTCTCCCTTTTTTTCCTCTTTTATACGGAGATAACGTAGCACACGGAAAGCAGGAACACAAAGCTAACAAACGACGTTGATCAGCAAAGCAGACCTGCAGTGCAGTGGTTCCTGGGATGGCCTGGGGTGGAGCCATACAGGGAGGAGAGATGATAAAAGGCAGCCAGATAAGAGAGTCTGGCCTCTAATGAACACATGGGGAGAAGGTATAGCTGCCAGACATACTACATATCCATGACAACCTGATTTTCATTTTGCATTGTATCTTTAGTTAATAAATATATATATATGTTTTAAATATCTCCCAAATTAAAGATTTGCATATTTCCATAAATACAATACTATTTTTAATATTTCAATATAAACATTCTGACACTGTGATTGGATACAGCTGATCACTAGCGATGTCGCAGACATAAAATTTACTGTTTGCGAACGGCGAACTTCCGCAAATGTTGGCGAACCGCCATAGAATTCAATGGGCAGGCGAATTTTAAAGCCCACAGGGACTCTTTCTGGCCACAATAGTGTCGGAAAAGTTGATTCAAGGGGACTTACACCTGGACTGTGGCATGCCGGAGGGGGATCCATGGCAAAACTCCCATGGAAAATTACGTAGTTGTCGCAGAGTCAGATTTTAATCCATAAAGGGCATAAATCACCTAACATTCCTAAATTGTTTGAAATAACGTGCTTTAAAACATCAGGTGTGATGTTGTATCTATTAGGCAGTGTAAGGGTTACGCCCGCTTCACAGTGACAGACCAAACTCCCAGTTTAATGCACCGCAAACAGTCCATTTGCACAACCGCAAACTCCCCATTTACACAAGGTTGGATACCAAGCTAGCCATGTCCCGTTCCTTGTCCTCACTGACGTCATTGAATGTCTCTTCCTCCACCCAGCCACGTACAACACCAAGGGTCCCTGAAAGGTGACAACAAGTCCCCTGGGACACCTGCTGTGTTTGTTCTTCCACCTACTCTAAGCCACCTTCCTCCTTTGACTCCTCTTCTTCAGACTCCTCTCTCTGCGTTGCGGCGGTCCAGCAATTGACGACGACAAGGCTGCTTCTGGTGATGATGGTGACCACAACTCTTCCTCTTCATGCTCATCTACGGCCTGATCCAGCACTGTTCGCAGGGCACGCTCCAGAAAAAAAACGCATATGGATGAGGTCGATGATGTTGCCTTGGGTTTGACTGACCAGGTTTGTCACCTCCACAAAAGGACGCATGAGCCTACAGCCATTGTGCATGAGCATTCAGTGACGCGGCCAAAAAATACCAAGCTCCGCAGAGGCTGTCCTTTTTAAAAAATGTAATCTCTGTTTTGTCCCCTATCAGGGGCCGGTCTATGGCATAGATTTTATAAACCGGGAGATGGAAAAAGATGCTTGGTCGGTCCTTACTTCCAATTTGGGGCACGGCGCATGCGCCGTGTAATGTACTGTGCAATCCCACACTAACAGAGGTTGGCAGAGTAGACGCTATAGGCCTGACACAAACACTTGCAGAGAACTAACTGCTATTCTCTATTGCAGTTAAAAAAAAATGATTGCTGATTCATTAGCCCTAACAAGGGCTGTTTGGGGGTGCTGTTATAACAGCAGAGATCAGATGATTTTTTCAGGACTGGAGTACTGGAATACAGAGCAGCTTGCAACACTGTACCCCTTTGCATAGCACAGCACCCCACAGCTCTGGGCCCCTTTACATAGCACCCTGCACCACTGGATCCCTTTATATTACACAGCACCCTGCACCACTGGATCCCTTTATATTACACAGCACCCTGCACCACTGGATCCCTTTATATTACACAGCAGCTTGGAACACTGGACCCTTTACATAGCACAGCACCCCACAGCTCTGGGCCCCTTTACATAGCACCCTGCACCACTGGATCCCTTTATATTACACAGCACCACTGGATCACTTAATATTACACAGCAGCTTGCAACACTGTACCCCTTTACATAGCACAGCACCCCACAGCTCTGGGCCCATAGCACCCTGCACCACTGGATCCATTTATATTACACAGCACCCTGCACCTCTGGATCCCTGTATATTACACAGCACCCTGCACCTCTGGACCCCTTTATATTACACAGCAGCTTGCAACACTGGATCCCTTTACATAGCCCAGCACCCCACACCTCTAATCTAACTAAACTATACCGTGTATAAATATATGTACAACTGTTCGGATGTATATATATCCTCTACACACTGTAACATTAACTGACTAACCTGGCTGCTCTATCTATCTAACTACAAGAAATTACCGTCTCTCTCTATCTCTCTGTCTCTCTCTATAAACCACGCTGCACAAGTTTCATTAATGAAGGAAAAAACTCATTTAAAAACACTCGCCGCTAAAATACATTTTCGACTCCCGACAATGCGTGGGGGTCCCCCCAAATTCAATTTTTAGGCCCTTCAGGTCTGGTATGGATTGTAAGGGGAACTCCAACCCAAATTTAAAAAAAAAATGGCGTGGAGTTCCCCCCAAAAATCCACACCTTTATCCAAGCACACAACCTGGCAGGCTGCAGGAAAAGAGGGGGGAACGAGAGAGCCCCCCCCTCCTGAACTGTACCAGGCCACATGCCCTCAACATTGGGAGGATGCTTTGGGGGTCTGTGACCCCCTCAAAGCACCATGTCCCCATGTTGATGGGAACAAAGGCCTCATCCCCACAACCCTTGCCCGGTGGTTGTGGGGATATGAAGGTGGGAGGCTTATTGGAATCTGGAAGGCTCCTTTAATAAAGGGGACCCCCAGATCCCACCCCCCTATGTGAATTGGTAATCGGGTACACTGTACCTCTACCATTTCACAAAGAAAATGTAACAATTGTAAAAAAAAACACAGACACGTTGGGGAAAAAAAAAATAATAATTCCAGCGGTGGTAATCCATTCTCGGTCTCCGCACCAACGCTGTTGGTCTCCTGTGATGTGTGATCTCCTGTCAGGGGTCCAGCTATGAGAAGATCTCCTCTTCATCCAGGTCAAGGATCAAGTGATGAGATGTCCATCCAGCGCACACCGGAGACAGCTCGGGAATGACACGGCTTCAGCAGTGACAGCTCTTATGTAGATGAGGGTGGGACCACCCGTCATGTGACCCCCATCCCCCTCTGATGCAAGGGAAAGCCCAGGCTTTCCCAGTGACGTACTGGTGATCCTGCCCCCTTTCTGATGTAACGCGGGTTTGCCGTTACATCAGAGGGGGGCAGGGTCACCCGTCACTAAAAACTCCTGCCTGCAGCTCCCCATGACCGGCGTTAACACCGCGCCGGTCCTAAGGAGCTGCGGGCAGGAGTTTTTAGGCGAGGCCGCGGCTTTGGCCTAGTCCGCAAGGCCGGCTACCGCAGACTAGGCTGAAGCCGCAGCCTTCTCTTAAAACTCCTGCCCGCAGCTTCCTCAGGACCAGAGCGGTGTCCATAAAAAAAAAAACTTGATTCGAATTGCGAATCTAATGTTTTTTTTTATTGCAGGTTTTTTTGGGGGAGAAAATCGCCCAGCTCTACTCGGGGTTACCACTATTGGTAGTGAAATTCCACCCCGAGCCACACGCAGGAATACCGCCAGCAAAGTTAAAAGGCGGTCCTGTAGGCTTTTTAAAATAAAAATGGAGACATTCCCTCTCATTGGCTGAGTACATTTTGTGGGGGAAGATTTCACAGACATTTAGGGATCTATTATAAAACAAATTGTAGAATGAATGTGACACGCGTTCCTCCAATCATGACAAATATTGGATCATCGGCTCCATCTAGTGGCAAAAATCTGGGACTGTGGTTTTAATATCTCTTCTCGGCCTTTTGGCTAAGATCAAGTCTAGTATCTGTTCTTATCAGTTGCCAGTGGGAGGCGCTATGCTAACCGTCCTTAGTACATGGCAAGGTGGAAAGGGATGGCGGTTGGCAGATGCAGAACCTACCGGCGTGGAGGTGAAAGCCATCTGCTTTGGACAGAGAAACATGCGGTCGAAGCTGAAGGATCTGGATTTTGTGGTGCATGCTCCAATCAGTTGTTCGGGAGAGAACACTAGCTCCGCCTTCCTACCGGGGGAGCGGTTAGTATTTCCCGAACGTGATTAGGAGGGATTGATGGGAGTAGTGGGAGCAGCCTGCTGGCGTGGGCTCTCCCCAATCTCTCAGAGCTCCTACCTTCCTGGCTAGGATTGGTGCTGCTGGTCTGGGCTGTGGGTCAGGGTCCATTGAAAAGCCTATGGAGATTGTGCCCCTGGAGTGGCAGTCCAGGGGTGCCGTATCTTCACAAGTGTTTGAGAGGGCACTTTTGAGTATGGCACCTTGGTCACAGCTCCACTACACACTTTTCACACCTGCCTCTAGGGCCGGCCTTTTGGCTGGGACCAGAGGAATTCTTGTTTCCTGGCTGGAGGGCCGGCCATCGTATTGCACGATGGTCACTTTCCACTCACTTCTCCCACCTTCCTTCTCCCCACTCTCTTTTATTTATCCCTGTGTGCGTCACTTTATGTCTTTTTTAAGTTTGGTGTTTCACGTTTGTCACGTGTGATTAGTAGGGTGGCTTATATTGTCATCAGTGGGAAGACTGCCCCCTTACAGATGATTGATGTCAGTTGTTACTGAGAGACAGAAATTGGAACCCCTAGAACCCTTTGGAGGAACCCTGGCTGAGAAAGGCTGGACTAGGCAGTAATATATTTCTCCCCCCCTTGGTGGGAGTGGAGATGACCCATCTATAAGGATCAGGCATGGACTGGCCATAGGGACTACAGGGAGTTTCCCGGTGGGCCGATGGCTCAGTGGGCCGTTTTCAATGACAGCCTGTCAAAGTAATGGCTGAGCAGCTCGCCTCCACTTCATGTAGTGATGTGAGAAGAATGAGGAAAATACAGAGGAGAATAATTGAAATAATAAAAGAGGTGAGTGAGGACTCCATATGTTATGCTACTTGTTTTTTTTTTTGCACAATTGCTTATAGTTTATATACTGTTTTTGTTCTTGTTTGCAAACATAAAGTGGGCCAGTCTGGATAAAGTCCAGGGCCAAATTTTGGTCTCAGTCCATCCCTGATAAGGATATACAATACATACACACACAGCACAAGGCCGTGGTCACACTACGAGACGTTTCTCGGGGCTGCAGTTCTTCTGAGCTCCATAAGGTGGTGATTTTCCCACTTCTACCATAGAGATGAGAAGTCTCTATGGAAGACAGGAAGTGATGTCAGGATCAGACAGGAAGTTCCGGGTGAGAGGTGAGTCGGGAGGAAGTAGTGAGGAGACATCTTTGGAATCGGTAGCAGAGGAGGTAATAAGATCTTATCTTCTATTTACACCCAGTAACCCCGTCATGTCCGTCCTCTTCCTCCATAGTCACTGTGACGTCTTTTATCTCCAGCAGATGATAATACACACATATATAGTGTGGAGACCTAGATTAACCCCTTCAGGGGCAGAACATTTCTACACTTACAGGGCCGGAACATTCTCTTCATTCCAGTTTATTCTAACAGATTATACGATAATACGGGGTGGGGGTTTTAGTTAGAGGCGGACTTATGATACTTGTGTTTGATTTTATAATCTTTATGGAAGAGGAAATAACTATTCCTGATGTCTGTGAAGGTTCAACACAAGGGATGTGTCTGGATGATGACTTTATCTTTGTAAGTATCAGGTGATGTCACTGTCTATTTCCCTATGTAGGAGGATTTAGAAGGACACAAGGATCTCTACAAGGACGTCATGATGGACAATCAGCCGCCCCTCACATCACCGGGTAAGAGGAGACTTTATTGTAAAGGAGAGAGAGGCAGTACGGAGCTCCACCCCCATCCCCCATCATCTGATAAACACATAGAAACAATGTATTCAGTCAGTGTGTGTGTTTCCTACAGATGGATCCAGTAATGGGAACCCACCAGAGAGATGTCCCGTCCTCTGTATTCCCGGGATTATTCCACACAGGAAGGTCACACCATCCCCCACCATCATCAGGTAGATGAGGAACAATCACTGATCATATCATTAGGATCTGTACATTATCTGCATTGTTACCATTGATGTCATTTTTATTCTATATTCAGAGTGGAGACCTGAGAGATCCTAAAGTTGAGGTTAAAGAAGAGGATGAGGATGGGGGGATGAAGGAAGAACACAAAGATCGGTACCAGGACACCATGGGGGAGTCATCCAGATACAGAAACCCACCAGAGAGATGTCCCCGTCCTCTGTATTCCCGGGATTATTCCACACAGGAAGGTCACAACATCCCCCCACCATCATCAGGTAGATGAGGAACAATTATTGGTGGTTATGATTTATACACAAACATGTTTATTATAATGAATGTTTTATTATATATTCAGAGTGGAAACCTCGGGGATGATAATATTGGTGTAAAAGAAGAGTATAAAGAGGAGGATGAGGAGTATGGAGGGATGGAGGAGTTATCAGAAGGACAGGAGGATATGATGGAGCCACCTAATACCAGGAACCCCCCAGAGAGATGTCCCCGTCCTCTGTATTCCCGGGATTCCACACAGGAAGGTCACACCATCCCCCACTGTTACAAGGTCGGTGGGGCGGAGCATCTAGAACATGGACTGGTGGAGATGATGTGTGGGTTTTGTATGTAAGTTTATATCTTACAGATGATATTCTCCTCATTCTCTTGGTTTAGAGTGGAGATCCAATCGATATAGAATTTGAGGTGAAATCAGAAGAAGAAGAGACGTATGTGAGGGATGATCAGCAGTCTATGGAGGAGGATGGAATAACGGGGACATTTATAGAGGAGGACACTCCTACAGAGATCAGCACAGGTGGGTCATTAACACTAAATCCATTCCTCCACCCATACTGCTCACTGATTGGTCCAGAGTAGGGCGGGACTGGGTGATATCAGCCTGTAATCCCCTGGTCACTTTCCTGAGCTGTGTTCCCCGTCCTGTATTCCTGTATTTCTCTCGGATAATCTTCCTTCTCTGTGCTGCAGACACAATTTATGTCTCTAGACTGGATTTATGGAGATTCTGGGGTTCAGCTGGCAGCAAAATGTTGATTTTCACCATAGGGTTTGCTTGACCTAGACACCTGGGGTATGTACCTTGGGTCTTCTGCCCCATGCCCGGGTCTAGTGAGATTTCTGACAGAACAATTCTCCCGGTTTACTTGCTCTGTTATTTGCTGGCTGTGCCGGGTGGAGGGATATGTCTGTATAGTCTCAGACCCAAGTCACTGAGTGCAGTCTCAGGAGATGGGAGGCAGCGGTGTGGGATCTCTGCAACTTGTCTCCAGTAATCATTTCATCCGCCACTGATTTCTGAACACCGATATCACAAGTCCTGACCCATCACTATATACTCTATGTTGTACATTACATACTCCTGACCCCTGCACCATATACTCTATGTTGTACATTACATACACCTAACCCCTGCACTATATACTTGTTTGTTATAAACAAGACCAAGGCTAAATCCAAGAAAAGATCTAAGCTTTACTCACCAGCCAGCATGGTGGCAACCGATTCAACCTATCTAACAGTATGCATTAAAACAGGGATTAGTCTGCACACATTTGCAAATACATGCGTAAGCCACAGAGCCTCGTCACAGTACCCTGGTATCTGTGGTCCTATCTCTAGCTTATGAGAGACTCCACAATGGAAGCACATGCGTTCTGATGGATAGGTGGAGGTCAGGTGGACTGAAGGGAGCCACCCCTTCTTAAAGGTACAGGAGCACACTGAACACCCCAGTGAATCGCACAATGGCTGCAAAGGTGTCAGTGCTTTGCCTGACCAATATAACTTTAACATTACAACAAAAAGCGGTGTCCACCACCCCCACCTATAACTGGCCTTTGCAGCGAGTAGCACTCACTGCAAAGTATTACATACTGCTGACCCCCTACACTATATATTCTGTTGTACATTACATACTCCTGACCACTGCGCTATATACTAATTTGCGAGTGGAAAATGAGGGCTGGTAAGGAGCTGGGCTGCCTGGGAGTGGGGGGGTTGATTAGTAGCCCTTCTCCCAGTTGCCTCCGCTGTCCTCGCCGTCACAACACAGCCCCGACTCCTCCTGACCTGTGATAGACAGAACGCCGGTCCAATGCTGGATGTGTTCTGTCTATTACAGGCGATGGTGTCAGGAGGAGGCGGGGCTGTGTATGATGATGAGCGGAGGCAATTGTAATGTAAGCTTTTCCGGCGTGCTTTCCACTCTGTGATCCCGCGGCTCTCCTCTTCCTCCAGCCATGATCCGGTTGCCCTCTGTCTTCCTCTGCCCAGGTGAGAATGCATATGACCGGCAAAGTGAGGCTGCAATGGTGGGCAAAGGGAGGCTGCAATGGTGGACACAGGGAGGCTGCACTGATGGCCACTGATAAAGTTGTTGTTAATATTTATTTTTGTAACTTAGTTCTGTATGAGACATTTAAGTCCCATTTCATGAGATAATTTATGAGGGCGTGTTTAGGGGTAGGGCAGAGTAGGGGTTGGGTTGGGCAACTGGTGACGAGAAACAGTTGAGGCCTATATAGTAGCTCAGGACTTGAAATTTGAGTCCTGCTCTATGTTGTACATTACATACTCCTGACCCCTGCACTATGTACTCTGTTGTACATTACATACTACTGACCCCTGCACTATATACTCTATATTGTACATTACATACTCCTGAGCCCTGCACTATATACTCTGTTGTACATTACATACCCCTGACCCCTGCACTATATACTCTATGTTGTACATTACATAATCCTGACCCCTGCACTATATACCCTATGTTGTACATTACATACTCCTGACCCTCGTCCTATAATCCCCTCATCACTGTCACTCCTATAAAAGACAGTTCTTGTTGTTTCCTCACTCTCTGACTAAGGTCCATGAATAAAGAAATGATCTGGTAGGAGATCAGAGGAGCCATTTACTAGTTACCTTGAGGGGGGAATTGTAAGATCCTCAGAGACAAAGCTGCCTGATGTGGGCGGAGTCCTGGTTTAGGGGAACCAATCAGCTCATGTCTAGTAATAATCTTTGTATTTCTATTTTTTTAGTAGATGGACAGGAGATGAGGAAAACCTCAGAGGATTGTCTCACTTTGTCTCCAGACTGTAAAGTAGAAGATGAGGACATCACACAGTATAGTCCAGGAGAAAACCCGACTACCTCAAATGTCCATCCGGCACCACACAGTGTAGATGGACCATCGTATTCCTCTTATCCTGAGGAACCTCAGACTGTGCGGGACGGTGCCGGACCATCGTATTCCTCTTATCCTGAGGAACCTCAGACTGTGCGGGACGGTGCCGGACCATCGTATTCCTCTTATCCTGAGGAACCTCAGCCTGTGCGGGACGGTGCCGGACCATCGTATTCCTCTTATCCTGAGGAACCTCAGACTGTGCGGGACGGTGCCGGACCATCGTATTCCTCTTATCCTGAGGAACCTCAGACTGTGCGGGACCGTGCCGTCTTTCGAACACATAAGAGGTTTTCCTGTACCGAGTGTGGAAAGTGTTGCCAGTCTAAATCCAAACTTATTCTTCATAAAAGAACTCACACGGGAGAGAAGCCGTATTTGTGCCCTGAGTGCGGGAAACATTTTTCAGATAAGTCCAATCTTTCCAAACATCAGAGATCTCACATGGGTGAGAAGCCGTATTCCTGTTCTGAGTGTGGGAAAGGCTTTGTTCTGAAGTCACAATTTTCCATACATCTGAGTTCTCATATGGGAAATAGTCCAGGAGAAAACCCGACTACCTCAAATGTCCATCCGGCACCACACAGTGTAGATAGACCATCGTATTCCTCTTATCCTGAGGAACCTCAGACTGTGCGGGACGGCGCTGTCCTTCTAGCACAGAAGAGGTTTCCGTGTCCTGAGTGTGGGAAATGTTTTTCAAAGAAGTCGAATCTTTCTGCACATCAGAGATCTCACACGGGGGAGAAGCCATTTTCCTGTTCTGAGTGCGGAAAATGTTTTTCTGTGAAGTCCAATCTTTCTGCACATCAGAGCACACACACAGGAGAGGGGCCATTTTCCTGTTTTGAGTGCGGGAAATGTTTTTTAAGGAAGTCCAGTCTCTCCACACATCAGAAATCTCACACAGCGGAGAAGCCTTTTTCCTGTTCTGAGTGCGGGAAATGTTTTTTAAACATGTCCAAGCTTTCCACACATCAGAGATTGCACACTGGGGAGAAGCCATTTTCCTGTTCTGAGTGCGGAAAATATTTTTCTGTGAAGTCCAATCTTTCTGCACATCAGAGATCTCACACGGGGGAGAAGCCTTTTTTTTGTCCTGAGTGCGGGAAATGTTTTTCACAGAAGTCCAGTCTTTCCACACATCAGAGATCTCACACGGGGGAGAAGCCTTTTTTCTGTCCTAAGTGCGGAAATTTTTTTTCAGATAAGTCCAGTCTTTCCAGACATCAGAGATCACACATGAGGGAGAAGCCTTTTTCCTGTCCTGTGTGCGGAAAATGTTTTTCAGTGAAGTCCAGTCTTTCCACACATCAGAGATCTCACACGGGGGAGAAGCCGTATTCCTGTCCTGAGTGCGGGAATTGTTTCTCACGAAAGTCCAGTCTTTCCATACATCAGAGATCACACACGGGGGAGAAGCCGTATTCCTGTCCTGAGTGCGGGAAATGTTTTTCACAGAAGTCCAGTCTTTCCACACATCAGAGATCTCACACGGGGGAGAAGCCTTTTTTCTGTCCTGAGTGCGGAAAATGTTTTTCAGATAAGTCCAGTCTTTCCAGACATCAGAGATCACACATGGGGGAGAAGCCTTTTTCCTGTCCTGTGTGTGGAAAATGTTTTTCAGTGAAGTCCAGTCTTTCCACACAGAGAGATCTCACACGGGGGGAGAAGCCGTATTCCTGTCCTGAGTGCGGGAAATTGTTTCTCACGAAAGTCCAGTCTTTCCATACATCAGAGATCACACACGGGGGAGAAGCCGTATTCCTGTCCTGAGTAAGGGAAGTGTTCCTCACTGAAGTCCCGTCTTCCTGTACATCAGTGGTCCCACACAACCCTCGAGGTGTATTAGTGAGTGCGGGAAATGTCTTGTATATGAATGTTGCTGGACATGTGGGGAAGAAGCACACCCTGATATACACCTCAGATATACTCCATGGCTGATCTTCATCATGTAAGAAACACTTCATAAGGAGATCAGAGATCACCAAAGATGTGGATTAAGTGTTGTACCGTGTTGGCCATTGATAGCAGGAGAAAATGGAGTCATCACCTCTCATTGGCTGAGCACATTTTGTGGTGTAAACTCTTGCAAGAGGTCTGTTTTCTCAAGTCGTCTTCCAGGACGAAATGCGGTAACCCCACCACTTAAAAAGTGATCCTCTAGGCCTTTTAAAATAAAAATGGAGTCATTCCCTCTCATTGGATGAGTTTCTTTTTTGTGGGGGAAGGTTCCACAGACATTTAGGGATCTATTATAAAACAAATTGTAGAATGAATGTGACACGCGTTCCTCCAATCATGACAAATATTGGATCATCGGCTCCATCTAGTGGCAAAAATCTGCCCCTGTGGTATTAATACCGACCATTGACGTAAAAGCAGAAAATACCACATTTGGAATTATCGTTCTTTATCAACAAAATTAAAAACTTTCGGGAAATAATTCAACAGAAAAAAAAACAACAAAACCCGTTGTGGGAAATTTCAAGATGTATTTAATATGTATTGTCATAGTGTCACCCAGTGTTTAGTACTTCCGCAACCCGCTCTAAAAGGCTGACTGGGAAAGTCTGAGACTGGTTGAACCGTCTGGTAGTAGAAAATGTGTTGAGGTTGGAGTGTGATGTTTGCGGCGTGGGCATATGTCCGCCAATGAGGGGCCCTCTGTGCGTTAGCGCAGGCGATCGTTAAGGAGGGAATACGCTCACTCCGCAAGGACATTAGTGGTTATAGGTGGATGTGCGCTCTTGTCGCTGCTGTGTCTGATCAGCATGGTCGGGATTCGTAGCGCACGCCTGCAGATAGTCTCTATTCCACCTACAATAACGGTATAATCTGAATATGCGTTATTCTATGGAATGGCGCAAAATAAGGATTCTATTAGCTATAATATGGGAGCTTGTGAGCGTTTTTTTTTTTTTTAAAGTGCGTGTACTCGAGAGAGGAGGCAGACTGCAGGAGTTGGGAGTAGGCAGGCCTCCCCCAGAGGCAATCTGCCATCTTTCTCAATGCCCCCGGGTTGGCAATGGCGGGTGTGAGGGGGGCCTCCCACACAGCCCGCCCTACCTGCTCCGCTTTGAAGCCCAAGGCGGGCAGAGGGACTCCCCTATGAGGGAGTGAGAGGATCTAGCCCGCTCAGCCAGCCCTGTTAGTCCTTCGCCTCTCTTTTTTTTTTTAGAGACACGTGGCCAAAGTGCGTGCGTGTTAACCCAATTTCAAGTGCGTGTAAGTGTGGTGTTTTTTTTTTGTGGGAGGGGGGTGGGAGCTTACTAAGCGCAGGCTTACCTCGCATAGCACACCCACCGGGAGCCGGGCTGAGACCACCAAACTCAATTCACATGCAGCCGAGACCGGGATCCGAACCTTAGCTGCAGAGGTGAACGGCTTGTCAGCGCAGTGCCAATTGCGTTGAGCCACCGCAGCTCTCCTCCGTGAGCGTTTTTTTTTTAACGCATTCCCTGCCTAGACACGCCCATAAGACTTTAGCCAGTATTGTATGTTTTCTATTCATTGTATAGGAAATCCTGTTAGAGGGATGTCCTTACATGGTGCTTGCTGTGTTGAGGGGACATCCTGTGGATGACCACTCCCACGGGGGAGGTGATTAGCTGCCTCAGTGAGCACTTCCTGTTTATGAGAGTAAAAGGAGCCGTGAGGAGCTGGCAGCCCAAGAATGGCTGTGATGGCGAACTGAGAACAAGATGGTGGTGGTTATTATTGGATGAATGGTGAGTGAACCTTTTAGCTTAAAGATGGCTTATTTCACGAAGATGAAGTGTGTGCTTATAGCTAGGGATGCACCGATACATCGGTGGCCGATACATATCGGCCGAAAACAGCTGTTTTGGGGACATGCCGAAACAGCTTAAGAAATTGCCAATAATGGCTAGTGGTGCAGAGCGGTAAAACACACACTGAAACTGTCTCCGCTCTACTCGCACACAGCCCCACCTGCTCCTAACCACGCTGTGCTAGACAGAATGCGGGTCTGAGGCTGCATTCACAACCTTCGCGTTTTTACGCCCGACGCTACAATACCCTGGACCGTCGAATTTACATTATTCTCTATGGATATCGTTCACATCGCCGTACGTCAAAAGAACGTACCCTTTTTCGATGCGTGTATCAGGCATACCACATAGCCGACAATACACTGTAAAAAAAAACGCAGCTAACATACGACGCATTTTTGTCGCTGCAAATCACTGTACAAAAACGCCTATTTTTTTGTCGCCGCAAGTCGCCTACGCGAAGGTGTGAATGCAGCCTAATGCTGAGATGTGTTCTGTCTATTACAGCGTGGGGTTAGGAGGAGGCAGGACTGTGTGCGAGCAGAGCGGAGCCAGTTTCAGCATACGGGCGGCAGTGAGTTGCTTTCTTTTCTAGAAGCCATCTGTCCTTCCCACCCCCCCTACCTCCCTCCGGCTGGCTCTATCTTTGGGACTCTTGTCCACCCCCCCCCCCCCCACGGCTGCCTAGCCTGGCTCCTGTCCCTGCTGCCAATCCACTCCTGTTTTTGGGGGTGACAGGGTTAATAAAGAGAACCTGTAATTAAATTAAAATTTAATTACCCTAATCACCCTAATGTCCAATAGGGCCATAGGGTGACGAAGAAATTATATCATGTATTGCAGAAGATGGGACATTACTGACAGTTCATTACAAGTGGCTTAATTTGTCCTGACTAGGTCACTAGGACAATGACCCTTCAATGCTTAGCTCCGAATATTGAAATGCTAAGTGAAGCCGGGCTTGTGAAATTCCTTTCCATTGTGTTCTGCAGGTGAATAGATGATACGGTGCCGAAATGTCTAGCTACTGATTAGATAATTTAATCATCTGAATGCCTTTTAGAATGTGATTAAAGTTCATTGTATGTGTGAGGAGGTTCTGTGTTTACACTAGAAGATTAGATAATTAGTTCATGTTGATTATTGTTCTGGTTGCCTCCTCTTTGCTGTATATAAGATTGTGGTTTTGGTCCTATTAAACAGTCCATACTTAGCACACATACAAGTGTCGTCTCGTTGTGTGTTAAAGGTAGATAGAATGAATCTGATACTTATGTCCAGACTGTTAGAAGAAGCGGTGTATGACGGACGCATTCAATGCTGAGTGCGGGGACCTTCCGTGACAAGCAGCATCACCCTTCACTCTGTAACCAAGACCTAGTCTGGCAATGCCCAGAATGATACCAATTAGTCTCTGACCAATCTCACGGGTTGGATGGAATTTCTCCTTATATCAGTGTAGTGGTCCCTTACATTGGTGACCAATGGGAGAAGGACCCTCTTATATGTCATCAGTGGGAAGACTGCCCCCCTTACTGATCATTGATGTCAGTTGTTACTGAGAGACAGAAATTGTCCATTGCTCAAGGAACCCCTAGAACCCTTTGGAGGAACCCTGGCTGAGAAAGGCTGGACTAGGCAGTAATATATTTCCCTCCCCCTTGGTGGGAGTGGAGATGACCCATCTATAAGGATATACAATCAGTGTTGTAAGTAACGCAGTTACCTAATGCAGCCCCTTTTGAGGGGTAACAAGTAATCTACCTGATTACTCTTCCCCTCACGGTAACGCAGTTCCCATTACTTGGGCGGCATTACCGCAATTACATCTACCGCCACTAGATGGCAGCAGAGTAATTGCTTCTGCCGGCGCTGTGAACATAAATATGGGTGGAACTCCGCTTTAGAATCATGTGACCGCTGTGATGTCCTGTCACAGCGGCCTGAAAACTCCCAATCGCAAGGAGCCCTGGATACAATAAGCCCCACCTGCCTCACACTGACCTATCACCGGGGAACAACTCACATCGATCACACACACTGTGTGCGCAACCTGATGATCCGGGGAACACATGGCCGCAACAAAATGTTCCACAGAACAAACGTTCCCTATACAACACAGTGTACACAGCGACATCTAGTGGTCAACATGGTAAGTGCAGGACACCTATACAGACCAATGATCAGCAGGTTATTTTTGGTCAGTGATTTCATCTCTTCATCAGACAACAAAGAAAAATCTGACATCCCCATTCCAGATCCGTTGCATCCAATAAAGCTTATATAAGATAAAAAAAATAATAAACAATAAACTATAGAAAATTCTAATAAAGCCTAATATAAGATTTTAAATTACAGACTCTGTAAACGTCAAGGGAATGTATATTATAAATATATGTTTTAATCCAGCTTATAATTTGGATGTAATATATAGCAGATGGATAAGGGTTTTAAGTCCTATTAGCTGCACATACATGGTGGGACGGATGTACCTAGGCTGGGATATACATGGTGGGACGGATGCACCTAGGCTGGGATATACATGTGGGACGGAGGCACCTAGGCTGGGATATACATGGTGGGACGGATGCACCTAGGCTGGGATATACATGGTGGGACGGATGCACCTAGGCTGGGATATACATGGTGGGACGGATGCACCTAGGCTGGGATATACATGGTGGGACGGATGCACCTAGGCTGGGATATACATGGTGGGACGGAGGCACCTAGGCTGGGATATACATGGTGGGACGGAGGCACCTAGGCTGGGATATACATGGTGGGACGGAGGCACCTAGGCTGGGATATACATGGGGGGACGGATGCACCTAGGCTGGGATGTTTCCGGTTTTCTTCTCTCAAGGATCTGGCATTCTTTTGTCTTGGAGTATTAACTCACTGCTCCCTGGCAAGCGCCCGTCACCTGCTTCTCAACAAAGCATTGTAGATAATTAAAAAAACAAATTCAGTTACTTTGCTGAGTAACTAAATTACTTTTTCAATGTAGTAACTGAGTCACTAACGCAATTACTTTTTCAGAATGAGAAGTAATTTGTAACTCTAACTAATTACTTTTTTAAAGTAAGATGAGCAACACTGTATACAATACATACACACACAGACAAGGCCGTGTTCACACTACGAGACGTTTCTTGGGGCTGCAGTTCCTCTGAGCTCCACAAGGTGGTGAGCTCACTTCTACCATAGAGACAGCAAGTCTCTATGGAATACAGGAAGTGATGTCAGGTACAGACAGGAAGTTCCAGGTGAGAGGTGAGTCGGGAGGAAATGGAGAGGAGACATCGCTGGATGAAGCAGCAGATGAGGTAATAAGATCTTGGGCCAGATTCTCGTTGCTGGCGGCGTAGAGTAGCGTTTCCTATTTACACTACGCCGCCGCAACTTACAGGAGCAAGTGCCGTATTCTCAAAGCACTTGCTCCGTAATTTGCGGCGGCGTAGTGTAAATGGCCCGGCATATCGCCCCGCGTAATTCAAAGGGGGCGGCTTGTTTTTAAATTAAGCGCGCCCCCGCGCCAAACGAACTGCGCATGCGTCAGCTGTAAACGTAGCCCACTGCGTATGCTCCATAGTAGGGTTGTCCGATGCCTCTTTTTTTAGGACCGAGTACAAGTATCGATACTTTTTTTCATGTACTCGCGATACCGAATACCGATACCCCACATATGTAGCCATGTCCCCCCAGCCATGTCCCCCACATATTCAGCCATGTCCCTCCAGCCATTTCCCTCTAGCCATGTCCCTCACATATGCAGCTATGTCCCTCTAGCCATGTCCCTCACATATGCAGCCATGTCCCTCACATATGCAGCAATGTCCCATGTCCCTCTAGCCATGTTCCTCACATATGCAGCCATGTCCCTCTAGCCATATCCCTCACATATGCAGCAATGTCCGTTCAGCCATTTCCCCCATACGCAGCCATTTCCCTTACCTTTGCCGCCAAAAGCTGCATTGAGAAAATCACAGCATTCATTTGAATAGCCCACCCATATAGACACTCCCCCTTTCCTCGCGATTGGACAGATCACGATCACCCATCCAATCCCGAGCAAGGGGGAGTGTCTATACGGGCGGGAACACTACAGCTATTCAAATGAATGCTGTGATGTTCCCGCACAGCGTTTAACCCCTTGCAGCGGCGGCGTGATGCGACGGCTTTCGATTTGGCAGCGCGATGCGGCGGGGGGGGGGGGAGTATTCTATTTAGGCATCGGGAGTATTTGCGCGAGTACAAGTACTAGCGCAAATACTCGGCATCTGTCCCGATACCGATACTAGTACAACCCTACTCCATAGTACACCGCAAATACATTGGTTTCGACGTGAACGTAATTAACGTACAGCCCTATTCGCGACGAGTTACGTAAACGACGGAAAAACACGATGCTTTCCCGACGTCCATACCTAACATGGTGTGTAGGCCGGACCTACGCAAGGTTACCCCTAGGGTTACTACCTCATCCCTTTAAAACTGAACACCTATTAATTACACAGGTTCTGAGGCTAATTTAATGCAAATAAGGCACTACTTTAGTTTAATTACTAATTTACTTACTTAATCTGCCACAGAACCTGTGTAATTAATAGGTGTTCAGTTTTAAAGGGATGAGGGTGGCAACCCTAGTTACCCCTCATATAGCAGGGGTAACCTTACGCTTACGTAAACTACGACGACGGCACGCAAATACGTTCGGGAATCGGTGGATCACGCTCATTTACATATTCAACGCAGAAGCAGAAATCGACGGGAACGCCACCTAGCGGCCAGCGTAACATTACAACTTAGATCCGACAGTGTAAGTGACTTACGCAAGTCAGATCTAAGCAGAATCTATGCCTAACTGATTCTAAGAATCAGTCGCATTGATACCCCAGGGCCAGAAAACAGAGATACGACGGTGTATCTGGAGATACACCGTCGTATCTCAGCTGAGAATCTGGCCCCTTATCTTCTATTTACACCCAGTAAACCCGTCATGTCCGTCCTCTTCCTCCATAGTCACTGTGACGTCTTTTATTCTCCAGCAGATGATGATACACACATATATAGTGTGGAGACCTAGATTAACCCTTCAGGGGCAGAACATTCCCACACAGAGAATTATCTTCATTATGGAGATGTGTCACATTTTCCACCAATCATCTTCTAACCTCATCAGTCTATACTAATGGATTATACCACTTTTATTGGGGATGAGGGTTTCTATAGACAAAGGAATGTTCCTTTATGTGTAATCCCGCGGGGGGTTCTAACATGATAGAATCCCTCATATTACCCCCCATACACTCCAGATCATTCTCTTTATCAAATTTTTCTATAGGTAACCTTTATAGATTACATGACCAATGAGGATGGAGGAGGACCGAAGTTACATGACTGAGAGGATACTAAACCTCACCCTGGAGATCATCTACCTGCTGACCGGAGAGGTGAGGAGGATTCTGGGAGGTCACATGACATCACTCTTATCTCTATTAATAAAACACAGACCTGGACCGGAGAGGTGAGGAGGATTCTGGGAGGTCACATGACATCACTCTTATCTCCATTAATAAAACACAGACCTGACCGGAGAGGGGGATTCTGGGAGGTCACATGACATCACTCTTATCTCTATTAATAATACAGACCTGACCGGAGAGGTGAGGAGGATTCTGGGAGGTTCACATGACATCACTCTTATCTCTATTAATAACACAGACCTGACCGGAGAGGTGAGGAGGATTCTGGGAATTCTAACATGATATTCCTATTGGTTCTCCAATACAGAGATTTCCTCTTGTGAAGTCAGGTGATCACATGACCATCACAGTGCCTCCATGTGACTCCCTAAAACCCGAGAGAACACAACATGGAGAAGATTCTAGAAGTCACCAAAAGATGATGGAGCTGCTGACAGGAGAGGTGAGGAGGATTCTGGGACATTATCCATAACAGACAAGGGGTGTGTCTGGATGGTGACTGTATCATTGTGTGTGTCAGGTTCCTATAAGGTGTCAGGATGTCACTGTCTATTTCTCCATGGAGGAGTGGGAGTATTTAGAAGGACACAAGGATCTCTACAAGGACGTCATGATGGAGAATCAGCCGCCCCTCACATCAACGGGTTAAGAGGAGACTTTATTGTAAAGGAGAGAGCAGTACGGAGGCTCCACCTAGATCCCCCATCATCTGATAAACACATAGAAACAATGGATTCAGTCAGTGTGTGTGTTTCCTACAGATGGATCCAGTAATGGGAACCCACCAGAGAGATGTCCCCGTCCTCTGTATTCCCGGATTATTCCACACAGGAAGGTCACACCATCCCCCACCATCATCAGGTAGATGAGGAACAATCACTGATCGTATCATTAGGATCTGTACATTATCTGCATTGTTACCATTGATGTCATTTTTATTCTATATTCAGAGTGGAGACCTGAGAGATCCTAAAGTTGAGGTGAAAGAAGAGATAAAAGAGGAGATGATGAGGATGGGGTGATGGAGGGAAGAACACAAAGATCTGTACCAGGACACCATGGTGGGGTCATCCAGCTACAGGAACCCACCAGAGAGATGTCCCCGTCCTCTGTATTCCGGGATTCCACACAGGAGGGTCACACCATCCCCCACTGTTACAAGGTCGGTGGGACGAAGATTTTAAAACAGACTCATGGAGATGATGTGTATTCTTATGTGCAGTGACGGCTGTCCATTAGGGATGCCCGGGCACCGCCCCCTCCTCTCTCCACGCAACCCCCCTTTATGAATAATAGATCGATTCATGCTGTTTTCTGCCCCCCCCCAACCCCACACACACACAAAAACAATTCTACTGGCCACACTGCTTATGTGATGTCCGAATAATAAATCTTATATCTTACAGATGATATTCTCTCTCATTCTCTTGGTTTAGAGTGGAGATCCAATCGATATAGAATTTGAGGTGAAATCAGAAGAAGAAGAGACGTATGTGAGGGATGATCATCAGTCTATGGAGGAGGATGGAATAACGGGGACATTTATAGAGGAGGACACTCCTACAGAGATCAGCACAGGTGGGTCATTAACACTAAATCCATTCCTCCACCCATACTGCTCACTGGTCCAGAGTAGGGCGGGGACTGGGTGATATCAGCCTGTAATCCCCTGGTCACTTTCCTGAGCTGGGTATGGATTTTAAGGGGGAACCCACACACAAAAAAAACATGGCGTGGGGTTCCCCCAAAATACATACCAGGCCCTTATCCGAGCATGCAGCCCGGTAGGCCAGATAAAGGGGAGGAAAGTGAGCCCTCCCCCTCCTGAACCGTACCAAGCCACATGCCCTAAACATAGGGGGTGCCTACCCCAATGCACTTGTCACAATGTTGATGGGGACAAGGACCTCTTCCAGACAACTCTGGCCGATGGTTTTGGGCATCTGCGGACAGGGGGCTTATCGGAATCTGGAAGGCCCGTTTCACAAGAGGATCCACAGATTCCAGTCTCACCCCTATGTGTAGGAGTATGGGGTACATAGTACAACTACTCATTCACCAAAAAAGTGTAAAAAATAAATAAAATAAGGAGGCAGTTTTTTTACAATTACTTTATCAAAAATAAAAATAAATGTCCCCCCGATGTAGAGCCGTTGTCGATCACGATGCCATCCGGGCCTGAAAAAAACACTCTTCTATTAACTAAGGCAAACCGCTCTCTTGTGACGTCACCAACTGGTGCATGCTGGGTTGCTTACGTCACAAGGGGGCAGTGCTACCAGGTGGCTCCACCCATACTTTTTCAAGAGCTGTCAAACAGCAAACCAGGTATTGCCCTAGTTGACAGAAGTGTGTTTTTTCAGGGTTTTTTTTCAGACCCGGCAGCGGAGGTGTGATTGAAGATGGATCTACATCGGGAGCATTGTTTTTCTATTTTTAATAAAAGAATTGTCAAAATGCCTCCTGTTTTTATTTATTTTCACCCTTTTTCTTGTTGAATGGGTTGTGGTACAATGTACCCCATACTCCTTCACATAGGAAGGGGGCCTGGAATCTAGGGGCCCTCTTGTTAAAAGGTGGCTTCCAGATTCCAATAAGCATCCTGCCAGCAGACCCCCACAGACACCACCCAAGGTTGTAGGAAAGAGGCCCTTGTCCCCATCAACATGGATACAGGCTGCTTGGGTGAGTGAGGGAAGTTACCTTGAGGGGGGAATTGTAAGATCCTCAGAGACAAGCTGCCTGATGTGGGCGGAGTCCTGGTTTAGGGGAACCAATCCGTTCATGTCTAGTAATAATCTTTGTATTTCTATTTTAGTAGATGGACGGGAGATGAGGAAAACCTCAGAGGATTGTCTCACTTTGTCTCCAGACTGTAAAGTAGAAGATGAGGACATCACACAGTATAGTCCAGGAGAAAACCCGACTACCTCAAATGTCCATCCGGCACCACACAGTGTAGATGGACCATCGTATTCCTCTTATGCTGAGGAACCTCAGACTGTGCGGGACGGGTGCCGGACCATCGTATTCCTCTTATCCTGAGGAACCTCAGACTGTGCGGGAGGGTGCCGGACCATCGATTCCTCTTATCCTGAGAACCTCAGACTGTGCGGGATGGTGCGGACCATCGTATTCCTCTCATCCTGAGGAACCTCAGACTGTGCGGGATGGTGCCGGACCATCGTATTCCTCTTATCCTGAGGAACCTCAGACTGTGCGGGACGGTGCCGGACCATCGTATTCCTCTTATCCTGAGGAACCTCAAGACTGTGCGGGATGGTGCCGGACCATCGTATTCCTCTTATCCTGAGGAACCTCAGACTATGCGGGACGGTGTCGGACCATCGTTATTCCTCTTATCCTGAGGAACCTCAGACTGTGCGGGATGGTGCCGGACCATCGTATTCCTCTTATCCTGAGGAACCTCAGACTGTGCGGGACGGTGCCGGACCATCAAATTCCTCTTATCTGAGAGGAACCTCAGACTGTGCGGGACGGTGCCGGACCATCGTATTCCTCTTATCCTGAGGAACCTCAGACTGTGCGGGACGGTGCCGGACCATCGTATTCCTCTTATCCTGAGGAACCTCAGACTGTGCGGGACAGTGCCGGACCATCGTATTCCTCTTATCCTGAGGAACCTCAGACTGTGAGGGACGGTGCATTTTTTCCAGCAGATAAGAAGTTTCCCTGTACTGAGTGCGGGAAGTGTTTCCGTTTAAATCACCAGCTTAAAGAGCATAAAAGATATCACACGGGGGAGAAGCCGTTTTCCTGTTCTGAGTGCGGAAAATGTTTTTCAAAGAAGTCAAATCTTTTCACACATCAGAGATCTCACACGGGGAGAAGCCTTTTTCTGTTCTGAGTGCGGGAAATGTTTTTCACAGACGTCCAATCTTTTTAAACATCAGAGATCTCACACGGGGGAGAAGCCGTATTCCTGTCCTGAGTGGCGGGAAATGTTTTTCACAGAAATCCAGTCTTTTTATACATCAGAGACTGCATATGGGGGAAAAGCCGTATTCCTGTCCTGAGTGTGGTAAATGTTTTTCACAGAAGATCACTCTTTACAGACATCAGAGGTCTCACACAGGGGAGAAGCCGTATTCCTGTCCTGAGTGCGGGAAATGTTTTGTAGATAAGTCCTATTTATCCAGACATCAGAGATCACACATGAGGGAGAAGCCGTAGTATTCCTGTCCTGAGTGAGGGAAATGTTTCTCAGTGAAGTCCTGTCTTCCTGTACATCAGGGGTCCCACACAACCCTTGAGGTGTATTAGTGAGTGCGGGAAATGTCTTGTATATGAATGTTGCTGGACATGTGGGGAAGAAGCACACCCTGATATACACCTCAGATATACTCCATGCTGATCTTCATCATTTAGAAAACACTTCATAAGGAGATCAGAGATCACCAAAGACATGGATGAAGTGTTGTACCGTGTTGGCATTGATAGCAGGAGAAAAAATAAAAATGGAGTCCTTCCCTCTCATTGGCTGAGTAGTATATTTTGTGGGGGAAGATTTCACAGACATTTAGGGATCTATTATAAAACAAATTGTAGAATGAATGTGACACGTGTTCCTCCAATCATGACAAATATTGGATCATCGGCTCCATCTAGTGGCAAAAATCTGCCCCTGTGGTTTTAATACCGACCATTAATGTAAAACAGAAAATACCACATTTGGCCATTAGATGGCGCTAAGTACCATAGAAATGATCTCCCTCTAGTGGCCAAATGCAATCATTTCCATTGTAAATGAATGGAAACCGTTCGACCAGCACAGCAAATCTCCTAATAACATTCATCTTTCCCCCATTCACACAGAAGGAATGTACATGGACTTTCCCTGGGGGAATTGCTAGGCACATATTTTATGAATAGACCCCTAAATGTCAGGAGACGTTTATATAAAGATGGGAAGTATGGAGCAGATAAATGAATAGACCTCCTAGCAATGTTATTACCAGGCTGCAGCTAGGGGGAGCTCTAATGTGTGAGCACAGCAGAGTGATCCCATCTAGCTCACATTAACCCTTTCACTCTCAGATGTTTTTGCATTATTTTGGGCCTGAAGATTAGATAAACCCCCAAACATATATTATGTGATAGCAGAGGCCCTGGAGAATAAAATGGTGGTGATTGTTAAGGTGTTCCTCGTACACAAATTCCCCCTTCATATCCGGGTTTATTTTCTCCTTTTCCCCCATTTTCTATGGTGTGATCTTTTCTACAATACTTTGTTATAATAATGGAACACGTTGTGTATTGTATGACTCCGCCCCCACATTCCAGACAAGTCATTTTCCTGACCAATCGCATTTCTACCTTTTTACTATTTCCTGATTCTATGACTGTAATCTGTTTAAAAGTAAAAAATGATAATAAAAAAATGTATTGAAGAGAAATGACAGGTTGTGTGTGTGGGTGGAATGAGAAGGATTGCTGGTGGTGTTGTCACCTGTCACAGCAGTCACACCTGGTTTCCCGGCCAATGCACCAGATAAATGTTGCAGCAAAACGGCTCTTTGAGTTCTGGGAAACCAGGAATGGACTCCGGACACGGACTCCAGGAAAACAAAGCTTTTATTTCACCAGGGAAAGGAGCGACTCACGCCAGGATGCCAAGTGGCCTCTTCTAGGCGTTTACAACATATATATTTCCTCTTGTATAGACATTCCTTGGAACTTGGTAAAACATCGAAAAGCTTGTTAGCGAGTGACATCTGCGGCTTCTCCGTTATCTGTCTAATTTATCATCTACTGAGCTGTAGACATGTGCACTCACCCAACATTTCTTTGTTTTCCCACTCATTTGTTTCTTTGTTTTTCGGGTCATTAGTGATGATCGACATTCATTATTTAGAATACATTTTAAAATCCAGAAATTCGAAATTCGAAAATCCGAAATAATAACTAACAAATTATCGGTATCGGAATTTTCTTTCAAATTTAGCTGTTAGTGAACGTAATGAATACAAATTTTCTCCGAAGTTACGAGTTACCCGAAATAATGAATGCTGCGTCGTCTAAACGAATGGAAAGTAACATATTAATAATAACAAACATTTTTCTTGGTTTCTGTTGTGTAAATTAGTAAGTTTTCTTCTTTCTGATGGGCACTGATGGGGCTGCATCGATGAGGTGACACAATGAGATGGCACTGATGGGCACTAATATGCAGCACTGATGGATACTTATGAGTGGCACTGATAGGCGTCACTGATATGCATCACTGATGCACTGATTGGTATATCCCTGGTGGTCCAGGTAGCTTACCTGGTAGGCTTCCTTTGTGGGCGGGTATCTGTGGGGGGCTGCACTGATAAACAATTAGCAAGACCCCTTCCTGTCAGGAGAGCAGCCGATCGTCTCTCCTCTACTCTCGTCTGTCAGATGCGGTGAGGAAAAGTCGATAAACAACTCTTCCTGTTTATTGCTGTGATCAGCCGTGATTGGACACAGCTGATCACATTGGTAAGAGACTCTTTATCGAGATCAGTGTTGCGGCGTGTCAGACTGACACACCACAACAGTGATCGCCGCGTTGCTCACACCCCTAGGGCACGTGATTGCGGCTTATTCTCGCTGGACATCATATTGATGCACGCCCAGTCAGGATAACTGAATCACTTCCTGGCCGTCATTTTGCTATAGGCCAGGTGGGGAAGTGTGTTAAAAGCCATCACAGGTCATCAGGTTAAAGGTAACCCTGAATAATGGGCCTAGAGTGCAGGGTCAGGAGTATATCATATACAGAGTTAGGAGTATATCATATACAGTGATCAGGAGTATATCATATACAGTGGATCAGGAGTATATCATTATACAGAGGTCAGGAGTATATCATATACAGAGGTCAGGAGTATATCCTATACATGGGTCAGGAGTATATCATATACAGAGGTCAGGAGTATATCATATACAGTGGTCAGGAGTATATCCTATACATGGGTCAGGAGTATATCATATACAGAGGTCAGAGTATATCATATACAGTGGTCAGGAGTATATCATATACAGAGGTCAGAGTATATATCCTATTACATGGGTCAGGAGTATTATCATATACAGAGGTCAGGAGTATATCATATACAGAGGTCAGGAGTATATCATATACAGTGGTCAAGTATATCATATACAGGGTCAGAGTATATCATATACAGAGTCAGGAGTATATCATTATACAGTGGTCAGGAGTATATCATATACAGGGGTCAGGAGTATATCATATACAGTGGTCAGGAGTATATCATATACAGGGGTCAGAGTATATCATATACAGAGGTCAGGAGTATATCATATACAGGGGTCAGGATATATCATATACAGGGTCAGGAGTATATCATACAGGGGTCAGGAGTATATCATATACAGAGGTCAGGAGTATATCATATACAGAGGTCAGAGTATATCATATACAGAGGTCAGGAGTATATCATATACAGAGGTCAGGAGTATATCATATACAGGGGTCAGGAGTATATCATATACAGAGGTCAGGAGTATATCATATACAGAGGTCAGGAGTATATCATACAGGGGTCAGGAGTATATCATATACAGAGGTCAGGAGTATATCATATACAGAGGTCAGGAGTATATCATATACAGATGTCAGGAGTATATCATATACAGAGGTCAGGAGTATATCATATACAGAGGTCAGAGTATATATCATATACAGAGGTCAGGAGTATATCATATACAGGGGTCAGGGTCTTCTACTGACATTAGAGAGAAAAGTCCCTCCTGTACGGTTCTCCTCCTTGACATATCGTAGAATGAAGCCGTATTGTTCTTTCAGTGTCATCATCCCGTGTTTCTGTCCATTTCCACACCGACACCAACATCTCCTCCACCATCCCGCTGTATTTGTTGTCTCACCAATGTTTCCAATGATGGAGATCCAGAGACTGACCGGAGTCTTCTTCTCCATGTCACCAGACCACCTCTTCCTCTACTATTGGGGTGCTGGGCCTTTCTATGACTACTCAGGACCCCCCAACTCTTCTATAGGACTGTGAAGATTTCCATCCTATTTACTAAGAAGCTGAAGAAGATGTCCATGATGTAGATGAGGGTCACATATAGTATGAGCAGCATCACCCTTCACTCTGTCACCAAGAACCTAGTCTGGCAATGCCCAGAATAATACCAATTAGTCTCTGACCAATCTCACGGGTTGGATGGACTTTCTCCTTTTCATTATTTCCAGTGACCATGAATTAGAGTTCCAATATCTCCCCCGTGTTCTGCAGACAGATATACATTTCCCGATGTCTTATGTTGTACACAGGGCTTTTTTTCTGGGGGAACTTGGTGGAACTCAGTTCCACCACCTTTGGCTCAGACCCTTGGTGTCCGCTCACCACAATCACTTGTGAACACAGAAGTCTGGTTTCTGTGTTTACAAGTGACTGCTTTGTAACCCCCTGAACTCTGCACACTGTATGTAATGCAATTCTGGTATTTAATGCCCCTTTAAGACCCTCCTACTGTTTGTGAAATCTGAACGGGTCGTGGTTGAGTTCCTGCACCTATTTTCTGAGAAAAAAAGCTCTGGTTGTACAGATCCCTCATGTTCCCCGATACGAGATCATACATTGGACTTGTTCAACTTTCCAGCCAGGAGGGAATGGACTGGGCAAGATTCTCTCCCCATGTTGAGGGTATGTGGTTTGGTATGGTTCAGGAGGAGGCATGCTCACTCCCCCTCCCCCACCCCTCCCTGCCCAGTCAGGCTGCATACTCTAATAAGGGTCTAGTATGATTTTTTTGGAGGAGGGGGGTCCATAAATTTTTTTGGTACTTTTATTAACATTTACATTGACTGGCCAGTCAGCAAACCCCCAGTATACAGCTGAATAAGCCTGGTGGGTGTACATCACTGGGTGTTAGGACACTTGTGACAACCAACCTCCTATCAACCAACCTGAGCAGAAGCTGCACATTTAGAGGTGGTAGTAATACTGCAGCCAAAAGTTGGAATTGGCTGAACACCTATTTATTATTAACAGCCAA